>OX457043.1:31870376-32200376 GCA_949752735.1 Lumbricus terrestris
CATGTAACCATGCAGACACGCATGCACGGCCCTATAGTGTTTACATACAGTGAAGGAAGGAAACACGTGTCCTTTATCCTCACTTGGTGGATGGGGGGAATACAATAATGAGTCATATTTTTAGAAAACTCAAGTGCCTCCAACACGGTGACGAAATTAAGAAGCTTCATTAGAAAAGGAAAATTTTGATAAAAAACAATTATTTCTTATGGTTCAACAGATGATTGATTAACTTCTGCAATCTCTCAGATTGTGAAAAAATGCAATTAATCTTACAGATCGTCAAAATCTCACTTTCTCGTGCACACACACATTTTTTCTGAGTTTTTAATCATTTCATATTCTAAATGTGTAAAACTATGCATATATAATTATAAGAGATTCCATATTTAGAATATACACCCATAGAGGAACATTCGATATCAGAAATTGCCTACATTTCATGAGACATATTATCGTTCAAAACTGAATGACAGTCCACATGTTTTTGTCAGTAATTAATTGCTTATTCATTACATGGCACGGCAACATTTTTCAGCAGTTAATCATATTTCTTACAATTTTTGGGATACACCAAAATTCTGAAGCTGAAATTGCTGGGTTTTTTACAAGTAACCTACAACTGTGGAGTGAACACCACCATAAACAGATTTACTGAAATTACACAGCAAGCTAAATCCCCACCCCTGGTTTTCACCCATCATACTTACTGAATATTCTACTCAGGCATCATGAACTCAACATTGCTAATATTCTCCTATTAACCCGTACATTTTTGGGATTACTGGTCTTTCACAATCTTGAAGATATTCTTGAACTAGGTAATCTCCATTTCTTAAGTTTACATGCTTTAATCATCTCTAAAAATGATTACTGCAAGTCAGTCCTTTATAAATGGCCTCCCTGTATTCACTATCCACCCTTCAACCTCTTACCAATGTCCTCCATTTTTATCCTGCAAACTTATAAAAAAAACTTGACTCCTCATGAACAGATCACCCTTCCATCCGCTTCGTGAACTACACTGGCTTCCCACACATACGCGAATAGCTCTCAAAATCTGTCTTCTGATGTACCAGGTCCACACTAATTCATCTCCTTCATATAATTATGTCGTCACTTGTAACACGATCTCTCCAATCGAGACGGAGACTATGATCTTCAATGATCTTCACCTCATAGTGCAACATAACGAACGAAGTCTTCAGATCAGCAGCTGAACAAAATGAGTTTGCAACTTTTCATCCGGTTATAGACAGGGCTTAAAGTGTGGCTGGAAGGTCATGGACAGCGTACATGCACTTATTTAAAAATCTGAACACCGTTCTGCAACTTATTGGCCAGCACAGCCTGGAAAGGTATGGAGCGTCCAGGCACTTCATTTGGAAAGGTAAGGGGTGTCCAGGCACTTCTTTTTCCACACTTTAAGCACTGGTTACATACCCTTTCTCAGCATCCAATCATCATCCCACGGAGAAGTTTACACCCACTCATCATCTTGACTAGTTCACCAGATGCAAGGACATGCCCTAATGATCCAACGGCCTGTGCTGAGGATTGCCAAAGACCCTATAGGTAGTTTCACACAAAGCTACAAATAGGGTGCCAGAGACATACTAAAGACAGCCAGCACCTCATTCTGAATGGACAGTTGAGCGAGTGAGAGCAGTAGAGTAATGTAACGTAATGAATGCCATGGCAACCAGCAGTGATGCCTCGAGTTGCCACATGATGAGTCATCCGTTAAACAACACCAGCTCCAGTTGATGCCATTACCAAAAAAGGCAACGTCAGTCTAGAGGATCAGCAGATCCCTAAATACTATTACAGTATAAAGTGACATTCCTGCATGAGTTTGGAATAACCTGTGGCATAGAGAAATAGGTGTTGCCTACTTGTCTGAGCTAGCATAGAATAACAGTACTAATTATGATAAAGGCATTGATGACAGATGCAGACATTCTGTTGGGGCAGATAGAGAGAAGATGTCACAAAGATGAATCATCGTCCCATCAATTACGGGTAATTATTACTAATTAACTCATCATTTTCGACATTACATTACTGCAAATTACGGTACTTCAAATTATAATTACCACAGTTACTTAGAACACTCCATGCACTCTGAGCCCTAACTATTCCTGTCTATGTCATAGGTTTTAGACAGGAAGTGACACGAATGCTGAACATATTCTTATTCTGACCCCCACCCCATTGCTTATCAATATGGTATGTACAATGTACAATTGTACATCCTAGACTGTTAAGCACGAACATCTCCAGGCATCCTGGTTAAACCAATCCAAGTTCTGCTTCTTCACGACCTCTGGGGTCACCTCAAGGTCAGACAACCATGGAACAGCATCAGCAACATGCTCTCTATTACACAGTCCATACTTCATGTTCAACCAGATGCTAAAAGTCTCAGTTCTGGAGCTTTCGTTGCCACCGTCTGGCTTCCAAGCAACGCAAAAGAACCTGCAATCTCCATCTTGCTCTGACAGAAGTTCACATACACATCCCAAGTTCAACTCCAGGTCAACATCACTCGTTTATCAACCATGACCTTCAGAGTTGGTAGGATACTTTGACTACAGGATCACTTAGATAATTATGAATACTTGATATATACTTGCAGCAGCCCACCAGCATCACCAGCATGGTACTGGTTATGTTCAGTACCAGCCACAGTCCTCAGGCTCAGTCCATATCGTGCAGTATAAATCTAAAGCACAAAGTTCCCATACATGTGATGATTTCATTCATCTACTAGTACCGGTACTTAAGACGGTTCTCTTTAGTCGTGGTTGGGTCGGGAGCACCTCTGAGTAGGTACTCTCGAATAGGCGCAATATAAATGTCTGAAATGAATGAACGAATGAATTAGACACATATATTTAATTATAGATATATACATACATATATTTATTTACTTATTTCTCCATTTCCATAGCACCTCTTCAAGCTTTCTGCTCAGAGGCGCTCCCGACTACAGAGCGAACACTGCATCGGAGTTTCACGCCGAAGCGCACGAGCAATTGCAGGTGAAGACTTGCTCAAGGTCCCTAAGTGGCGGCATGAAGTGTGTTTTGAACCTGGAACCCTCCAGCTCCAAGGCACCGACACCACCACTACACCCCTATGCCCCAAACATATATATATTTATATATACATTACATAGATATATATATATATACACAAATAGAACATCAGCAATCCCACAGCAAGACTGTTCACCTATGCTGATATAATGTTAAACAACCAGACATCAAATACAGACATGGTATAGATCTAACAGTCAGCAGCTTAATCAGTCAATGCGGGATATTTTAAGAAAACTTCATCACCCGATTTACATTCTTTCACCAATGCAGCCACAGTAGCCACAGTATTCAGACCCAACGTCGTCTGTCTCATGGGCAAACACAGTGCAACTGAACGGCATGCTATCTTCTTAGAGAAATGCCAACATACACATATATACAGGGTGGGCCCAAAAAAGACCCCCTACAGATTTTTCCCTACAGGTTTTTGTCAAAATCTTGACAAAAAGTAGGAATTTCAAAATGAAATTTTACAGGCTCATTGACAATTCATATTTACACATCATGGCCAGATTTCATCAAAATATTTCAAACAGAACAAACGTTTTATCACTTTTAGTAAGACACTGTGCTCAGAGGTGTGCCATTGGTGTGGCGTCCTGTGCTTGAAACTCATTCAAATGTGTTGCAAATATAAATTGTCTATAAGCCTGTAAAATTTCATTTCGAAATTCCTATTTTTGGTCAAGATATTGGCAAAAAACCGTAGTTTTTTTTGGCCCACCCTGTAGAGTCGTAGATGTTGTTATGAAAAGCAATCACTAGACATTCAGAAACATCGATTGAAGTATTCAAACTAAAGGCAGCAGTGGACAAATGACAAATGACCTACGACAACGGAGATCATTTTTTCGTATCGCTTGTCGCAAAAAATGGTTTGCATCATGAAATGATGATATGATGATGGTGATGATGATGATGGCGATGATGATGAAGACGACGATGATGTAAAGCTGTTTGAGACGTACTGAAAATAAGTAAAGCTTCATCTTAAATCATCTGCGACTGGCATCGACGTATGTATCTCGTAGACGAATGAAAAAAATCGAAAAATAAAAGAAGAGGAGGCGGAAGAAGAAGATGAGAAATGGATGCGAATGACGTCTGCTCAACAACTGATCGACGAAGCTCAACAGGATTTACATTTACGGTTATACGATTTATTTCCAATGACTCCGATTCCCTTGAGGTCATATCACCAGCCATCATAGATACACTAAGCAGAGAATAATAAGCACAACATCCTCCCAGCAGGCTCCAAGTAGTACTACACTAAATCCCTCTCCTCTCTGGAAGCCAGCAATAATAAATTGGATATAAAATCTGCTAAAAGGAAAAGGGTCTTTGATAAACTGAAGAGAATCGGTGGAAACAGAAGCCAAGCAGTGAACTGGGCATAAATGCATTAAGTATTTAAAAAAGAAGATAAATACATAGGGCTGTAATGGACCTACTAAAAACGACATAGAAAAAAAGAAAGCACAACGCAGTTACCAGTGGTAACTGAGTGGTATCCTATTAAATTATCTCTTATCAAAAGCGTAAGTGTTAGTTTAGGGAGGTGAATGTATAGAAAAGTACTAAGATGAAAATGTAAAGGACCAAATATGATTTCAAGAACGAAACACGGATATTTAAACATTCTCCGTTAATATTTATTATTTAAAAAACCACAACTTATCATCTAATACAGTGCTGTCCAACCTTTTTGGCACCACTGGCCGCAGAAGCAATAATTCATGAAGCCGAGGACCACCACAGTAAACTTAAAAGTAACAGCTGAATTTATTGATAACTATTAACTATATCGAAATTTATTATGGAATGAATATAATGAAAAATGAATAAAACATAATGAATAATAGCATATAATTTATGGCCTACACAATTTATTGATTAGCTGTATTTGAAATATATTGCAAAATGACTAAAATGCAAAATTAATAATAATAATGAAAAATAACATACATAGCTTACACACTGCCATGTTTGACATGCTTCATAATCGTTCAGCTACTTCAGCACAGAAAAGTGCAAAAATTCTGTGAGTTCAGGCGGGCCACTTCAAATGGCGTTGCAGCTTGCATGCGGCCCGCATCTTGGCCAGCACTGGTTTAATATAATTCTTTTTATTAGGAAAACTGTTGATGTTGACCATGTCAGATTTGAATATTTAGCTTGTAAATCTTAAACACCTTCGACTTCATAAAAACAAATGATTAAAATACTGTGATTGATCACTGCATTCGAAAACTATAGATGTTTGTAGATGTTATATCTAGCCCTATTGATTTTTCTCTTATGCTCTTTGGCTTTTCACCGTTTCAAACATGCGCTCTATTGACCATGTGCTCTTTGATTTTCGCCCTTTTACTTAGCACCCCTTTGATAGTAAACCATCATCAGTGCAGATGAAGTATGGTTACTTGCATGGTTAGAAAAACAAGGCAAGGTTAACTCACGGAAGACCAAATAAGACAAAAATTTAGCAGGTAAAATCGGTATTTAAAAGCAAAGCATTATTTTGTTTCAAACTGCACATGACAACTGCACAACCTGCACTGCTCTAGCAAATGACAGATTCTTAAAAACTCTGCAAAACGAGTATTCCCACGCACATACACCACACACCTACTTTTTAAGTTAAAGCACTATGTATGCAAAGTAGTAAATCTGGGAACCAAGTGCAATTATAATCTCGAGATTTCTACTAAACACTACTAAAAAAGCACAGGCATGAGAGCAAAATTGCAAGTCCTCACTGGTCATCTAAATGATGGCAGCAGGTTAGCAAGTCAGGCCTTTTGTCGTAAGTAAACATTCGAAAAATGAGAAGCACAGCAGCTAAAACCATGTTATCCAAAAACTTTTATGAACCTATAGGTTCCAGCAATAAGTCAGTAGCAGAAGAACGCAGCAGTCCAGGATATATCAGTCTAGGAGGGCAATATGTATTATGTAGCTAGCAAATAATTAAGGACCTACATTATACTTACAATTTGAAAAGGAAAGGCAAGCAAAGTTAAACCTAAAACACCTTATTTAGTCAATAATAATAATAATAAAACACGTGGCTTCTTAACTTTCACTCAGCTTCTTTTGATTCGTCAGAAAGTAGTTTTACTGTTGGCTTGAAAGTTCTTCCATTAAAGCAGATCTATACGAGCAGTTTTGAGCAGGCACAACATTGCTTGAACAACAGTAGGCAGCTGCTCTCAAAAAAGCAGCCGCTGTCTGGGTTGATATGGAAATCAGTTCTAAAATAATGATTAGTGCCTGCTTAAACTCAACCATGTGGATCTGCTGGGTGTCCAATTGTTACTGCTGCACTGAAGAGACAGTGGTCAAAGCATGTACACATGTATGCAGTGTTTAAATTAGGCATATCTGGCAGTGGGTAAATATATCTGACGCAGTGGAACAAACCATGGAGACCGACTGATAAGCAACAACATGAAAAGATGAGGCGTTAAAACTCCAATGACAACAGATAATTGGCAGAATATATAATATAATACTGGACAGCAATAATACATGAACATATAAAATATATGCCATACACTAATCATAATTATATATTATATATATATATATATATATATGATATATACAGGGTGGGCCAGCATAAATGTCCCGACTTTGCACGCGTATAACTTCGCCAATTTTTAACATTTATTTATACTTTATGCATCAAATTAAAGGTATTTCACTCTAGTATTATCTCTAAAAAGGTCGAACTGATACTAGTCTCGGTTTTAATTATATGCCCGGAACAGCGCTAGCTACCATATTTTGCTGTCATTTGTGACGCAACCTGGCGCCGTTGACAGACGATGATCGCGTTTCGATCTTAATTTTACGAACTGGTAAGGGATTTAATTCGTTTGAAATGATTAACGAATATTCTAACAGAGGATGGAATAAACAATACCTTGTATTATCTGCTACGGAAAATTAATAAAACAGGACTTTCTACTTGCAAACCATGGGAATCGGAGCGCACGGCGCTCACATCCGCTAACATTGCTCGTGTGTCCGCGTACATTTGCAGTCAAGACAATGACCAGGGCAGGCCCTGCATGCAAATTCAGCGCAAAACAGGCCGTCTTAGAAGCACTGAATAGCGTATTGGAAAAGATTATAGACCTAAAGTTAAAGTAATTTGTCGACGAGAAGTCCCACGAACTCTCCAGCTCTTACGCAAAGAAACGACTGGCAGCGTGCAAGCGTCTGAAGCAGCGCATGGCAGTGCACGGCTGTTGGCAAAATTGAAAGGACGCGGTTTTGCGATTAGAATATATTCATGGTAGGGACCCTACAAACACTCAAAATGATCGTGTCTACGCGCGTTTTAGCAAAAAACGATAGAATTTTCCCGGGAAACGGCGTCATAATGCGTCAGTAATGACAAAAAACGGTAGCTAGCGCTGATCCAAGTATATAACTAAAACCTAAACTAGTATCATTTCGACTTTTTTAGAGTTGATACTAGAGTGAAATACCTTTAATTTGGTGCATTAAGGATAAATAAATGTTAAAAATTGGCGAAGTTATACGCGTTCAAAGTCGGGACATTTATGCTGGCCCACCCTGTATATTTAATATGCAGAAACATATTATGCACATACATACAGGCATAGTGGCATACATACATAAATATATACAGAGTGGCCTTAAAAAGACCCCTATGGTTTTCTGCAGATATCTTGGCCAGAAGCAAGATTTTAAAAATGAAATTTTACAGGCTTAATGACAATTCTTATTTACCAACTAGGTCATCATCTTGCTAAATGACTTCAGAGTGAGATGCAGCTACGCTGGTACCCTGTTTAATTTTTAAATAACAATAATAATGATTATCTGGCAATATCAAGGCTTTTGATAACAATTATTTGAGATCAGACTTAATAAAATCGTGCTTTTTTAAACTTTTTGCTGCATTACGTTTTTTAATCGTCAAAATACAGTGGATGTTTTCACTAAAAGTGATACAACTCTTGCTCTGTTTGAAATATTTTTATGAAATCTGACCATCATGTGTAAATGTAAATTGTCTCTAAGCCCGTAAAATTTCATTTCGAAATTCTTACTTCAGGCCCAGATAATAACAAAAAACCTTAAGGGTCTTTTTTATGGCCCACCATGTACGTGTATTTATGTACGATTGCACGTATGTATGCCGCTGCAGTCATTAAAAATAAATATAAAGAAAACCAAGGGCACACGCAATGAACAACAATGCAAACCTGGTCAATACCATACGCAAGTAAATGCATTGGGGCCATAAAATGGGTTGATAGGCGGACAGGCTGATAGGTGGGGTCGGATGGGTGGGTGAGTGGCTGAATGGCTGTGAAGGTGGATAGGAGGGTTGGTGGAGGGAGTCCAGATCACAGCAGATCACTAGGCCATACATATATGATGAGACTTCATTAAGCCATTGAAAAATATAAAAACTGTTCTCACTAGAGCATCCCTCAACAGCAGACTCCTTGATTGACTCAATGTCTGCCCCACCCACCCACCCACCCATCCATCCTTATCTCCGGCAGCTGAATTTTCAGCAATGGCTGAACACACCAGGACCATGAATTTCTATGGGATATCTCCCCAAATTTCACTCGTCTGACTAAACAAGAGTCTCATTTAACTCAACTGAAAAAATTAAATATGGAGGCTTTTTCACTCACAACCGATGATGATGACGAAGACGAAGCTGAAGACGAAGATGATGATGATGACGACGATGATGACAATCTTGAATGATGATGACGACGATGATGACAATCTTGAATGATGATGACGACGACGATGATGACGACGACGACGATGACGATGACAATGTTGATAATGATGATGATAATTATCATTATGATAACTATGATGGTCATGATGGTGATGACCAAGATTCATAGCAACAGTGGTGATGGTAATGATAAAGGGTACAGACAACAGCTGGTCTCTGGCTCTTACAATGGTCAAAGGACCTTTTAGTCTGAGTTATATGAAAGACCATCAAATTATGAGCAGCACATTTCTAACCTCATCATTTGCATAAGTACTCATTAACCAGATACACATTATTCAGTCTGTACTAGGTGACATGGTATTTCACGGATGTTCACTGTGCCTGTCAAATTGGCATCAGACATCCAGGTACCTGTCAGAAAGGCAGATACCCAACTGGGCCATGAAACCAATAATCATATAGGACTATTTCTAGACATTAGGTCTAAGTGTGACAGCAGCAGAAAGCTGTTGTAGGCCAAACAGTAGCTGATCTCACACCGGACTACAGACTCACATGTATCTGGATAGGCTGAATAAGTTTCCACTGCCCTGCCTGACCTGTGCAATACTTTTACAGGACTTCAAGCAATGGCACGTATTGTTGCAAGACTCAAAGTGAGCCTGATTTGGTGTACTTGGTAGTCCACATTGGTTGCATACACAATACAGTTTTCTCCAATGATGTCAGTGTTACTACATCATTTATGGGAGGCATTGTATTTAAATTTAAAACCCCCAAAATTATTAACTTTGGCTTCAAATTCTTAGCTGTTTATACATTTAGTATCTTCAATGGTAACTTTGGACGGGATAATTAACAATACAGTAGTAGTAGTACAATGGCATCATCAAAAAACATGCACTGAACAAATCTTAGACAGTGCAGAATTTTTCTTTTGTCAACAATATTTCACAACCTATAAAAAATCTAATAACTACTCAGGTTAATTTTCCTCTACTAACAAATATAGTGATTAGTGTTTCGAGCCACAGGTGTATCGAAATGTTCATCCCATGGTGGAGTGAGGGGTAACTAGGTATCCACTCAAGGGAGTATAGTATACATAAGTCGCATTTACTAACATTTCGCACCCATAATAATTATCGTAGCCACAGATCCAAGTGCTGACTGGGATAAAAAATATAAAAAAATTCGTTTATTGAACAATCCGGTTGACAGAATGCGACCGGTTACAGTAGGCTATATTATACAGTTATCTTATCTTAATTAACATCAATCTGAACAACAGAACAAAAAGTCTGCAATACAACCGCCCTGCATATAGCAGCCTTCAAAGCAGTCTATTCTACGGGGTGAGGGTGGGGGTTGGGGAACTCAGCTCCGCTGATCTCCATGCTAGTGTGCTATCCCAAGCGCCACCGGGCACCCCACCCCCACCCACCACCACCAAAATCAATCATCAGTCATCACCTTTCTGAGCACAGAGCTCTGTCAGCATCTGTTAAACAGTGACAAAACTACTAGAGACCTTGTAAAGCAATTCAAATACAGCTGGATATGAAGTTCATTCTGGGTGGGTACTCGACTACCTGCAGGGTGAGAATTGCCGGGGGGGGTTGGGGGGTTTCGACCCCCCAGTCTTTCTTAGAGCCCCATGTTAAAGTATGTTTTTACACCCCAATTCCAAGTGGATAATGGTCCAACCCCCCAGTTATTTTTCCACAATTCTCACACTGACTACCTGTAACTAATGAATTGGGTAATAGAGCAATCTTAGAATGGATAAATGTGACACCTTACACATACGCTGCACAGCATACTTTGAAGTTGTTACCGACAAAGAGGACGGGGCATTTAGGGCAATGGTAGCCATCGTGCACCAAGGGCACATGGACACAAGATCCCTTCCTGTTGCCTTCCCAAAGGTTGACTCAGCCTTCCATTCAGCAGATGGCGTTGTTAGAATGAGCAGTGGGAAGTGATGAGCAACTTGCATGGCTGCCAGACAGTTAAATTCAACTCCTGTAATAACTGCAGTTTGTCATTTTGAAATAAAGCAAGGATATCGTTGTGGCTATAAATAGGAGAGCAGTCAGCCATAGGATATAGTTGAACCAAACTGAGACAGCATGGTGAAAGCAGTCAGCAGTCAAATCGAGTCAGTCAAGGGAGCAATCAGCTGAGCAGCCAGTACTCATTTGAGTTGAGTCAGCCAGCAGTTGAGTCAAGAGTCGAATCTAGTAAATCTGCAGTCAGGTCAAGTGGAGAGTTTCCCTTCCTAGCCTAACAGCTGCCCACTTGTAACACGAGAGTATCTGGAATTTGTCCTCGCCTCTACAAGCAGTGCTTGCACCACTGCAAAAAATGCAGAAGGCTACATCCTGTTGCTGGATTCAAACTTCAAAGTAGAAATAGGGTCAACATCATTGACGTTAATAAAGAGTTCTGACACACTACAACTGTGTTGTAATTTCAAGCCATCTGACAGACAAAGGAGCTGTAGGTGCAATCATGGACAGCTCAATTATTAAGGGGCATTGCTTGAAACAGCCTGCACGTTGGATTAGAAAGTGGCTAGAGAAAGTCTGTCCAAGGAGGCAAAAAAGAAGTACCATGACAGAAATGGCACATCACCATCACTCATGCCACAAATTATGCCACAAACATGGCACTCAGGTACACCACGGTCCCACTACCACCACTACCACCGGTACAATCATCATCATATACAAAGGGTCTCGTTTATAGGTGCTGATGTTGATGTTTATAACCCATCGTGACTATACATGGCATGTACACACTATGGCATGTTTTACCCTGCATCACCATCACCACAACCACCACCACAAACATATAATATGATTTAAGTATTAAACAACTGTTCACGCATTCATATGAATTATGGATCCAAAGATAAGCATCGAAAAAATGGAGCAAAAAAGCAATAATCTGAACTTCTATTGAGTACTGTGCGCACCTCAATAATGGCTGTCAGCATTCCTCATTATTCGCAGTACAACATCGTCCAGGAACTGTGAACAATTCGCAGTTCTGTCAGCTACCAACCCTGGGTGGATGGGTTAAAGATGGCATGTTGGCTCACCGAAGGTTAGTTGGGCTATAGGTTTGTTTGTTTGTTTGTATGCGCACTTGTTATAGCGCCCCTTCAAGTTCTCTACTCAGAGGCGCTCCCGACTGCAGATCGGACACTGCATCGGAGTTTCATGCCGAAGCGCTGAGCAATTGCGAGTGAAGGACTTGCCCAAGGTCCCTACGCGGCGACTTGAGGTGGATTCGAACCTCAAACCTTCCGGCTTCAAGACAATGATGCCCCCACTGCACCACCGCGCCCCACACTATGACTCGATTTAAAAAAGGTTTGTTGTGCTACAGGTTGGTTCGGTTATCGGTGGGTTGGGCTACAAGTTGTTGGCACCGTTGGCTGAACTACAGATGGTTGGGTGGGTTACAAATGGTTTGGTTGGGTTATTTGGCTTATGCTTGCCGATGCCTGGATTGGGTTAAAGATGTGTGGGAGAGTCTTCAAATGGTGATTTCTGGCCCTTCACACAATAGCTACACACAAAAGAACTTGTCATAAAGGAACTCGAACATCATTAGGCAATTCTCCAAGAGGAACTTGAATATGCATAAAAATAGAATAGAATAGAATATTTCTTATTAATAGACCAATTGCAAATCGCACTTTGGCTTCCCAAAAGCTTTAAAAAAATATACTAGTTATTGCATCAGAAATTTACCAGTAATTCAAAAAGCTAAGATTATTTTCATAATTTCTGCAGGGTTTCTCTTATTTAGGCAGTCTTGATATTTTTAGATCTGCATCACTTGTTATTTAGATCTTTATCTTATAAATCATTTTAATCATAACAGTTTTCACATACTTCACCACCTGACAGACCATCTCGACAGACCATAGGACCAAACTGACAAACCATCTTGACAGACCATAAGACACTGACAGACCATCTTGACAGACCATAAGACCTAACTGACAAACCATCTTGACAGACCATAAGACCTAACTGACAGATCTTCTTGACAGACCATAAGACCTAACTGACAAACCATCTTGACAGACCATAAGACACTGACAGACCATCTTGACAGACCATAATACCTAACTGACAGATCTTCTTGACAGACCATAAGACCTAACTGACAAACCATCTTGACAGACCATAAGACCAAACTGACAGACCATCTTGACAGGCCATGAGACCTAAATGGTAGAGCATTGGATGAAATGCTGTACAGAAGAAGGCATGACATAATTGCAAAGCTCAGCATAAGAGTTTTCTCCAGCAAAAGTATGTATACCCTGGAATCCATGAACTCCCATGAGATAGAGGGAAAATTAGATTTATGGCAGCATAGGTAACTTAGCAAGTGTTGTGAAAGCAGCACATAAATAGTAGCATACAGAGTATGGATAATACCGGTAGTAAGAAAAAGTTACAAGAAAACTCTTACGAGAAAATTTTATGTGTACTCACCAGGTGTGGTTTGCCAGCTTAATCCACCAACAAATATTTTCCTACAATGACATTTGTACAAATATATACATATATCATCAGTGACTGTACGGTGAATGATTTACGAATAGCCATGTTTTGATTAAGCAATGAGTAGTTTGTGGTTTGGAAACATGAAGCAACAGGAAAATCATCTTCAGCAAAAACAACAGCTTAGGAGAGTGAGACAGCTATAATAGATCTGAAGAACCGTGGAACATCAGATGGGAAACACTGAACATCAAAGCATCTACATTCTACACATATAAAAGCAGTTTACACATCAAAGCAACTTGCTATACACACACCTGTACTCAGTACATGTATGCAGAGCCCAAAGAGACAACTCCAAACAGTAGGTTCCAAATTGAACCCATTCCTTTAAAAACAGGGTGGATAAAAATCGTGATTTTTTAATAAAAATCCCAAAATCGGATTTTTTTGATTTAAATCGGATTTTTTGGATTTAAATCGGATTTTTTTGATTTATATCGGATTTCCTTCTTATAGTTCGTATTTTGTATGTAGTACCTTTTTTGGGTATCAAGTCACATGCTTCATTAGGTAACAGCTATAACCTTTAATTCTACAGCTATACAATACAGGGTGGATAAAAATCATGATTTTTTAACTAAAAATAAAAAATCCGATTTTTAAAATTTAAATCCGATTTCTTTCTACTAGTTCTAAGTTTGGATTTACTGCCTCCATGTGGGTATCAAGCCACTATGCATTATTGTAACTGATATTTGGTATTCGGTAACAATTATTACCTTCTTTAGTTTTGCAGTTATACAATACAAATTAACACCTTTGAAGTGGTATATATACTTAATACTAATAGTGCGATCGATGAACAATCAGTTAAATCCAATGAAGAAGTCAATGTTCTGTGAAACTGTGAAATCAGATCACTATGTAAGTGGTTAAGTTACTGAGTCAGTCACACCTTGCAAACTAGAACACTACGGCAGGGGTTCTCAACCGGTGTGTCGCGACACACTGGTGTGTCGCGACTTGACCGGCGGTGTGTCGCGTAAAAGTGGTGTGTCGCTGGTGTGTCGCGAAGAATTGGTGTGTCGCGAATTAATAATAATGATAATAAATTATCATCGTTTATTTTCCAAACTGACACAACGCAGTAGGCCAACGTCCGTACATTAAATAATCCTAAATAACATAGGGGCCTAAGTCTACTAAATTCTCACAGCCCACGTCCGTTGTTCGTTCATTATACACTGACTTCCTTTACCCACAGGTAATTTAGAAGTTTAGCGGATGACTGCAATGAGAATTTGTTGCGCTCTATTTGTCTATCTATTTTACCGCGTCTGGGGTAGTTATGACGTTTATGTTCAACGGATATGACATAGAGCCTATGCAAACACGTTTGCGATCGCACCTGCTTGAAACTTTTACCCGTTAACCTATATAGGCTAAGTCAGCAATCGAAATGGAAAAATGTATAGTAAGAAAACGTAAATTTAGCCATCCTCCTAAGATGCTGATATTAAGAAGACAAGGTGGATGTTGAACCCATTCCTCAGAGAAAACATCAATGGAGCAGAATTGAACAACAATGAACAGGAAACACTTGTTGAGCTGCAATGTGATTCCAGAATGAAGGACATGCATAAGCAATAATAGAACTCAGTTCTGGGCAAAGACGTACAAGGAAGAACATTACAAATCACTTGCAAGCAAAGCTATCAAGGAGCTCGTTTCCTTTCATAGCTCCTATACTTATCTGAACAGGGCTTTTCTCAGATGATCAACATAAAGAACAAGAATAGGAGCAAACTTGTCGGAGGTGCCCTCTCAGCCTGCTTACGAGTTGCACTTACAAAAACTGTGGAACTGCATTTTTAATATGATCCAAAAAAAATTCAAGAACAAAGATTCCATTAACTGTTAGGACTACAAGGTCTTAGTAATTAGGTGACTAAATTGACGTCGAGTTGTAGAAACGACTAAAGATTGGGATCAGAAGCATAATTTAGAATTTTAGAATCATAAAAATTGGAAAGAAATTCAATATAATTATTTTCATTTATTAAAAATGTCAGCAGTTTAGCATTTTAGAAGGATAAATAAGTTTGAGAGCAAATTTGAAATAAATAGACATGTTTAACTTTGACACTTTTTATGTTTTTACGACATTTACATATGACGATTGAATGGTGTGTCGCCAAATTTGAAAGCAAGTTTAAGTGTGTCGCGGGACGAGAAAGGTTGAGAACCCCTGCACTACGGTACTAATATTATAGGTACTAATATTATAGGTCACTGCTAGTGCTAGTCACCAGTAACTGTTGTCATTCAGATGTAAAATATTTTAGTCACAATACAAGTGTTCATCTTCTCCTGCTAATGGCTTCTTGTTCATAAGTTTGAAAATGTGACACGTGTTTTAGGCTTTAGCACTACACTGTGCAGCCAGATGAGTCAGCCTGCTGGGCATGCTGAATACACTAACTGGCAGCTGCACTGTTGCAGCTAAGTGAAAGGAAACAAACCTGCAAGTTGTGTGGCACAAAAGCATTGATTGAAATTTATTTTCACTATTCGATTTAAATCGTGATTTTTATTACCGATTTAAATCGTGATTTAAATCAATGATTTAAATCAACCGATTTAAATCATCTCCACCCTGTTTAAAAACCTATAAATTACATTAATTAAACACCTTCGAGGTAAAGTGGAGACATAATAACTGCAGTTCAATGCTAAGCCTTTCTCAGTAGGTTGTTCTCATGTTGCTCTGAATTCAAACCCAAGAAGCAGAGCAGAAAAGCTACCGCAAGATCATCATCGCTTGGCAAAAATAATGCAACACGGATCTTCCTAAGTTAACCTGAATATGTACATCATCATGAATGATCAGTTACAGATTATGGCTCAGCCATTTAGATGAGACAGATAAGGTATTAGGCTTCATCAACTGTAATTAGATCGTTTACAGTACGAGCTTCATCAATCAGCATAAATCAGAACAACAACATAACAGTTCAGTGTTCAGCAGAAGCAGTGAATCACATTGCCCTGTGGACTTTACATCAAAACAATGCATACTACCACTACAGGCCAAAACCAACTACAGCATGGCAATGATTTTAGTGGAAGAAACTGATTGCTATCAGATCAACAGGACCCAGGAAATTCCTTTGTTATTCACATCATTAATAATAATTATCAGGGTACTAGTATTACTGTGCAACTGCTAGGCGATTAGTAAGTTGGCCTGCTATAAAAGGGTCAACGTTAATATCCCCCACTACTGGGCCACTAGGATAGAAAGGCATTTCAAACATTCTGCTTCAGCTATGCATCTAATCTGCTACAAAATGACTACTCTGACCAGTGACCACACTGTCAGAGGGAAGCTCAGACAGCAAGGGAGACAACTTGCCCTTGTGTACCATGGCTAATAGATATGAAATCACCAACACTTTACACTCATGGTTCCCGGACAATTCGGAGCCGGACAATTTGGAGTCGCCAAGAATTATCCTCATTAATCCAACTTCTACTGATGCAAGAACTATTTTCATCCATTCAATTTCTATTTGAGCAACAATTGCTTCCATAAGTCAAACTTCCATTTAACCAACTTCAATTTAAGCAACAATAGTTTCATCAATCCAATTTCTGTAACCAAATTTTTTTTCATAAATCCAACTTCCTTTTGAGCAACAATCATAATCATCATCAAGATCCATGAACCAAAGGCCCGTAGGTGTCCACTGCAATGTTAATCACTATTTGAGCAACAATAGTCTCATCAATCCAACTTCTTTTGAAGCAAAAACTATTTTCATCAATTCAACTTGCATTTAAAAGTAAAAATATTTTCATTAATACAAATTATATTTCAGCCAAAAAATGTTGATCCACTCTGAATTGTATGCTCTGAATTGTCCGCTCCGAATTGTCCGCTCCAAATTTTCTGAACACCAGCCATGCACCTCTAGGGTTGCCAGGTTGCCTTCAGGAAATTACCGGACAATGGCCATCACGTTACGGAGCCATATTATATATATATATGTGTGTGTGTGTGTGTGTGCATATATTTATGTGTGTGTATATTTATGTGTGTGTAGATATATGTGCGTGCGTGTACGCGATGGAAGATGGAGGGTGAGGAGGGCGGAGTAGGAGCGGGGTGAGACGTTGCGGGGGGGCGAAAGCCGATATTTCTCGGGCAACATCGGGCAACATCGGGTAATTCAGCTAGTATATATATACACATATATTACATACGGTGCCGGAGACTGTTTGAAAGTTGCAATGTGGGAACTCAGCCAAGTGCAGGCCTATAAATCTATAGGGTGGATAAAATTATGCATAGGCCTATCTAGTGGCTGATTTTAAAATTTGGCGCGAGAACGAATGACTGAATTCGGATATTAAACAATATTAAAAACGCATTTAACAATTTTATCACTCAGTTCCATCATATAGATAACCCAGTTGACCTATAGACATGCAAGGCAAAATGTGAACGGATCATTAGGACGCGAATTAATCTTTGTACTCGAAACAATAATAATTACTCAGTGTGGGGTTTATAGGACAGGCTTGAGAGAGAGAAAGAGAGAGAGAGAGCCTAGAGTGGCAGATTGGCACAGTTAGAGAGAGACAGAAACAGACAGAGATAGAAAGGCAGATAAGCACAGACAGATTGCAAGCGTCCGTGTTTAAGGGAAAAGAGGAGATGGACATACTAAGAGGGAGAGATCAATTGTGCTGAGAGAGACAGACAGACGAAAAACAGACAGACAGACATGCAGACAGAGAGATATGGCATTATAAACACGGAGATTCGGTTCAATTGCGACCTGAACTCTGTGTCAACCCTCCAACTTTATGCACAAGGTACAAAGTTTGATCCGTGCATCATTTTCTCTGCTACACAAGGCAATCCATTTTACGTTGGAAAATCGTAAGCAGATATCTTTTCATGGCCCCAAGAGACAACACTGCAAGTAACCAACACTTGTTGCTAGCAATAATTATTTACCGGACACAGCCATGTCCGGTAATGTCTGAAATTTCTGACCGGACAGTTTGTGTAAATGCCGGACTGTCCGGTTCATTACCGGACGCCTGGCAACCCTATGCACCTCCAAGATAAGTTCCTCATCTGTTACTACTATTATTGTCAGCTTTTTAACTGCTGTTGAGCTGGATTTTTATTTGCTGATAATTTTTGCTCAGTACTGATGCAACTGAAGGTGACCTGCTTTTGTGAGAACTTGCCTGATCCATTAATCGTATTACTTAGAAGTGGGTCAACACAGACATACAAGGAAACCAAGGAAGTAAAATTTATCCATTTCACTTAGCATGCCATTTTAAATGTTGTACACACTGTCACTGCCATCAAAATCTAGGGTTTTAAATCTAGTTTTAATAGGGAACTTTATGCTCAGAGGCCTTTGGGTGATCAATATTAGAATGAGCTAGGACCTAAAACAAATGTAGCTGAGATTCGTTTAAAGATTATATTATAATAAAACAATATCAAACAGTAAAATACAATCAATAATCCTATCTACTTATTTGTGGCGTATTATCTAATAATATTATAGCTTGTTTCTTATCTTCCACGTTGGACTTTTCCAGCGTAGATGTAGAAGTTCTTCAGTTCGTATGGATTGGAATGAAGGTTCGAAGAGGAAGGAAGGTCACCTTCTTCTTGCTTGCCGTCGTTTCCAATTCTCTTCTGTAGCTGCGTAGACGGAGAATGCTGTAGCTGGCACAGCACTCTGTAGTTTCGTCCGCCTCGTTGTTTCTCCACAAGCAACGGTAGCTTCTCGTCGCTTGCTCGTCTTGTAGTCGTTTCGCCCCTTTCTTCTGCCGTCGAACTCCAATCGCAATTGCAGTTCCGAATCGACCTTCTCCCGATGTCGAATCGCAGTTCACTCGCAAGTGTCACATCAAACTTCGCAAAGTTTCGTTCGACACGCCCTGGTATCTCTGTTCCCAAGGACTTATAGTCTCACCAGTGGGATAGGCCGACAGCGTGTCGCCTTCCACACCCAATTCACCGTCAGATCTTCTGAATTACCGACGAGAACGCCACGTTTGACTAATGGCCGTTCTCGCTCAGAAATCTACGTCTTCTTCCTTCGCCATCTTTTCGCTGTCTCCTTATCGTCTGCCGTTGTTGCCGTCTGCTCAAGTTTGACGCTGCTTTCTGCCCTCCGTTGTATTTCAATAATTGATGTAGCGCGTATTCAAGAATTGTTATAGCGCTATTATTATTATCTAACTTAATGCCACAAGTAATATTAATTATAATCTACAATACGCCACATATTGTCTAGCTTAATTCTTACCTATTTAATACTTATACAATGCATCATTTAATAGGTTTGTTTGATAAGAAGCATTCTACCGCTACAAATGCCCCTCCTTCAAAAGACTGTTTACAGGCTTTAACAAACTCACCTACTTAACAAACTAACCTAGTAAACTAATTCACTTACTATACACGACATGACAATTAATACACTTTACTCACTGGCTTACACTTCTTCATTTACTTTATCTCAACTTATACTACACAATCCCTCTACTTAAATAGTCGGACATAACATTTTCGGACCCTTTAATATATCTAATGTTAAAGGAATAGTTTTGGAGTGCCAAACTCCATCTCATCACCCTTGCATTTTTCATTCGACCCTCTTTCATATATTGCAATCCGCAATGGTCTGTCTCAATTGTAAATGTCTTTCCACAAAGATATCGGTCGAACCTGCTTATACCCCACATGATTGCTAAGCACTCTCTCTCTTCCACAGAATATCTTCTCTCTCGCTCTAACAGCTTCCTGCTCGCATACGCTATGGGATGATTCGTCCCCTCGTACTGCTGCATTATCACACATCCGATTCCACTCCCACTTGCATCAGTTTGTAGGATGAAATCCTTCTCTAAATTTGGAAGTCTCAGAATTGGTTCTTTCGCCAATTCGTTCTTCAACTTTGTAAAACTATCTTCCAGCTCTTCATTCCATTCTACCATTCCAGGTGCTATCTTCTTCGTTAAGTCACTTAACGGTGCCATGATTTCCGCACAGTGTGGTATGAATTTCCGATAATAGTTTATCGCTCCAAGAAAACTTCTGACTTGTTTCTTTGTCTTTGGACGTGGCATGTCTACTATTTTATCCACTGATTTCTCCTTTGGACTTATGTCATCCTTGTTCAACGTATGTCCCAAAAAGTCAATCTTTCCATATCCTATTGAACACTTCTTCGGCTTCAATGTCAAATTCGCTTGTCTCACTCTTTCGAAAAATATCTCCAATGTCTTCAAATGTTCTCTCCATCCTTTATTATGCGCTAGAATGTCGTCGACATAACTTTCAAGATTTTCTGTTCCTTGAAGAATCTTCCTGATTAAACGGTTGTAACTTGACGCACTATTGATCAATCCAAAAGGCATCACATTGAACTTGTATATCCCATTGGCACATACAAATGTAGTGTAGTCTTTCGATTCTGGACTCATAGGGATCTGCCAATAACCCTTGCAGAAATCGAACTTGCTGTAGATTCTACTACCACTCAACTTATTAAAAATATCCTCATTTGTCATCATAGGCTCAGGATCAAATATTGTAAGCTTGTTCAGCTGTTTGTAATTTCAACACAGCCTATTGCTTCCGTCTGATTTCTTGACAACCACCAGCGGTGCTGCATAAGCTGCCTCTGATCTTTCTATCACCTTATTGTCCAACATCGTCTGGATCTCCTTATCTATTTCTTTTTGCAAATGGTATGGTGTTGGATACGCTCTTTGTCTTACTGGTTCTTCACTCGTCAAATGTATTTCATGCTTTACTAAGTCTGTTCTCCCAGGCTTGTCTGTGAATATGCCTTCATATTTCTTCAGTAGTTTCCTCATTTCTCCTTTTTGTTCTTCATCCAAATCAGGATTTATATCCACATCTTCATAGGTCTCTGTTTGTTCACTTACATATAAATCCAATATTTCTTCTTCTTCATCTTCTCCCACTTTTCCGTCATATACTACTGCTGAAATGTACGCTACGGTCTCGGCATCTTCTCTTTCGTGGTATTTCTTCAATATATTAATGTGATATGTCTTTATCTTTCCTTTCTCGATTTCAACTCTGTAATCATAGTCTCCAATCTTCTCTCTCACAACATATGGCCCTTGCCACTTTACTAACATCTTGTTCTTACAACTAGGCAATAATAACAACACCTTATCACCCATTTCCAACTTCCTGTATCTCGCTTTCCTGTCATAATACTTCTTGTTTTTAGCGTTCGCTTTGTGTATCGCCTTCTGCGCCATATCACAAGTCTCCTCAATCCTTTCTCTCAAATCCTGCATATACGTATACACGTCCTTCACTTCTTCTTCCACTGTCTCATTGGTCCATAACTCCTTCAGGATCTGCACTGGTCCTCTACACGATCTACCAAATATTAGTTCGAATGGTGTGAAACCGTGACTCTCATGTACTGTGTCTCTCAACGCAAACAGTAATGGAGCTATATAACGATCCCATTCTTTCGCTTGTTCACCAATCAACTTCCTCAACGTCGCTTTGATGGTTCCATTAAGCCGTTCTACACATCCATTGCCCATTGCATGATATGGACTCGTCATGGTGTGTTTTATCAATAGCATCTTATTTACTTCAGCCATGAGTTCAGAAGTGAACTGGCTTCCACGATCAGTATGGATCTTCTGAGGCACTCCCATACGACAATAAAATCCGAACAAAGCTTCTGCACTTCCTCAGTACTAATTCCTTTCAATGGAATAGCTTCCGGATACCTTGTACTCAAATCTATGATGGTCAATATGTATCGATAACCCCTTGCAGACATAGGGTTAACTTCTCCGATTATGTCTATGCATATGTGTTTGAATGGTACATCTAATACAGGTAGATGACCCATAGGCGCCTTGTGGTTCACCTTCTTGTCAACTGATTTTTGACAAATATCACAACTCAACACATATCTCCGTATATCTTGTCCTATTCCAGGCCAATAGAATTCATTTAGAATCTTATCATGTGTTTTCCTCATTCCTAAATGAGCCGATAATAATGAATTGTGTGCTACGGCTAACACTTTATCCCTCAATGGTTTAGGTACCATTAGTTGCCATTTCACCTCATCCTTCTGTACTTCTTTGTATCTTTTATACAACAATCCCTTCTTTTTCACATATGGTTTATCTTCTATGTTGTCTTCGTTACCATCCCATTCAATTGCTCTTTCCATTTGTTTCGACATAGTTTCATCTTGACTCTGCAACTCCTGTATCTCTTTTACTGACACATTCAAGTTCGGCATCTCCGCAACTTTCAATGGTTTGTATTTTGCTACCTTTTTAGCTTCTGCTCTAGTCTCCACAACTGCTACTGTCATTAATTTTTCATCTTGATTCCTCATCACATCGTCAGAAAATCTTACTGTTTTCTTTGCACCGATAGGTCTTTCTTCATGTTCTGTTTTTCTATTCAATATTCCTTTGTTTTCCACTTCAGTACATTTCTCAATTATTTCTTTTTGCTCATGATTTGTCACACTCTCAGTTCTTTCATCCTTAACCATGTACTTCAATCCTTTGATTTTCCCAATTATTACTGGCTTTATTGGCTGTTCCATCACCATCGCTTGTACTTCACCATTAAAGTGTTCACTCTCTATGTACACCTTAGCTAATGGGAAACATCTTAAACTCCCATCAACTAATACACAATGTGTTTCTTCTCCAGTCAACGCTTCTTCATTTATCAAAGAACGTTTTACAATACAACAACTTGCGCCTGTGTCGTATAAGCATCCCACTGTGTTTCCGTTAACTGTTACTTGGTATTCACTCTTGTCTTCAAGACTAATACATCCATCATTGTCTTTTATCACCATTGCACTGGCTGCCATGTACCTTGGTGGTATTTTATTATGTTCACCCTGTTTCATCTGTTGTTCTCCTCTTGTAACTTCAACCACTCTCTGTATTTCACTTTCTGGCTTAACCAAGTGTGCTCGACTTTCGAATATTTGTACTGCTGCTGCAGTGTGTTTAAATGTACCCCTGTTTTTCTTTGGGCATTGATACGCCTTATGGTTCTGTTCTCCACAGAAAAAACAAGTAATCTTATGTCCAGTTGCAATTTCTCTTTCCCTGCTGAATCCTCGGTTTTGATGTGTACCCTGATTTATCTTCACATCACTTCTACTCCTGTTCAGATTGTACCCAGACTGTTCCTTGGGTCTGTGTTCAAACGGTCTACCGTTCAACCTGTCGCAATGAAATTTCACATCTGGTTTTGCAGACTGCTCGCTGTATTTATAACCGTGTGCTTCAATGTGTGATTCCGCACAAACTAACATGTCCTTCAAACTCATCTTGCCTTTCTCCTTTATAAACATACGAAGTTCAGCACTGCATGTCAGGTAAAACTGATCTTTCAACAAAAGATCTTCCACTCCTTCGTAAGTTCTTTCAAATCCCGCTTGTGCTAACCATTGCTGCATGTACCTCCTCAATCTATGCACAAAACTAGAAGGTGTCTCTCCTGATTCCATTTTACTGGTTTTGAACTTGTTTCGATAACCACCTTCAGTCAGTTGAAATCTCTTCAAAAGCTGAGTCTTCAAACACTCATAATCTTGCACTTCATCTGCAGACAACCTTTGGTATACTTCCAGTGCTCTGCCTTCCAAATGTCTCGCTAACGTTAACGACCAAACTTCTTTCCTGATTTCATACGCTACACATGTTCGCTCGAATCTCAACAAGTAGGCATCTAAACAATCCTTGGACTCGTTGAATATAGGAAATTTGATATTTCTGATTCCTTTGTTACTTTCTCGGTGATCTCCCTGTTGTTGACCATCACCGATCCTCATGTAGTCATTCTCGTGCTCTCGGTTTTGCTCCCCTCTCGAATCAATTTCACGCATTCTCACTTGTGCTTCAAGTCTCTTTATTTCTAACTGGTGTTCACGCTGTTCTCTGGCTTCTGTTGCCAAGCGATTTTCTCTTGCTTCTAATTCAGCGCTCCTAATCGCTTCCAATTCCACTTCAGCCTTCTTTGCTTGCATTGCAGCCTCTGTTTCAGCTTTTCTCATTGCTGCTTCTGCCTCAGCTTTTCTCGTTGCTGCTTCTGCCTCAGCTTTTCTCGTTTCTGCTGCCGCTTCAGCTTCCATCTCTGCCTTTCTTGCTTCTATTTCAAGTCTCTTGACTTCTGCTGCTGCTTCAGCTTTTCTCGTTTCTGCTTCTGCTTCAGCTTTTCTCGTTTCTGCTGCCGCTTCAGCTAATTTCATCTCTTTGGCGATCTCCCTCTCAGTCGCTCTATCTTGTCTCCATTCTGCCTGTCTTTCTTTGACAAAGGCACGTATTTCGTCCCCTTCTATGTTCATCCGTTTGGCAATTTCTAACCAAGCTTCAAAATCGCTGACAGACATACTTACTGTCTTACTTGCTGACTAGCAACTTATGACAAAAATATTGGCAACAATATGCGCTATTTAAATTTCTAACAAATAGAAATTGTTCAATTCTGCAAAGTGTCAATTCAGTTCCACAACAACAACTAATAGTTCATACACCTACTGCAGTATCTTCAATCTACAATTTCAGATTTAGACTCTAACAATCTCCTAGCTATAATTGTTCAAAGCTTTTCTAATACTGTTCAAAAGACAGTTATCTTTACTGATTCAAATCTTTACTTACTGACTAAAATCTTTACTGACTTAAATCTTTACTGACTTTTATCCCGGCATGGGCACCCACTCTTGTCACAGACCATCAAAATCTAGGGTTTTAAATCTAGTTTTAATAGGGAACTTTATGCTCAGAGGCCTTTGGGTGATCAATATTAGAATGAGCTAGGACCTAAAACAAATGTAGCTGAGATTCGTTTAAAGATTATATTATAATAAAACAATATCAAACAGTAAAATACAATCAATAATCCTATCTACTTATTTGTGGCGTATTATCTAATAATATTATAGCTTGTTTCTTATCTTCCACGTTGGACTTTTCCAGCGTAGATGTAGAAGTTCTTCAGTTCGTATGGATTGGAATGAAGGTTCGAAGAGGAAGGAAGGTCACCTTCTTCTTGCTTGCCGTCGTTTCCAATTCTCTTCTGTAGCTGCGTAGACGGAGAATGCTGTAGCTGGCACAGCACTCTGTAGTTTCGTCCGCCTCGTTGTTTCTCCACAAGCAACGGTAGCTTCTCGTCGCTTGCTCGTCTTGTAGTCGTTTCGCCCCTTTCTTCTGCCGTCGAACTCCAATCGCAATTGCAGTTCCGAATCGACCTTCTCCCGATGTCGAATCGCAGTTCACTCGCAAGTGTCACATCAAACTTCGCAAAGTTTCGTTCGACACGCCCTGGTATCTCTGTTCCCAAGGACTTATAGTCTCACCAGTGGGATAGGCCGACAGCGTGTCGCCTTCCACACCCAATTCACCGTCAGATCTTCTGAATTACCGACGAGAACGCCACGTTTGACTAATGGCCGTTCTCGCTCAGAAATCTACGTCTTCTTCCTTCGCCATCTTTTCGCTGTCTCCTTATCGTCTGCCGTTGTTGCCGTCTGCTCAAGTTTGACGCTGCTTTCTGCCCTCCGTTGTATTTCAATAATTGATGTAGCGCGTATTCAAGAATTGTTATAGCGCTATTATTATTATTATCTAACTTAATGCCACAAGTAATATTAATTATAATCTACAATACGCCACATATTGTCTAGCTTAATTCTTACCTATTTAATACTTATACAATGCATCATTTAATAGGTTTGTTTGATAAGAAGCATTCTACCGCTACACACACACCATGCTACACCATGATAAAAAAATCTGTGAACTCTTAAGGCACAATTAGGAAATAATCCACCAATCTCGTTCACATAGGCATGGAAGTAGCTACCCTGGCCAGCCACTGTAGTCAGCTGCAATCCTTCATAAGAAGGCAGTGGCTAACTTATTGTTTAACGACAAATCATGGGACCACTGTGGATACCCACTGTCAGTATCTTCATTTTCTTATCACAGTAAATGAAGGCAGCTGGCCTGTTATCACCACACCGTCTTAGTACCACATCCACAAATTAGTGCAAATCTGAGATTAGCACAAACGACTCCTTAAATTATCAAATAAATGTTCAGTTTCGTCTGCGATATGAAATTATTATGTCAACCACTGGGTTCGTTCAGCTAACCACTATGAAATCATTGGGCCAACACCCCCCCCCCCTAGTATAATAGGTAGGCCTATGCACAGATTGTAATCTCGAGATTTCTACAGCGCCCACAAAAGCGAAGTCACGGGAACCAGCTTACTCAACGCAGCGCTCGTGAATAAGCCGGTGCCCCGCGCTTGGCTTTCGAGTGGCGCTTTAGAAATTAGGAGATTACGACTACGATTCACAGATGCTCTCCAACAGTCTGCCCTCTGCTTCATTCGTCTATAAGATTGCAGATGAAAGCGATCCAATTGTCTGATTTATCGCTTACCCAGGATCGGGCAAGGCCGTGTCCTCTGCACCCGAAGTTTGGCACTCCTGGGAGTCCTCCATTGTCATAGTAAACACGAAGAGTTGACGTTAGCTAAACACTGTACACCTCGTCAACTGCGAAACGACGCTAAGTAAAATTCCGAGCGCACGCGAACAAAATTAATATAATATTCCAGTTCGTTTAGAGATGCAAATCCGTTTCCTTCCAGATAAATCCTTTTCCAGCCCGATATTCGCACACAAAAACTTAAAAGTGACGGGCGAAACTCGCAACCCAATTCTACCAAAACGCTCTCAAATGTCCCTGGTGTCCAGCCGAGCTGTTCGTGATAATAGGATACGCTCATGTGCGTCTGTCCGGACTCGCTACTTAATTATTCATATCGAAGACTTATCCGACGGTTGTGATTGGACGGCTGCAAAGGCCTACCAAAATATCCTCAAATTGGACAGCCACGAACGTAAACAAGTTGCGTCATCGCTCCACCCTCGCATACATTTAGACACGCCCACCTGGGTCGAGCAGCGAACAAAAATCGCACTAGGTGAGGTACGATCGCATTGCACGTTTCCGTTTGCAAACACCCGTAAGAACGGTTTCGCGTCTAAAACAACAGAACACAGAAAGGTGACAGACTGTGAAAACTATTCAAGGACACGTACAGCGCCAAAAATGCAGCGCTTCTGTAATATTGGCCGGGATGACTTTCGGCAAATGGCACACAACCTCATCCTCCCCGATGAAGACTCGAACTAGCCTGCTAGCCAATCTAGGCCTATGGACCAACGCAACCTTTAACGCAACTGTAGGCCCTGTTTTCATTCAAGTTAGGCCTATATAAATATTCAGAACACATCTTTCTGGAAACTACTCAAGAGTCACGAGGTGAGTGGTCAAATAGTACCGTTCAGCCATAACATTTTCATGTTCTTTATTTCAATAAGCGAATATAGGCTTACGTTGAAAACATCCCTATATATATATAGGCCTATCATTATATTCTATAACTCGAAGGGCTTAGGCCTGCGGCAAGGAATTGTAATAGCTATAGATTGGGCTACAAAGGATGCCTGCACCACCATTTTCATTCACAGGAGAAGCAATGCCGTTATTCTGTCAGCGGGATATCTTCGTCTTGGCCCTCAAGACGTAGGCCTAGGTTATACATGCAATTCAGTTCATTTGATTAGTTACAGCATAGGCCTATGTATACGCTACGTACGTAGGCCTATTTCAAAGGACGGCGTAGCACATAACGCCACCTTTACAAGCATCAGCACATGATCAACAATCTTGACTTGAGCAGATGGACTGAGTCTGCATAAGTCCAGCTGCGAGACAGCAAAGTAGGCCGCATCTGTTTTCAAGGAGGAAGAATGGATTTCAAGAAGCTCTCGATTTTCCGCAGCTGATCGACGGAAACAACATCTTTCCACTGTCAGTCGCATATGTCGCTATACTGACAGATTTCGGCCGAATGACTAAATAAAGGTCGTCAGAAATTTTGGCGGATAAAAATGAAAAATTCCTCCGCGAGGATTCAGACCCCCCCACCAAAAAAAAGAACTCCTGGCGCCGCCACTGTCTGCAGCAAGGAGTAGGCCTATAGTGATTCCTACCAAAAAGATAGCCTACGAGCAAATCCATTCAAGTGAGTTCGTGCGTAGGCCTACACGTACCGGTCCGTAGGTCAGATGTAAGGATGGCATATCGTTAACAGAGTTCAACGCGGCTGAAAGATCAACTATATAAGGACCGGCAAGCGGCGGCAACGCATAATTAACGCCCTCCCTCTGTCCATCTCCACGACCAAGTCGTGAAAGACCTGTAGTAGCGTGAAAGACCTGTAGTATTGTAGCGTTTCCAAAAACGCTACAAATCTTACTTACTTTTATCTATATTGCGCATAACGGTTTTAACTAATTCTATGCTGCGCCAGAGCGAGGCTGCAGACAATGCGCCAGACACGCACGTGACCTCTTCGCTGACGTGGCGAAAGAGCGGGCGCCGCTGATAGGCCAAGAGCGACGCGTGACCTAAAACGGCGGTAAGAAGCCGTTTCTGATTGGTTGTTGGGACAGAGAGAGTCAGTTGCCGTGAAGATGTTGAACTGGTGAGACCTGCGGAGGTCGAGGCAACCATTTTTAGTCGAAATTTGCTCTAAAACTAAGATTTTTAAGCATATAAATTATCAGAAATGCAACCAAATTAATAATTAAACGACGGCAAGAAACGATCATTGTCTCCGGTGGAAGGAAAACTTTGAAGGAAGCAGACTAGCCTAAATTCCAGGGAAGTACACAAAATTAGCGTGCCATGTGCTGAATCTGTAACTTAACCGATTGCAAGTTTAAGATGGCTACCACGTGTTAAAATAGATAATATTGATTTAACGTAGATCGGCAGATTAAATAAGCATTTGTATTACGGAACTGAATATATATAGAGATAGTTACTACAAATAGCGGCGAATTGAAAGGATTGTCGTAGTGTAGTAAATTAGCGTGAAGTACTGAAGTTAAGTAACTGAAGCGTTTATAATTAATTAAGAGTACTACCGAGTTCTGCTGTAGTGGTTGCTAAACGGAAACATAGTCGGTAGACGACTCGAATGTAGGAATCGAACTGTAGGATAGGGTTAATGTAAATTGTGCAGTAACAGTTCGTGATATTGTCAGCTCTAGAAATGTCTAGGTGAACTGATAGAGATAGTAGAAAAGACTGTATTTGTGCAGGTCACTGCTAATTATATGTTAGTTAAGTACTTGTTACATGAATAAATAAGGTGTTGCATATATAATCAACGAAGGTGATTGGCTGAGTGAATTGAAACTAAGGGTAAAGAAGAATAACCCATGTCACGTGTAAACTCTTTATGTGGGGACGCCCCGGAGGAAACAGACAGTTCTGAGGAAGGGGGTTTAGGTAGAGAAGTCGAAACACTTGTGGAGCGACCTGGAAATAAAGCCAGGTATCACCCACTAACTCTCCAGGAAACCGATGACCTTTCACCCAAATCTGCCGAAAGGGGCATGAACCCAGACGAGCACCGACGCGAGGGTGCTGTTGCCAGTCGACCAACAGCCACGGAGATATGTAGTTCCGGCCTTGGTATCCGTGAATTTACAGAGTACAGACGTCCCTCCCTGTCACCCAGACCTGAAGTTCCCGAGTGCTTGTTCCTGTCGCCCCGGCAGTACGCCGCAGCGCTAGCAAGGGGTGTTGGAAGTGAGCAAGTAAGTGAGGCCACGATTGCACGAGCTCCTGCCCCTCTAGCGGCTAGGGCGGGCGTTACAAATGGTACCAGAAGTGGGGTGGAAGTGGAACAAGGGGAACAGGTGGAACAGGTGGAACCAAGGAAGAATGGAAAGATAGAATTTCCTGGAGATAGAACGAAGTGGGAAGGGGAAGAAATGACTTATTATGGCGCTAGACCAAAATGTCCTTCAGACTACCCTGTTGCAGATATAATTGATGCAAGTTTTGATTTTGAATTTGACATGCGAAAACTTGGAGGAAATAATTATGAAAGTGAAGGTTCGGAGGTAACTGATTTGCGACCCTTGCATAACGTTTTGTTACATCCTGATCTGTTAGAATTGAATAAGGGTTATGCTGGGATCTTCCCTAACTCTGAGTGTATAGTTTCAGATATGGAGGATGGGGATTCGGCGCTGCCGAGGGAACTGGGACTCCCGACTTCAGATGCACATCCCGGGCACCCAACCCTCGTCCACCCTCGGGCTACCACCTTCCCGCCACCGCCTCCCTCGTCGCACCCTTTCGCCGTCCGAGTCTCTCCTGCTCCGACTCTGAGCTTCCCTCCACATGCTTCTTTCAAGGTGGGAAGAAACACAATCGGTGGTGTCTTCGAGTCGAATCCTGGAGTGAGAACAGTCACTCCGGTCACAGCCTCGGTGTGCAAACTGTCCGCATCCTTCGTGTCGTCGACTCAGTCAATCATGTCGACCATGTCCTCGTCGTTGAAACCACAGGTTACACAAAGTTCTGCATACCTACTTCCGAATCCTGGTCCTTCCGCTCACCTGCCATGCTGTCGACCAACGACCGCTCTGTGGCATCCAGCTTCCGCCTACGACGAACGATTCTGGGTAACTACACGAGCAGCTCAGAACAACCCAGAACCGAAGTTCCATGTTGTGTGTACATCCGGGAGCGAAAACAATCAGTTCCGGTTCGAACAGTATGCTGAACCGCCTACAGCTGAACCTCAACCAACGATCCAAGGTCGTCTTCAACCGAGTACGACTCCAACCTCGTCGGTCACTGTGCAGTCCCAACCACACGTGAGCAGAACTGTTGATTCGAAGTTTAAATCGTATATGAGACTGGACAGGTACAATGCAAAGACATCTGTCGAAACTTTCCTAAAGAAATTCGAGATTTGTGCGAACTGTAATGACTGGTCGGATGGAGAGAAATTCGCTCAGCTGACCTGTGCCCTGACCGAATCATCCGATCAACTTCTCTACGAGTTCGGCTTCGAAACCGTAGCGACCTGGTCTGACCCGGTCGATCGACTGAGACCGAGAGACTTAGCACTGAAAATCCGTGAGAAACAATCGAACACTCTAGACAATGCCTACAAGACTGTCATGTGTCTAGACGGTTACCGCTTGGCTGATGATGACAGCCGTGATCGTGAAGAGTGTCGGCCCAGCGGTGTAAAAACTGTAACAGAAACGAATTCCACCTCGGATAGACATCAGAGACAGTTCCATGAAAATGTACTGTGGCCTGTGGGACTTAACTGGATTCTGGTGGGAAGTCGTCAGTTCCATGTCCACCAGAAGCGTCGGCCTGCGCAGTGTCGTCGGGTCACCGATTCAAGCGCTACCTTGGTGTCATCGAAAGTAGACGAAAAGCCTTCAGTGAGGCGTCCGGATCCAAAAGTCGCTGGAAAATCCTGTGTTGTTCCGCTAGCATCAGTCGAAGCAGAAACACTACACCCAGAGGGAGTTCCTGTTCCAGACAGTCCTGGGGAGAAAGCCAATCAGCCCAAGGTGGTAGCCCGAGTCCCGCTTCATCGGGGTGTGCATCTGCCCTCCCACTTCGCCAGCCCTACTCGCGGTGGAATGTGGCCTCTACCGACTTCCGTCGGACCTCGTGGTGCGAATATGCATCCTTCTTCTGGTCTCGCCGCCTATCGAGACAGGGAGAGGAAACGCACCAGAGTCCCTCAGAATCGTCACTTTCTGTCGAGAGGCACCATTCCTCACCATCGCTGGCGAGATCACAAAGAAATCTTCGTGCAGCCTTGGGGGTATAGATGGTAATGTAGTGTAATGTGATGGTAACGTCGCGTATTGGCGACGAGTAGAGACTGTGGCGAGAAGCCTAGGTTTTAGTTCTTTACGATGAATAAATTGTTCAGTTTTTTAACTTTGGTCTAGGTTAGATCATTGGGGGTAGATAAGAATTGTTTACTTGTGTGTTTTATTGCATTGTTGTTTTTATTGCCACAGAAGAAAGGCAAAATGTTGTGTTGCATGTTGATTTTTAAAGTTTGATGTGCATAACCTTGATTGCAGATTAGATTTTGAATCTAAAATGCGCTAGATTAGGAGCAAATTGCATTTGTGCATTGATTGAAAAGCAGTCTGCTAGAATTTGGTGAATTATCCTGATGTATGCATTGGCCTGAGTAGTTGGTAAGTGAGTAAGTTGTAGGCTAGTAGGCAGACTGATGTTGTTGCAGGCAGTAGGGATTGCATGCGAAAGTGAGACTAAGGACCTGTTATTTGGTAAGAGCGGTAATCCGTCCAATCGTCGCTATTGGTTGCTCAAGTGTACTCTTTCCTGTGTGGAAATGGAGGTGTAGAGGTCATGGTGCATTAGGTACGCTTCTCTAAGCGGTAAGGCCTGGTGTAGGTAGCTTCAGCCTTCATGTAATGTGTCTTGCCTGTAATAATGATTGGTGCCAAATGTCTATGATTTTTTATCTTACTGGGAGAGTACGGCTGTGGAAATGGTTTGACATAGGATAATAGAATTCTTAAAGAGCACTGCATACATTTAGGATTGCTGTTGATACTTAGCTATTTGGCATGTTGAATAATAGTCTAAATTCTTATATAAAAGTTCGTTGTAAGGATTAAGTTTTTGATTAAGCAGTGACTGGGAAACAGTAGTTCTTCACCAAATTATGTTAATGTATTATTCAATGCCATAATTGTATCATGTCTGTTTGTTGTTTTGGTTGAGGAAAAAAAAAAAATAAATAAATAAATAAATAATTGACTAGGAGTCTAAGGTGTGTATTGCCCTGAGGAAGTTAAGTAAGCAAACCATTGGTAAACTTGTGGGTAGACTGAAGTTGTTACAGGCATTGAGGGTTGCATAGAAGAAGAGGCTGGTGGTCTGTTAGTTAGATGAGCTGTAATCCGTCCAGTCGTAGTTATTGGTTGCTCGAGAGTTTTCCTGTGTGGGAATGAATGTGATGTACTCTTTCCGTTGGTGGAAATGGAGGTGAACTTTTTCCTGTGTGGGAATGAATGAGATGTACTCTTTCCGTTGGTGGAAATGGATGTAAATTTTTCCTGTGTGGAAATGATGGTGATATATTCTTTCCGTTGGTGGAAATGTGCGTACTTTGTCCTGTGTGGAATTCCTGCGTAGAAAGGTGACGTAGAGGTAGCAGCGTAGGTCATGGAGTCAATCCGTCCTAGTGGTCATAGGTACGCTTCGCTAAGCGGTAAGGCCTTATGCAGCTGGTTCAAGCCTTGATGTAACGTGTGGTGCCTGTAATAATGTGTCAGCTACTGATGTTGAGGATTTGTGCTTGCTGGTAGTTAACTTTGGGCTGGATAAATAATGATGGAAGGGGATCCATCTTTGGTTTAGTTGGCTTTTGGATAGAAAACTGCTTTATGTCAAGCTGCCTTAGGTTTCGTGCTAGATAAGTTTGTCGTTAATGTTTGTAGCTAGTAACAGGTTAAGTGTGTTAGGATTATTTGTAGGATGTGGGGCCGAAGCATGATTGTATGTGTTAGAGGACAATCTCTTGGTTTGTAGCTTCGTGCTGTTGCTGAAATGGATTGTAGTGCATTGTTTACTGTAACTGTTTGCTGTGCATTACCTGAAACCTGGGTGGGAGGATAACCCGATAGCACCTGATAATGTGTAAGAGTACGGGCAATATTTCTATTGGGATTCCCAACTTTGCTTTAGTTCAGAGACTTTGTGTCTGGTAGTTAGTGGTCCCGGTGTTCGTAGAAACAGAGACTGGTGATTAAACACCAATGGCGTGTATTCCGACGAGGATTGGTTAAGTCAGCTGTGTGCGGCTAGAACCGGTGGACGTAGATAAGTTAACCCTAGTGAGGAAAGGGCTGGTCTCGTGGTATGCTTTCTCTGAATAGCCTGATACCTTGACCTAATATGCCTTTGCTGATTTGTGGTCTGCGTGGAGAAGGGAGCGAGAGTGAGTTGGGGACCCCCAATTTGAGTAGACGTCCCCCTTCTTTTTGCTGGTGATTCTGAACAGATGGTTTCAGGGAAATTGCAAAGTAAGGATGTTACATGAGTGTAAACATTGCTCTGCAGTCGCGTTGAGAAGTTAAGTGACTGTGTTATTAGTGTTTAGTTATTGGGAGTAAAGCTGTGCTAAGATGCTATACTTTGTATGCCTGAACTTTTACAGCAAGCGTTGCTATGAGTTTGATTAATTGATTTCTCATTTCGCGAATTAGGAACCCTGTTGGTTCTTGGAGTTAAAATGAGACTTCGTGTATCCGCAATATGTTGTGCACAGCCGCTGACGCAGAATTGCATGCTTTCTGTTCAGACTGTTCTTAGTTAGTACTGCCTTTAGTATAAGTAATGCTGACCTTGACTTAGCAACTCATGTGAAGCGGATTCAGCACGCGACCTCTGCTGAATTTTCCAGTAGTATGGAAAATTCGGGCTAAGTAGAGGGGAGTGTAGCGTTTTTGGAAACGCTACAAATCTTACTTACTTTTATCTATATTGCGCATAACGGTTTTAACTAATTCTATGCTGCGCCAGAGCGAGGCTGCAGACAATGCGCCAGACACGCACGTGACCTCTTCGCTGACGTGGCGAAAGAGCGGGCGCCGCTGATAGGCCAAGAGCGACGCGTGACCTAAAACGGCGGTAAGAAGCCGTTTCTGATTGGTTGTTGGGACAGAGAGAGTCAGTTGCCGTGAAGATGTTGAACTGGTGAGACCTGCGGAGGTCGAGGCAACCATTTTTAGTCGAAATTTGCTCTAAAACTAAGATTTTTAAGCATATAAATTATCAGAAATGCAACCAAATTAATAATTAAACGACGGCAAGAAACGATCATTGTCTCCGGTGGAAGGAAAACTTTGAAGGAAGCAGACTATAGCCTAAATTCCAGGGAAGTACACAAAATTAGCGTGCCATGTGCTGAATCTGTAACTTAACCGATTGCAAGTTTAAGATGGCTACCACCCCTATACCTATTCTTAGGCTACCACGTGTTAAAATAGATAATATTGATTTAACGTAGATCGGCAGATTAAATAAGCATTTGTAGGCCTATTACGGAACTGAATATATATAGAGATAGTTACTACAAATAGCGGCGAATTGAAAGGATTGTCGTAGTGTAGTAAATTAGCGTGAAGTACTGAAGTTAAGTAACTGAAGCGTTTATAATTAATTAAGAGTACTACCGAGTTCTGCTGTAGTGGTTGCTAAACGGAAACATAGTCGGTAGACGACTCGAATGTAGGAATCGAACTGTAGGATAGGGTTAATGTAAATTGTGCAGTAACAGTTCGTGATATTGTCAGCTCTAGAAATGTCTAGGTGAACTGATAGAGATAGTAGAAAAGACTGTATTTGTGCAGGTCACTGCTAATTATATGTTAGTTAAGTACTTGTTACATGAATAAATAAGGTGTTGCATATATAATCAACGAAGGTGATTGGCTGAGTGAATTGAAACTAAGGGTAAAGAAGAATAACCCATGTCACGTGTAAACTCTTTATGTGGGGACGCCCCGGAGGAAACAGACAGTTCTGAGGAAGGGGGTTTAGGTAGAGAAGTCGAAACACTTGTGGAGCGACCTGGAAATAAAGCCAGGTATCACCCACTAACTCTCCAGGAAACCGATGACCTTTCACCCAAATCTGCCGAAAGGGGCATGAACCCAGACGAGCACCGACGCGAGGGTGCTGTTGCCAGTCGACCAACAGCCACGGAGATATGTAGTTCCGGCCCTGGTATCCGTGAATTTACAGAGTACAGACGTCCCTCCCTGTCACCCAGACCTGAAGTCCCCGAGTGCTTGTTCCTGTCGCCCCGGCAGTACGCCGCAGCGCTAGCAAGGGGTATTGGAAGTGAGCAAGTAAGTGAGGCCACGATTGCACGAGCTCCTGCCCCTCTAGCGGCTAGGGCGGGCGTTACAGTATAGTAGCGCCATCTCTGACACAAGAATTGCCTGCAGGGTATAGGTGCTGATAGGCTATAGATGCCTGCAGGTATAGACGGAAGTAGGCATATGGATTCGAAGAGGCTGCATGCGTTGAGGCCCAGGTAGACGCCAACAGTCATGTAGGCTATAGGCCTATAGGTAGACACACATAAATAGGAGTGGCGTCACCAAACAAAACATGTAAAATAACACCCACAAAATGGCGAAGAGGAGAATCGCCGAAATATCGCAGACGCAGGATTACTTTCCGCAGAATAATAACAAAAAACTTTGGGGATCGTATATATATATATATATACTAGCTGGGGTACCCGACATTGCCCGGGAAATTTAGGATTCGATCCGCTCCGGCCACAATCCCACCACACAACACCCCACCACACTCCGACCTCTACCAGTACGGCACTGGAGAAATTTGGGTTTGACAAAAATTTCCACCCCCATCCAGTGCTTAAAGTGTGGAAAAATAAGTGCCTGGACGCTCCTTGCTTTTCCAAAATAAGTGCATGGACGCCCCTTACCTTTCCAGTCAGTGCTGGCCAATAAGTGGCAGGACGGCGGTCAGATTTTAAAATAAGTGCATGGACGCCGTCCATGACCGTCCAGGCACACTTTAAGCCCTGCCCCCATCCCACCCCACCCCTCCACCCCCACCACTCCACCCCAACCCCCTTCCACCCCACCCCACCTCCCACTCATCCCCTCCACCCCACCCCTCCACCCCAACCCCTCTCCCACCCCAACCTCCACCCCATCCCCAACCCTACCCCTCGACATCCTACGCCACCCCATCCCATACACCTCCACCCACCACCCCATCCAACCCCTCCACCTCCACCCCAGCCCCCCCCCACCCCACCTCTTCCACCCCACCCCACAATCCCACCCCACCCGTGAGATCCGTACTGGCAACAGAGCTGACCTTAAACACCTCTAAAACGGTTAAAATCACTGCTTTATACGTGGCAAGCGAATGAAAATTTATAGCGAAAATTAGTGTTTTCGACCTCCGCACCCTGGCCCCCATGGTGGTAGAGATTTGCCAACCACTGATCCGGGTGGTTCTGATGGACCTCTATCGAGGAAAAAAAATCAAATCAATAGCTGCGTTTTTTTGAAAAAAAATTGGTAGTTTCGCTCCCACACTGGCCCCCATGGTGGTAGAGAATCGTCAACTCCTCGACTTTGCGTCTCGTGCCGAGACCGACACAGTAGTAAAGGTTTGGAGTGAAAAGCTCAAAAACTGTGAGCGTGCATTCTGGACAAATATACAAACATAGCCATGGAGTCCTTTCTTCAGTGGCGCAACCAGAACATTTTCCTGGGGGGGTGCTCAGAATTATTTTTGTAAGCGCCGAAGTTGCGAAGCAGCGAGTGCCGAAGGAACGATGCCAATGTCGACTAGGGACTTTGGGGGAGCGTCGTAAGGTCCCCCAGCGGGGTCTGGGGCGGAGCCCCAGAGACCAGCGCAATCTTTACTTTTGACATCAGCTAGATCACGTTTCAGGCTCTTGTTTGCCAGCTGTATTTATGAGCGATATATAGAGTCATGAAAATTTCAGAAAAAATGGTTTAAGACTTCAAAAATGTCCTTTCCCATTTGTTTAGATAAGACAAAGGGCCTTATAGGCCTATAGCCTATATAGCTCGTGAGTGGCAGAAATAATAACCAGTGTTTGAACTAGCCCCTCCCCCAATAACCAGTGTTTTATCTAGTCCCTTCTCTGTGAATCAAGGTTTCTAGGGAAAAGCGAGCATCCGACGGAAAAGGGCAGGGGTTTTTGAAAGAGGATGTGGCCCTCCACATAAGAAATGTTCTAATTTCCACACTGCAATGGCACCATTTTAAGCTGCCATCTAAAGCAAGATTTCTATACTATTTCACTGCTGATAAGAGTGGTCTAAACTTCAACGAATTATGAATACATGCACTCACAATTTTAAAAAATCTGAGTTTCCTCGCTTATTTTGATACCATTTTAAGATGTCAACTTAGCAAAATAGATCTATTACTTCAGTGCTGATAAAAAGGGTGATTTCAGATTTCAACATAGACCTAGCAGGGGAAGGGATTTGGGCAGGGGATGAGCCTCCTCCCCAACATAGAATTTTTATTTCCGCACTGCAGTGGCATCATTTTAGGTTGGCATTTTAGCGAAATTTATCATGATTTCATTGCTGAAAGACATTGTGTAAGACCATCTCCCCATTTGTAAGACTATCTCCCCATGCCATCTCCCCATTGTTTCTTTTTTAATTTCCATACAGTAATGGTAGGCTTTTAAGCTGTCATCTTAATAAAATTGCTCATGTTCAATTCTGTGATCAGTCATAGATTTTAGTTTAAAATTTCCGAGTGTTGCCTGACAATTATATGTATACTTAAAAATTTTGGATTTGCACAGTGCACCGTACGTGACTTTTAAAGCTGTCATTTTTACAAAATAACTCATGGTTTTAGTGCTCAGAGACGTGATATAATATTTCAATAAATGTCTCCCATCGTTTAAGAATTTTTTATTTACACGCTGTAATGACAGCATTTTATAGGCTGTCGTCTTAACAAAATTGTTCATTGTAATATGGATAAGCAGCGGATAACACTCAGTGGCGGCGCTAGGGGGGGCTGGGGGGGGGCTAAGCCCTCCCTACAAGAGGCTCAGCCCCCCCCCCCCCACTAAAAAAAGTTCCATCCGAAAAATTTTCACATTGAAATATCCACAATTTTCGGCTGACGACTAAAAAAAAGGTCGTCAGAAATTTTGACAGATGAAAATGTGAAAACATTTTCGTCGCGAGGCTTCAGCCCCCGAAACTGAAATCCTGGCGCCGCCACTGATAACACTGCAGAAATTTTCAATAATATTTATGAACTATTTATGACATATCGGGGATATAAGCATCTCCGTCCCCTTACCACGAATTGTACGTGGGGTTTAAAACTTCAGAGTGTTACCTCACAATTACTTACGTCTCCCCTGTCGCCCTAAATATTCGCCCATGACAGCAAGTTATGCACATTATAATATCATACGACAGTATCATAATAAGAAATAATAAAATTATAATCATATTTAATCATATAGTAGGAAATAAGATCATGGTATAATATGACAGTTTATGTAATGCAATTTAATAAACAGCAACTAAAAACTGCTATCATTTTGTCAAATTTTTGGGGAAAAATTTTCGTTTCTGGGCGCTTTCTTCGCTGAAAATGCGTAAATCAAATGAAGCTGAATATCTATATATCATTATAATAATAGCCTACTAGTTTGAAGGCAACAATTCTTAACTAGGCCTTTATAAAATAGCACAAACGGTATTATCAATTATGTTGTAACAAAGCATCAATAAATTGGTGAGACACTGTAAAGTAAAGGCATAGGCATATCACTAGCACTTTTAATTCATCACTAGGCAAATTCTCGAGACTCAGACAAACTCAGGTAGACCATGGAGCTAATCACTGAAATCTAGTGCTTTATGACCCATGAATTTGACTAAGATACATAAGAATGAAGGAACTTGCTTGATTGTGTAATCTGAAATACTAGCTGAAAGAGCGAAAGACACCTACCCCCCCCCCCCCAACCCACCCACAAAAAACTCATCGGATTTGGAAAAATTGTGTGGGTCACCTTTTTAGCTCTGGGGGGTGCTCAAGCACCCCCCAGCACCCCCTGGTTGCGCCACTGCCTTTCTTATAGATATAAGCTTAGATATACAGGCCTACAGCTTTACAATGTGATGCTTGTAAACAATCCCCTTTTTTCCATTGGGCCTAGGCATAGGTGCAATCACGTCCTAAAAGTTGGGGGGACCAAATGAATCACGTCCTAAAAGTTGGGGGACTATAATAATAAAGTTAGGGGACCACTCAAAAGTTGGGGGGACGCGTCCCGTGGGTCCCATAGGGTGGTTGCGCCTATGGCCTAGGCCCTATTTAGGCTTGACTATAGGCTTGGCGATAGCTGCTCGATTAGAAATTGAGAATACAATTCTCCATATAGGCCTATTCCTGTGGTTCATCCAAAGCGTCGCGATAGAGATGATCTACACGAAATTCAACGCCAAATAACTCAGTAAGCGTATCTTCCAACTGGGCCGTATTTCCGTCTGGCATCCATTCATTAATTATTTTCACCGCCGATAATTTCTAGCTCTAGGTTATGGCCAGGCATCAAGGAGAAATTGGGTAGATTTATTGGACAGCCGCTTCCGGTCGTGGGTTGCGCCGCCATGAACTCTGACCTGAAACGTCACATGTGAAACGCAGACAGCTTCCGGTGCCTCCGACAACACGTGGCATACACAACGCGCTTACCGCTGACGCCAATTCAACAATAGGCTAATTGCACCTGGTATAGGCCTACCTATCGTAAGGTAAATTTTATAGTAGCCTAGGCCATATAATATAAGGTCCTTGCTAAAGATATACCTATAATTAGGCTAGGTCTATATAATTATGCTGTTTTGTTTGATCAGTGCACCTTACAAAAGATGATAAAAGATCTAGTTTAGGCCTAAGTACGATATTCGCCGCGCGATCATCTGTTACCCTGAGCTTTTCTGATGAGCTTAACATTGACGCACGATGCTTTCGAACTGAATGAAGGCTGAGACTGAGAGTCATGATTGTAGGCAATAGGTAGACCTGGGAGTGACTTTGGTCAGCTAATCTGACCCCACTTGACCCGAAAGTGACTTGAGGTCGACTTGAAGTCGACTTCTCGGAGTCAAAACGACTTGACCCGACTTGGCAGAAAAACAACCGACTTTCGACTTGAAGTCGACTTCTGACATGGTATTAGTAAAACTCTAATATCTTTGGTACTTTAGCCATTAGCCTAGGTCGACGTACGGCTACTAATGCAAGAAGTCAAGCCAATTTTCCTGCAAGCATTAATTTCATTTGGGTCTACACTCTACAAATTAGTAATGAGGCCTCAACATTATTGATGCATGAATTTATTTGTTAAAGTGATATTAAGCCCATTTCAAGCTGTTTGTGTTTCAGTTTAAATAGTTTTGTGATGCTTTGGGCCATCTAATCACAATAGGCAATGCGACAGCAAATTATTAGGCCTATGAATTTTAGCTTGTCAACTGTCTGTGATTATTCAGATTTCACTCATTATTATTGTTATTTATTAGCAATATTAATATTAAATAAATTTGTAAAACGCGCAAGGTCTAAGTTAAATTGGCGGACCGCGGACTGGATGCACAGAATGAATGGCGTGATGATATATGCCTAATTTGTAAATTGTAGGCCTAATTCTGTTTTCATAATTATTTGGCCTCTAAAATCATTTCGCAACTTAGCGTATAGCATTGCAAGCGCATCATCCTACGTACATTATATAGGCTACTGCAGCTATTAGACCTATAGGCCTACTCACTGACAGTATAAAGTCTTTCATTGTTCAATTGGCCCTACAATAGTTTTCCGTCTGCAGACAACTCCAGATGCAGCGCTCAAAAGTAGCGCCACACTGTCGATTTATTATAGGCCTTGTAGATCCAGCTTTCTTTACGCCGAATTCACTGACCACTATAGAAGTTCACTGATTGCTTGATAAGCACACGTGCAAATATTTTAATAACTTTTTTCACCATTTTAATTAAGCGCATGCCTAAGCGTGACGTTTAGGCCTAAGCATAAAATTACAAACTATATGAATAGATCGGCAGACGACAGTCTGCACGATAGCCTACCGGCAAAATAATAATAAGTAGCCTAGACTAAGTCTCTGCTTAATCGATCAATCGATCATTCTTGTAAACACACTTGGCAACAAAAGCTGCTTAAATGTTGTCACAATAATTGGTTTGAAGTGACAAATTTAACTATATTTGTGTCTCAAGTCGGTTTAAGTCGACTTGAGGTGAAAACAACTTCAAGTGACTTCTATCTACAAAATTCGACTTGGGGTCAGTTGCGGTGAGCAGAAACGACCCGACCCGACTTGGGATGACCAAGTCGACTGGGGTCGACTTATTGGGGTCGACTCCCAGGTCTAGCAATAGGCCTACCAGTATAGCCCTAATAGACTAATATCGGTGAGAATAGAAGCGTATACCTAGTCGACATTGTAGGCCTAATCATATAGGTATATATAGGCCTATATATATACCGACTGCAACACATGAGGAAGAAGATAGAAGATAAAATTGGGGTATAACCTAACAATTGAAGATCATTATTGTAATCGTAATTGTAATCTCGAGACTTCTACAGCGCCCACAAAAGCCAAGTCGCGGGAACCAGCTTATTCACAGGCGCTCAATCAAAACAAAATCGATAGGCAGCGGGTCAAGTCCGGAGAGTCAGGCAGGCAGATAGATGGACGGACGACTAAGGTGGGTGATGTTTAGAATTGAAATGATGAGGGATGTGATGAGAAGAGGAAGAATCAGGATAGGATTTGTGAAAGAGCAATGTTTTCAGTTTTGAGTGAAAGACCTGTGGGGAGATAGCGAGAGCGTCATTATAACGTCACCGGCCTTTATCCAGGCGCTGTCATTGTACGAAAACTGACGGAGATTACTCAGATTAGTGAAATTCGATGAAATAGGCTATATAGGATTACTGTTATAAATTATGACATTGGCATTGCAAAAGTTATTGCATTAGATTAGATATCGATAATTATCTGCTTTGCCTCAATTTTTCTAATTACTTACTTACTCATGCGTGCATATTGGTCCTTGCTCGCATATTCGGATTGGAAAAATTTTCGTAAGAGGCGACGTCGTGCGAGTATCAGAATGAAACACGTCGTCCTTAGATAAGACTAATCGTAAACACGCGAATTTGTCTTTTTAACTCACATACAGAATTATCAAACTCTTCTTCACATAGTCAAAATTATGATCAGTATTAGGGATGAATTATTTTACGTCTCTCGTTATCTTCAGGTTTGTATGAACTTAAGTTGCGTAAGAACATGTCGATTCGAGTCTGTGTCACTAGACATGAAAAATGCTTGCTACGATATCAATGGTCATGAGGGCTCAAATTTTATGTAAAAGTTTCTGTTCATGTGGTGAAATATTTATTTCCAAAAGCATGACACTGCCATATGAACTTTCAAAGTACAATTATGACATCGTATTTATCTTATCCATTCAAACGCCGCTGATTCGCCGAAACACGTATAGATACACACGTCTGTCAAATTGGAATCAATCGATATTGAAGCCAGTACAAACTTAGTTTTTTTTTAATCTATCGCTTTAGCGTTCGAGGTAATCCTGAAGACTATGGTCCTGTCCATTTAAACTATGGCCGCCCAAAAGATCTCTACCGTTGAGTGCTGCCACCAATAAGCCGCGTCCCATGATGCAATGCGCTCAGTAAGTGAGTAATTCACACAAGAAAGTGACACTATTTCTCATTAAGTAAATAGGACATTTTATTTAATTACAGCAATGTAAAATTAAACCTGCTGAATTACTGGAAGGAATAAGTTTTCAAATTACCAAATGGGGCAATTACAAATTAAGACATACTGAATTAATAGAAGGAATAAGCGTTCTATTTAATGAGAAAATAATGGTCGGCAAGACGTCGTGAGGGGCGGTTAGGGTTAGTGTTATCATTAGATGCTGTCCACCGGCACATACGGTATCTTCAGACAGTGTCTAATGATGGTGCTAACCGTAAACCGGCCCTCACGACACCTCACCTGACCCTAACTGACACTCACGATGCCTAACCTGATGCAGGGCATCACAAAGTGCCTAGTCAGTTTTCGAATCGTGTAGGTTTCTTCACTTTTCAACTTTCTATCACTTTTTTTTACTTTCAATTTACTCATATATTTACTGCATATTTTCTCTCATTCATAATATTTAACATCAAGAATCTTTCCTCAATCCCACTTCTATTTGAGTGAAAGTTATTTTCAGCAATCCGACTTCTATTTAGCAAGAATTCTTTTTCGTCAATGCAGCTTGTAAGAGGCCATCACCACTAAAACACATGCAATGGCGAATAAGTGACTTTTAAATGGTTCCTTTCACTCTCTCTGCAACAATACAGAGGCGTTCATTCTCTGTGGTTGGTCCAACAACCTGGAATGGACTTCCCTTGACTATGCGACACTTCCCAAGCTGTTCTCAATTTCACAAACTGTTGACTTTTTTCGCTTGATCTCGGCCGGGCGCGCCTCTGAGTAGATACCTTGAAGGGGTGCTATATAAATTATGATTGATTGTTTGATCCACATCAACATTTGAAATTTCCCATTATTTTGAGTTGGACTGCATTGGAAGAAATTGCAAGTTTGAGAGCAAAAATTACATACTAATCCCCCCCCCCCATCACAAACTGAATTTTTTTTCTCGACACACCTTAAAGTTCGTACAATGTGATGAGGAGTTTTAGCTGTTGTCATGGAAATGTGGGTGTTTGATTTGCTGTGTTTTAAGTTTGCTTTTATTTGATGAATTTTGCCAGTAAGTGATATTGTGTTTTTTTATGCCTTTTTGCAGTATCGTTGTTCTTCATCAAGCTGATTTTGAACTGAACATTCTGCAGACTGATGGCACTGCTCATGCGGTGAGTTTTAGATTTCTTCATTATGTATGTGCTGATAAAATCTCACATTCGTTGTCAAGCATACTACTCTCAATGCAGTCCTATATTGTAGGCGTTTCTTAACTGTGGGACACTGACTACTTTTCATTTGATGGTTGCCGGAGATTATATAGGAGATGATTCCCTATTTTTAAAATCTGATCTGAGAACTTGAAGATATTGATAAAATTTAATATGAGCTTGTGTTGAACCGAGAGATCATTTTGCAAGCTAACAGCGTGTGACTCAGAGTAAGCTTTCATTGATGTTTTTGCAGCCAACAGTAGATACGTACTGGTAGGTAGTTTTGCTGGACAGAGCCATTAGTCATGGAGTCAGATTGACTGTCATGATGAAGTTATTCAGTATGTCATAGTGCTCAGCTTCTGATGAGGCAAGTTCTAAGAGCATCAGTAGGACTGTGGTCATTGAGAGCAGAGAAACACAAGTGACCAAAACATAGTTCTTCTTACATTGTTTTTTTAAAGGGAGCCAAGGACAGGCAGTGGCATTTGATGAGATAGTGTATCATGTACCACATTGGTATTGATATTGATTTGATATTGATGCACAGCAGTTGCATCAATGTTTGTAACTAAGTGGTTAGAATTAAGCCAGCTGCGGTGCTTAAAGAAACTCTTGTTTCTTCACATACACGTCTGGCAATGCCTAAAATATTTTATGCAGAGGTAATTTAAAAGAAAAGTCTAGACATGTTGAAACACATCTATTGCTGATGAAAATAGTTCCTGCAGCTGAAAAAAACTTTACAATTGGCTGTTAAGGTCATTTTTTTACATGTGAACTACAATTAATAGTTATTTTTGATTCAAAATAATATGTTGTGAATTGCTCTTATACAGGGAAACGCCAAAGCCCAAGTGACTGGATCTCTTCCAGCTACTCAGAAACAGCAGCATCAGGCATCTAGCACTGTAACAAATACACGAAAAGTTACTACATCTGATACATTGAGACCTGCAGCCTCTCATCCGAAAGGTCATAACAAGATCGCCGATCCAGTTCGTGAAATTCCTCCTCCCGATGCTACAACTATTACGACCAATGACCAGGAAGAGAGGATAGGCAATGTGGCCACTGATCATTCCTTGAATCAGAATGCTCCAGTTCAAAACGCAAATGGCGCTAGCACTCAGGACAATGCCGACACTCCAGTTTCGGACGTTGATAAAAAGGTTTCGGTAAATGTGGACAATGGCGATGATGTGAAGCATAGAAATGTCAAAGACTCCTCCCATGAGAATGGCAATTTGCACAAGTTTTCTCACAGTGCTGAGGTCAAACCAGTTGATCGGCATAATGAGCCGGATGCACCTCTATCAGGGGCCGAGCAGTTACACATCGAGCCAAAAATAATCACTCATGTTCCCCAAGAGAAAGCTGAAGGTCTGCAGCAAGAAAGAAATGTTTTGGAAATGCAGCAGGAACAGAAAATCACAATTGAAGAAGTTGAACAGAAATCTGCTGCACCAGAACAGCAGGTGGATGTGAAAACCATTCCAAAAGTAGAGAACATAGAAGAGGAGAGTACAGTTAGTCAAGACGACAATCAAGTAGAACAGCTGAGCAAGAAAGCACCTTTGAATGACAGGTTAGTTAAAATTTTAAAAACATTGAACATCCTGCTCACTACCCTGTTTTCGTGGAATTTAAAGTTCTAGGTTTTGCCCTGTTCTGAATGACTGTGTCAGCTAGTTGCCACTGTGCTGTTAACATGATTGTCAGCCTTTCAGTGATAAATTAGCTAAATTCTTTTGAGCCATATATACTTCTGTGGTTGGTTTACTGCTTTTGCTTTGGCTTGAAAATCTTTCAAGCATGTCTGTAAGTGTGACAACAGTGCTAAGAAAAATAATGAATGGGGTTTGTTGGTTGGCAAGGATGGCTTTTGTCCTCGAACTTGTGTGTTCAGTGTTTAAAAACTTACGTAAAAATGAAATTGATGATTTGTTGTTGATCTATTTTATGCCAGAGGAAGTTTGCCCGGTATTTGAACTATTGTTGTGCTATATGCACTTCACCTAAAATACTTTTAAGCTCAGGCCTGCATCTTAAGAGATAGTTGAAAGGGCAGTATAAAAAATCTTATATGACATTATTCCAATGGATCATCTGATGAAACTTGCTGTACCATGACAGACAATAATATTGGACTTCAAAGAACTTTGCTGGTCTAAGGCTTTGTGGTTTTTGCAAGCTGTTTCTGTCAACTCTGATAACTTTCATAACATTCACTCAGAAATGGACTAAGACTAGCTCTTCTTTGTATTGCTTCTCACCTGTAGTTTATCCCTATTATGTCCAAAATGGATTATATTTATTCGCATTTGTTTTATGGAAAGGAATAAAGGAAAATAAGATTTGCAGCGATATACTTTTGACAGTATTGTAAAACTCAATCTACCTAATATTCCATTAATAAAACTTTTTGCACTTTTTCCCATTTCTTAAAAACCGAATATAAGATGATGCATAGAATTCCAGCATATAATTAAGTTATTTGACTGATAAAGTCAAAGCATGCACACCTACCTCTAGTGTTGAAATAATTTAAGATAATTTGAAATAATGTTTATAATTAATGCATAAATTTAGGTGTATTAAGTTTTGTTTTATAAATCCTCATGTAATAATGATAATGATTTGGGTGAGTTTCATGCGAAATGGCATCCTTGCATCCCAGCTCTTTGACTTGAAGCTATATTTGAGCCATTAAGTGTCTAACATTCCGGAGATTATATGAAATATTATAAATTAAATTTATAATCTGAAAGCTTACAGCGGTCAGGATTATGAGTGTGTAGTTCATGATATTGTTGAAATTCCTAGTTTTCATCGTTTCTGTAGGAATAATTTAGTTCCATCCCAAAGCTGTGCAATGAAATCCATGTGGAAGTTTGCTTTTACTTTATACTTTAAAATGAATATTAAGTCTAGGATGGGCATTGGGAAAGTTCTCAGGGGATAAGTCATCTGGCCACAAGCCTTGTGTGTGCAGTGTTTACTCAAGTGTCTGTTGCCTCCAGGAATGTGTTAGGTGTGGAGATTATCTACATGCACACCCACAATCATAGCTACTTGCACACCCACCATCATTTATAGTCTGCTTATTCAAGGCCAGCATATGGAAACGCTGACTAAAGTGATTTGCAGAGTTGTTAACAAAATCAGAGAACTTAGTGAAGCAGACAGGAAAATGAATTTTCTTGTTGATAATTTTTCCTGGATTTCAGAAGTCTTTTTTGCATTGCATCACCATGACAATGCTTTAACTGCATCATCTTAGGTATATATAAAGAATAAAGATGCCACTTTCAACAGCATTGAAATATTCAAGCTATTAAAAGTGAGAGAACGAGAGGCAGAGTAAACATGACAAAGTGCAACAGAAAGTTCTGCTAAAAAATCAAGTCAGAACGCATCTTGATTTCATTATGTATTTTGTTGAAAGTTGATAATGCTTGACCTTTGTACTTTAAGGATGGACTGCATTGATTTCCGAGTCACTTTTAGTAAACTCTCATTGTTAAAGTGTTGAGAAATTTCTGATGAAACCCTATGACTGTCATCAACATGTAACAAGGCAGTCCTCGGGTCTGTACATATTGCCTACATGCACTAATGTGATTACGAGTGGCATGATGTCAGAAATATTACATTGTTGGTCTCTGAATATCATCATCAAGACAGTTTCCATCTAAATGATTTAGGATGATGGAATGATGCTTTGCCTAAACCAATTGTTGTGTGGGACCAAGTGTATAATACACAGGTAAGGGAAAGATGTTTCTGTAATCCAGTCGACGGTTTTAAGCTGGTAACTTCTTAATTTTCACTTATGGTCATGATGCTATGCATGTGTCCTATATGCAAATTTTAAGACATCAGTAAGACCCAAGACTGTAATGAGTAGCTAGGTACGGTGGTACACCAGGATTTTTGTTCAGTTACCTGAAAGCCAAGGTCTACTGTTGAAAAAGTCTTTGGCTGAATTTTGTGTTTGTCAAGTTAAATGTGTATGTGATTTGCATATATAGTATGTATTGTTTGGAGTCCTGCTGTTGTTGTTTCACTGGTTTAGACTGTATGGTCTCATTGTTAATGTTTCATCTGTTTGTTGCCAAGGCATAATCGATGGCTCTGTGGTATTTTTGTCTTTGTCATTTTTCAATATTTTATTGAACTTCCATATATATGATTGACATTTAGCAATGTCAGTTGCTGTTTCTCAGGTCTGTGCAAGTTGGCCATCATTCATCCGTTCATTCGTTGAGTAGATTCCCCTTCAACGTTACTACTCAGAAGCACTCCCGACCCAACCACGGCTGAAAAGTACAGTTTTGAGACTGAGATAAAGTGCATCCGAGTAAACCCTTGGCATAAAGCGTAAAGTCATTGATAAAAGGCTATTCCATACCATGGGGCCATCAACAGAGAAGGCATGGTGCTGTTCAAGACCAGTCCGTGCCCATCAGGTCCTGAATTGCTAGCCTTTGATTGCATAAGTTAAGACTCCCTCCAATAAGCCAAGCGGGAATTTTTAAATTTCTTTTCATTTTCTGATTTAAGTAAAAAAGTAAAAATCCTTATAGACATGGAATTATTGTATAACATGATTTGCAGTATGGCTTGCATACTTGGTACTCTGCCAAAAACAAGTTATGATTCTTCTTGTCAGATGCTTTGATGCATGAAGTTTGCATTGCTATATATATTAGTATATTTGTCAGTGTCATCTTGTCCCAGTTTTTGTGTTTGGGGAATTCTTTTATCATGCCTGTGGCCTGTAGCCTTGCCTTTTAACTCAGGGCCTATTTTAACGTGCCCACAGGCACGTCCGTGCTTTGAGATTACAAAAACGTGCCTGAGTAATTGACGGTCCGTGCTTGATCGCTCAGGCACGCCTGGCACGGCACTTACTGAACTTGTTTAAAGTTGTTTTAAAAAACACCGCCAATATATTTAATTTTTTTAGGAAAGTTCGAACGGCGTTCCATACATCTATTTGGGCTCATGACGTCATGCAGCGCGTTAAACTTGTTTACAAACAGCACCGAGAGAACGGGACGCGCAATTTTGTGACTGATTTAAGAATAATATTTAGGCTACAGTTGAGTTTTCGTTATAATTCATAATTGTTTATTGACATTTATTATTACGATATTAGGACTAGTAGTCCTTTCGGTCAGTTCAGTTGTTTTAGTTCATTCATTTGCGAATTTCACGATGAGTAAAAAACGGGTTGCGTCGTCACCTGGAAACGACATACAGGCCATGTTTAAACGAATGACGAAGAGGAACGCGCACGCAGGTTAGTTGCTTTGGTCCTCAACACAGCTGTAAAATTATAAATTGTTGCAGTATGTTAACTTAAAAAGTTAAGAAACGATTACATTGATAAATGTAGCTAAGTAAATGATGAACTGTACCAAGTGACCTGTCAAACAGTCTATATCATTATTGTCATATAGTATTAGGGTAAGGTAGCCCATTATGGGCACCCTCCTAATATGGGCACCCCCGACGAAAAGTATATTTAACATGTTATTGAAGCGCCATCTCTGGGATTCCAGTAGAACTGCAGTGCATCGTTGGATTTACCCAAAAATTTCATCTGGATTGTGACTGTGCAATTTTTTACACAATTTAATGAAGAATAAATCAAATTTCACGAAAACGTTAACGATTTCCAGAGTTCTGTTTTCGTGTACTGTATCACGTGTACCGAGTCGATTCTTTAAAGGTAAATTTTTCTGTTTTGACAATTGTTTTGTGATCAGGTTGGTGTGCGTTGACAGGTGATTCCTGTAATGCATTATTTGTATAGCCGACCTTGAAGCGTGTCATAGGCGAGAGCCTAATAATGGGCACACGCCGTGCCCGAATATGGGCACCTAATATACGGTCTGAACATGGGCCCGAATATGGGCATGCCCATATTATGTCTATTGCTAATAGGCCATATATTGTATATAAAATATACAATATTATGGCCTGTATATTATATATCATATCCGACATATCGGTTATATTATAAGAACATAAATACTATTACAAATAGAAAATTTAGATATGCTAAGCCAATCCTTTCTATGTGTGTACGACTCTACGTATGCATACATACATAGATACATACATAGGCCTACACACTGTAACACACATACAGACATAAATGAATACGTTGAATAGACAGCAAGTTCTTGCTGGGTTACTCACTTTTAGGTTTAAATTTTTCAATAAAGTTTCAGATCCCCCTAGTGTTAGACTGCAACTGTATTGTGTGAGCCTAGTAGCGGATGAACAATGACGAATTTCTTTTGGAATATTATTGTGAAGAGCAATTATATGACATTTACATGTGTCTTTGACTACATTATGCGTGAACCTAATAATGATTGGTGCCCATCATTAGGAAACCAGTGCCTAATATGGGCACTTCAGGGCTATTTGTATTTTCAATATTTTGTAGGTAAATCTCAACATTTTAATGTCATTTCAGTGAGTTTCTAGTTGCTAAAGTGTTGAAAATTAGTTTGACAAACATTGTTTTACTTTACCTTCATTGGCCCATAAACTACAGGCAAAAGTCCTTAAGGTGCCCATAATTGGGTACTTCACCCTATATTAAAGGTAAAGGTCTCCCTCAGTCTCCCTCAGCACTTCCGTGACTCTGTGTCATCATTGAAGATATGTAATTATGAATAGATATAAGCTACTAGCATCTGATATATAGCCTACAATAATAGTAGTTTAGTAAGAGTTATAGCATAAGCAAGTTCTTTAAAGTGGGTGTCATTTTTTCGACCATCTAACATTCTTTGGCATACTTGTGTACTTTGCAATTTCAGATTCGTTTGAGCCGAGACAGTTGACGGAAATGGATAAGTTGAAATCATTAGCTGCACAGAGGAATCTGATGGTTGTCAATGTGGCTGCAGATGGAAACTGTTTATTTAGTTCACTCGCCAGACAGTTGACTCAGCTTGGACGCGGAAGCTCAGCGACAGCGACAACTGCTCATGATGTACGCATGGAACTGGTTGAATGTCTGCAGTCGCACTCACAGTCGCAGATGATCTTGGACAGTGGAGCTATGACAGAGCAGGAATTGCAAGTATATATCGACAACATGAAGAAATGTGGCACATGGGGTGATGGTGTAATTCTTTCTGTAGCAGTCAATCTGTATCGACGACCTATCATCATTTTAACTGTGGAGGGGGAACAGCGTATTGATATGGCAACATTACCTACCTCATCTCAAGCATCGTCATGTGAGACTGAGTCTTACGCTATATATCTGGGGCTGGTTGGCACAAATCACTATGTAAGTATTGAAAAACAGAATAGTCAACACACAGCGGAATCAGACACAAACTTTTCTGACGACGAATGTGGCACTGGTCATTCAATTTCAACAAGTACTGCAGCTAGTAATAGTACCACAACCGAAGAGCAGTCAAGGACATCCGCACAGTTAACATGTTCAGGCTCAGCGTCAACCATAAGTGTGACAGCTTCGCTATCTCCAGCTGGAAGTAAACCGGTGGATGTGAAAGTCGATGAGTTTGAGGAAAAGGTTCACGAGGCAATTGAATTTCAAGGGGTTGTACAGTCAAGCAAAAATCAGTCAGGACGCAAACAGAAGGTTGAGGCTGAGCATTGGGCAGAGTACAGAAGTGAAGCTCGTGGTGGGTCTGGTAGAAGGAGGATTGTGCATTGCAAAATCTGTTGTGCACATCCTGATCTGGTGAAGATCCACTGTCAAAGGATCCCAGCCATATGCACTGCAAATGGTGCAGTGTTCAGGCAGCAGATGTACGATGAACACTGTGGATCGACAGTACACAATGCTTGTTTGACACGTAGTCGACAACAGAAGGCTCTTGCCGAGGGTCGGATACATGAGGGAGAAACTGTGTTGGAGAAACAACTGCGATTTGCTAACACTGCATTGGAACAAAAGATAGCAAGAATCATGATTAAGGTATACATGGATGCCAAACGCGGGACACTATCTGCGTGGTCATTTCCAGCTAGATACGTGGCGTCATTGATGGCTGAAAGAATAGACTTGAACAACCCTGAAATTCCGTTTTCTCCTATTGACACAGATCTACAGTATGTCACTCCTGCAAGCCATCGCGACATGCTACTGACAATCGCAGAAACGGACCGTAAGGCATTTGCACTCCGATTTAAAGATATCCTTGCGCTTTCTCTCAGAGTTGATGGTGCTGTTGACAAGCAGCGAATAGACAACAAGCATGTTATGGCGCAGGTTGTAACGGCGGTTGGAGACATGGAGACTTGGTACATGGGCTTGGCTGAAAGCGAGAAGCGAGGTAGCGAGGGGTTATTGGAGGCACTCAGGAAGGCGTCTGCAAAGTGTGGAGCAACATGGCCAGAGATATTTAAGCAAACAACCTCTATTGTCACAGACGGCGCGTCAGAAAATACTGGAAGACATCATTCGCTATGGACACTGCTCGAGCAAGAACGCAAAGACAACACCACTAAGGACACGTCAAGTCCATGTAAGGGCCCTAGCCCTCTCCTCAAAATATGGTGCAGTGTTCACCGTTCTCAGTTAGTGTTCAAAGACATGACTACAGGTGTTCCTGAAGCACGGCGTGTTATAGATGACTGTAAAGCAGTTACGCGTTTCTATAACAGTTCAGCATGCAGAACAAAGGAATTCAAGAAGCATGCGGAAGAACTTGGCGTCACAGTCAGACAGTATCCATCAGTAATCGACATAAGATTCACACAATATTCTAACAGTCTTCTGTCATCCATTCTGGACAACTACAGACCGATGATGCGACATCTGCAGACTTTCTCCCTGAAAGACGCTGAAGAATATGGCATGCTGAAGAAGTGGATTAATGCTGACACTGTTCACATTGCAGCGATCTTGTGTGACGCGCTGTACATCTACTCTAGATTTCAGAAGAAGTTGCAGGGCAACCAAGTGACTCTGTTTGACGTCGAAAGTGATCGTGATAAATGTGTGGAGGACCTAAGGAAATTATTACAGCGTCCGCACCCAGGTGGATATGAGGAGAAAGTAACAATTACAGGGAATGAGGAACAAGCCGATGAAGTTATCAAGAGTTACGACACTGTTAAGCTCACAGTCGTCCAATTAAGGCACTGTAAGAGAGAGCACTCTCTCGTTAGCAGTTGCGGTCGCGATGTGTATGCCATCAAGACTGAGATTATTTGTTCGCTGTGCAACTTTCTGACCAGTCGACTCGGAACTGACAAAGGTGCCAGTGATCTTCGCTATGCACTGGAGTTTCAGGCGCTTTCTCCACCAATGCTTCTGAACGGCAATGCATCTGATGAAGACATTGAACGGGTGTACACTGGCCTCGCATCAGACTTTGCGAAGCGTGACTTCTACAGTAGCTACGGAGAGCTGGTGAACGCTGCAAAGAAAGCGCAGATGTCCAACACAAGCACATTGCAGGATTTCCTTAAGATCAGTCTGACTAATGCAGACTGGCGTTCTGTTTCTGTAGCTGTCGCCAGACTACTCGCAGCAAAGCCTCATTCATGTGACGTGGAGAGACTTGTTAGTGCATACAATCTCATGAAGGATGATGATAGAAGCAGCCTCAATGCAGAGACAGTTGATGCACATTTACATGTCCGAATGAAAATGCCGGTTACATCAAAATTTGATGTACGCCCAGCACTGCGAGCATGGTTTCAAGCTTGTAACCGACGTTCGCGACCAACTGTGAAGGCCAAATCCCAGGAATGGTTCAAGGACGTGTTTTAATTATCTGACTGCGACTCAAACTGACCAGCCGCAAGACGGCGCCAGTAACTGTTAGTCTGTTAGCTTAGCTATAAACTTTGCCTTTGTCTTGAAGACTTGACCCATGATCAATGATACCGTTAAGACATGTGTCGTCCATTTCGTAACTAATAATTATAATGACAGTGTTAGAATTGTATAAGAAACTATTTGGTTCATGCAAAAATTGGAATGTTATCAAATTCAATATCAAATTATCATGTCGTTTGACTCATTTCAAGTTCTCAGCTAATTTGAAAATTTTCATAATCTAACTCATACTGGAGAGAGACCTTACAAGTGTGATAGATGTGCTAAACCATTTACTTATTAATATAAGCTAGAAACGCATAATCAAACTCATACTGGAGAAAGACCTTACAAGTGTGATAGTCTGATAGATGTGCTACAGCATTTAGTTCTTAATAAACAGGCATTTGCAATTTCACAATTTTTTCTTAGGGGGGGGGGACGTGCTTGGTGAAAAATTCTTTAAAATAGGCCCTGTTTTAACTGCATGTTGACCTTACAGCTAGCTGGATTTTTGCCTTTGTAGTACTATCTTGAGCCTTGAAGCCACCCAAGAATGAAGAATTTAGGGCTGAACATCTAAAACCTTTAATGTTATTTGGTTGATTCATTCATTCATTGATTTACTGTACATCAGAAGTTGGTATGCATGTGAACTCTAATTGTCTGTTTTATATTCTCAATCCTATTGTCACAATGGCTAGCTAACCAAGGATTAGTTCTGTGGCCATTGACATTTGGGAATATAATTGAATTGTAGAACGTAGAATGACAGACAAAATTAGCAATGCAGCACAGAAGCTGCAACTCTTATGCAATTTATTGTAGTCTGTGCTCGATGGTGAATGTAAATGGTAAGATGTTGTTGGACTGGCTGGCCAGAGGTCAGGGTTCAAATCTTCAGGCTAGAGGTCAGGGTTCAAATCTTCAGGCCAGAGGTCAGGGTTCAGATCTTCAGGCCAGAGGTCAGGGTTCAAATCTTCAGGCCAGAGGCCCTGAGGTCAGGGTTCAAATCTTCAGGCCAGAGTTCAGGGTTCAAATCTGTACCAGGGTAAAAAAATGTTTTAAGACAACTTTACAACTATTGCAACCAAGCAATAAAATTGGTAACTTGACCATATACTGTCGTATAGATGCTTTGATGCTTGAGAAGAAAACTGGTTGCAATGATGATGGCATGGAATTGTTGTCATTGTTATCACTGGACCAGACCGTTTCAGGTGTGCAGTAGTCTGCTGGTTGGCACATAGGACTGTCTCAATAGAGATGGAGAGATAATACCGTAGGTGCAAGTGCCACCTGCAGAGTAGTCAACTCAGCTATGATGAGACTTTCGACTGGAAGACTAGATGGTGCGAAAGAGAACTGACCAGACTGACAATTCTGCTGATGTATTCAACTGGTAATTAGTAGTAGCTTCCAACAGCTCTTCATACTGAAGTTCAAAGGTTGTTATGTATAGTAATCCATTGATTTCAGTGAAGCTGCTTTAGATCTGTGAAATAGTTATTATATATAGTATTGCTGTAAAAATGGATACCATTTGAGTTCCACAGATAGTTATTATAGTATGGCTGTAAAAAATGGATACTATTTGAGTGCCACAGATAGCTATTATAGTATGGCTGTAAAAATGGATACCATTTGAGTGCCACAGATAGTTATTATAGTATGCCTGTAAAAATGGATACTATTTGAGTGCCACAGATAGCTATTATAGTATGGCTGTAAAAATGCATACCATTTGAGTGCCAGAACTTTTACAGTAGAATTTATTACTTTAAGTCTGAAGAAATCGATGCAAAAAATCGTCAATGTTGCAAGGTCATATGAGCTGAGCTGTTAACACTGAAGACTGTGTAATTTAGTGCAGCATGCATGTCTTTGTCTTTGCCTCTGCATGCTTATCAGCCACTTACGGTAGCTTGCATCTGATCCTGTTGTGCATCAAGCTATTTCATTCTGCATGAACGGTTATTGATTATATGAGTCGGGCAGAAATCGACTGTGATCTTTGGATACAGAACTTTGTGCCTTTGCTGATCAATCTCAGCAGCTGCTGGGGGTCATCTCAAAACAGTGTAGTTAATTGTTCATAAATCCAGCAGAAGTAAAACTTTATGGAGGAACTGTGTTGTGTTTGTCATTTTCCTGCTTGAAGTTTACGATGAACGCATAGCTGCTTCAAGATGCCTGCATCAAACTATAAATATCTGTTGTTGAATTTATGATAAAACTTCAAGTATTTTCATGTAAATTGTAAAGTAACTTTGGCAAATGTCTCTGGTTTAGCTTACATTGGAAATCTTTGTAAGATGCCATCTATAAATTATGTATGCAAAACAAATTATATTTTCATACCCTTGCCAAGTTACAACTATGCTTCTCACACTACCCTTCTTTAACGAAAGTTAATTAGCTAAACTCATCTATAGATTATAAGACATTTATTGTTGCCATAGGCTACCATTTGCAGCACAGAATAACTGCACGACGTGCACGTGACTTTTCTACAATGTAATAAAATGCCGTCGTATGTCTATAGAACAATACAGAGTTATAAATAGGCCGATGTAGATGTCATAAGTCATAATTATAGATCTAATTTGCATATGTCCACATTTTGTTCAGACCCCTTGCCATATGCTCCCATACACAAAATTGCCTGAATCTGATCACCTTATCCTTGCATATGTAATATATGGATGAATGAATGAATTAGAAGTACTTGAGTCATCTTCAACTTCAAATTTATTTTGAGTGTGCTCATTGTGATAAGTTTCTTCGGGTATAAGGTGGTTGAGTATACACTTCGGATTTAGCGTATTAAAAGATTGGACGAAGTGACCTAATTAATGGCTTCAAATGGGGGAGGCTTCATTAGTACTGAAGTACTAAGGTGTAGAAAGTGTCTGATGGAAGGCACAGCATATTATAAATGTTTATAAATCTTTAAATACAATACAATATTGATTGCACTGGTATTTGCGACTGTTTAATTAGTCAGGACTATTGCTACTTCTACCTTGTGTTAATGTCATTTCATTGCTCTGCTCGATGATGATGATGAGGAGGAGGAGGAGGAGGAGGAATTGATGATGATGATGAATTGATATGATGATGACGACGGTGATGATGTCAGGCAAAATTAGGTACAACATAGTTTCTAAGATGACATTGTTGTGTTCATAGTGATGTTGCTGCTAGCGGCAATGATGATTATGATGATGCTATGATGCCAAAAGACGTATTGCTTAGGCTGGCCCTAAAGAATAATTTCGGTTGTGTTCTATTGTTACTGTAAGCCACTTGGTGGTATCCTGTTATATTTATGTTTCTTGTATAGTTCTATCTTTAGGATGGAGCATAGACTTGATTCTATAATTGAGCACCAGTACCAAAGATTTCTAGCAGAAGTCAAATGCCATGTGAATTGATCTACGACTGCCACTTGTGTGCAGTAGCATACTGATGTGTGATAAACCAGTCAAGCAGGTCGTATATTTTTGGCGGTGGTTTAGCCAATTGGAGGTGATACTGTGATAGGGCACATACCACTGTACAATGCATACTCTTGCAATGCCATGAAAGATGTTTAGATAGTTAGGATTGTTATTGGCTATCTAGAAGTTGTTGGCCAATACTCCAAGTTTCCTGGGTTAGATTAATTACAGAAGCTGGTGTTGCCTGAAAGAGCACCATTATGTTGTGGCTGAACTTTTATGTTCGTGAGGTAGTTTCAGAATTTTGAACAACAGACTTTGAAGCTTGTGATTGCCACTGTTCAGTACCCATTGTCTCTTGTCTGTTGTTTGAGATCAAGACACTTCTAGTGCTTCTGTCCCATCTGTTCTTTTCTTATATCCTTTAGACTATTGAGTCTCTGCTTTCAGTGAGTGTGTATATAATGTTTTGTTTTATTCGGCAATATATGTGTGTTTAATGTTTATATAAACTTTACTTCTGCGTTCGTGAGTTGCATTTGAATTTAGACTACTGGTACTTCCTGTTGTTGTGAGAATCTGTAGCTACTTCATTTCTACTCAAACATTTCTCTGGCACTACTCTCTGACAAACTGTGACCCAGATGATATTACTTTAAGAATGACAATTTATTCTTTAGTTTCTTAAAATGGTGTTGAGAAGCAGTCTATGAAATTGTTGACTCTACAGCATGGTTGAAACATTTAATGGTGAGTCCTCACATAAGGTCAATGTCTAGACTTCTCTGCTGGATTGGTTATAGATGACTTGCATAAACAAAACATGTGGACATGTACTTGAGTATGAGCTGACACTTTGTTGCATAACGTCCACATTAGCATGGGAAACTGACTCAAGGAAGATGCAGACATAAGTGGTCTGCACTTTTGCAGACAGTGTAAATGCGTGCAGCTGAGTCTGAGTAGGTGGTTGATTGATGATTCTGCAATAACACAGACCGCGTTATATTAAAGACGGTGAATAGCAGCATTAAATTTGGGAATTTCGTTATCCTGATCGAAATAAATAACCTATTATGGTTGAAGCACCTGTACAATATCTTAATTGAAGATCTTATTCAATTGAATATTGCATTGCTGATATCAGCTGTATTGAAAACACCGCAATATCAGTTTTATTAGTTTTATTACTTTACAGAACAGTAATGCACCTGGTCGTGTCCACTGCTATGAATAATGTCATTGCCGACCGTATTCTCATTCATATGTAAATTATGCGTGAGCATAAATGTGACGAAGAGGCCGTGTGGCAGCACTAGTCTACGGCACGAAGCAGACCATTGGTAATAGCTCTGTGCGATGTTGCGCATCATATGTACCAGTGTGCGGCAGTGGCCTTATGCCGATTGCCAGGCATATACACGTTTGCGGCACGGTTTTCAGATAACTGGCCACATGTCTGGTCGTGCTTGTAGGGACTGATGTTTGTGGCAGCTGTGTTTCATTGGCATTTCTTTGGATTTGTGCTGGTTGTTGTTGTTGCTGCCAGGTATTATGCATGGTTGATCTCGTTGCTAAAAATTTTGCGTTTTCGACTGGATTGTGTTGTTGCTTCTGGTGTTGGTCGTGATGCTTGGCACAATTTAGTGTTGCTGTCACTTGACAACCAGTTTCTAGTATTTCTGCAAGTTCTGTGGCAGTTGTTTCATCGGGCAGCTGTCTTGGGTGTCATGGTGAACATACTGCTACTTAAAAATTCTGTTCAATTTTTGAATGGGGTGGTCGGTTGAAAAAACGAAGAGTGTTGATTCTAAGGGTTGTTGCTTAAATCCCACACATGATGCAGTGGGATAAAGAGCGTAAAGTTTGCCTGTCTGATATTTTGTTCTGTTCCTTCTGACTGATTGGTTGTGTTAATTAAACAGGTTGTAATGTCAGTTAAGGTAATTTTTTAGCATATGTAGGTGAATTAGGTAGGTGAATTTTTATTTCATGCGATCTTTGGTTTGATTCTTGTTTTGTCTTAAACCATGGCAGTACTGGTTTTGAGGATTTTTTGGCTATTCATCCAGGTTTCTGCTCACTCTGCCTACTGTTTGGGATGCTGTCATTCTCATCTTCTTAGATTACTTACTATCTGCTGCTTACTTCTTTCCTTCGATTTCTGTTTCATATTGGTTCTTGATCATTTTTTATGTAGTTACAGGATAAGTGATTGGATTTTAATATTTTTCTGTGATGTTGCTGCTTTGTAGGATGGTTGATCTTTCATCTACAGAGCGTTTGGATGACACAAAGCAACCCATTCAGCCCAACACATCTGTTGACCCAGTCACCCCGGAAGTCAGTATTGACTCTGCGCATCCAGTGCAAAGTGCCGATGATTCTAGTGTGAACGCTGGTGATAGATCAACGCAGTTTCCTCTGGAGGCCACTACCACAGATGCTACCGAAGTGCTCGAGAGCAGTGGAAAACTGCAGCCGGAAGCACCTGAGGATAAATTTCCAAACATGTGCGTTGCTTCTGTTGTTATTTCTATTGGATTTTATCACTGGTGTGTGTGTGATGTTTGATATTGTCATGTTCAACTCCACATGATGGCCGTCCAGAATCCTGTCTTCCTGCCTCCGAGTAGACTTTTCTTTGATTTGAATTCTCACTCTTTAAGAAATCTAAACCCTGATGTTCATCTATCTACAGCCTTCTTATTTCAACTTAAATACAACCCACCGTAGCTAATCCTATTTCCATTTTCCTTACAAGTCTTGCTGCAATGGGAGACTTGTGTAGCGACACATCAAAAGAATCTCATCAGGGATGCTGCTGTGCTCCCAAACTGACAGCACAAAGCTAGAATTTATTTTTCAAGTGCTGTTATCAAATCTAATGTAATCCGATTCCATTTACATTTGTGGTGCCATTGTCATAATACTCAAGACTTGATAATCAGTCACTTCATATTAAAAAACAAACTTTGTGGATTTACGTGTTGACACAGATAAATAATAATTTACGTTTATTCAACAATCCGGTTGACAGACCGCAACTGGTTAGAGTATACTTCATCATCATCATCATCATCAACATCCTTAGGCTCAATGCCCGTAGGAGTCCGACGCCACTCTCTGTCTGAGTCTGTCTCGCGCCATGTTGCCCAGCTTCAACAGGTCTGGTCAGCAGGTCTGCTCCATACCATTAACTTCTTGGAGCAACTAGACCACCTTGTCTGATTGAAGAGAATATTGGGAGAGAGGCATGAAGGACAACCTGGGTCAATGCCCATATGTGTCCCATGCTCTCTCCTCCGACTCTCTCCACCAGTCTGTCCTGACTGGCCTGTGCATGTTTGCTTCACATCATGACACCTTGAAGCATCTGGGTCGCTATGCCACTTGTGTCGTGGCTTTTGCGGATTTCAATCGTCTTGGTCTTTTACTGCCAGCGTATCGCCACCCATCTGGCCAACCTTCCTCCTTTTGTCCGGGCTTAGGACCGGCACAGGGACGTTGTTGGTTTCCTGTGGCGGAGGATGGATGCAGTTTAACGTCATGCCCAGGACCAGAACTTTAGAGTATACAGTTATCTTAATTAACATCAATCTTAACTACTAACCGAACAGACAACCCCTGCAATACAGCAGCACTAATAGTAGCCTACAAAGCATGTCTATCCTATGGGGCTTTGGGAATCAAACTCGACTCTGCTGATCTCCATGCCTGTATATTATCCGCCCCCCCCCCCATACTGTATTATGTCTGTGTGAGTGTAGGATGTATTATGTGGTTGACACACTAGTTATTACAGCTTAGTGTTGTGTTTATTCATCAGCAGGTGGTGTGCCATTAGTTACCTGTTTATCTATTGAAAATTTCTAGAATGATCTGGAATAGCATTGGACAATTGCGTGATAGATGTGTGCAAGCTGTGATGGATGTGTGCAAGCTTGTGGTTTGACTCATTTGTCATGGCTTATGACACATTTGTTGAAACAGCCTCGTGAGAGATTGTTGCAGTTTTTCTAGTTGAATATAAGAACTATCAAGCTCCGGTGCCATTGTTATGTCGCCCATTGTTATGTTGCCCATTGTTACTGATGACCATTGATAAAATTGTTTCTGCTGTTCTGATACGAATTGTTTCTGCTGATCGCATCTCCTTTTTCTTGTAAGGTTGGATTTCTGAATGCCATCAGTGCACAGCCACTTGAGCCACCTCCAGCTGTGAGGCTTCTGGAGATTGACCTTTTATATTTGAACTTCGCTTTAGTTTCAATGTCAGTGATCCATCTTCCCATTTTAGCCTCTGTGTTTACTGCAACCCAGCATGTCCACATGTGATGGAGTGATGTAATGTAGTCTCTACACACACAGGTCACTGCCATAGCTGAGATCGTGCTGGTAATTAACCTTTGGATCTTAGGCCGAGCTCTGCTCTTTGCAAGTGCCACGGTGTTTCTTGAAGGTGTCAGGAAGCATCTGTTGGGGATTCAATCCATGCTCAGTGCTTTCTATACTGCCCTCTGTTGCTTGCCTGCCCTAACTTCTTGCAATGTCTGTTGAGTTCAACATAGTTTACACAGGTCCATCACAATTTGCCTCTCTGTTGCCGAAGTTTACACAGGTCCATCACAATTTGCCTCTCTGTTGCCTAATACCAGATTACGTGTTTTGTTGTTGATCATCCATTTTCTTCAATTAAATTCAGATTCACAGAATTACAGAAGCTATTGTTTGGAATCTCTATACATATCTTGGTCATGGATGGAGATATTCTGCGCATGTTGCATCAAAGTGATCCCTTGCGTTGAACCCGTAAACCTGCCTAATAACGGGATCCCATTGACGTCTGATGTTAAGTCTCAAGTGAGCCTTTTGTACGTGTTCGCTTTCAGCCTGCGACAATTGCTGAATGATATGAATCTCATCATGCATTCATTCGCAGCTATCCAGGGATTTTGTTGGCTGGCAGCCTGTGGTGTTTGCCATTCATTGCTGACAATCTGATGATCAGAACTGTTGAGTCGTTGATGCTTATCTGTAATTGTAAAACTTGTTGACATCATCGCAATGCAGGAAACAAATCCACCAACCGGCTGTTTCAATGTGCGTGTCTAAAATGCCCCTTTGGTCTGTCATCCAATCGGATTTGACGCATTGGTTATATCCTGTTGCTCCGGTGGTGTTCACCTATAATTACCTCCTATTCAGAACTTTTTGAATGCTGCTGTTCGTATGTGATTGGTTACTTGTAATGAAACCGCTGTTTATTTCATGGCTAGTATACTCGTAATGAAACCGCTGTTTATTTCATGGCTAGTATACTTACTCAAATCAATTCAAAGTACACTTTATTGCTCAGTCTGTCAACTTCCCGATCTCAAAACAAGAACAATTTACACAATACATGCAAGTAGTGACAACAGGAGAATCCAAAGGAGCACACTACTCCGCTAACATTGTTACCTAATTATACAAACACTATCAGCCCAGTCGAGTGGCAGTGAACAGCACAAACCATGTTTAATAATCTAAAATACACTTTTGTACCATAGGCTAGTAGACTTACATTTACATTACTCTGTAACATGTGGACATGCTGGGTTTCAGTAAAGGTCTGTCAACTTCCCAGAAATAGAAATTTCATTAAATAATATTTATGATGAGAGCAGTTTGCTATTAAATCAACTTTCTTGTATCAAAGACCATTGTCCAGTTATCAGTATCTTGTTTTTCTTTTGATCATTTAAGGTGCATTGTTAATGTTTAGATATTTCATCAATCATTTGGCCACGTGCAGATGTTGCTTGGCAGCTGTCATTCGTTTGTATTTCTAATCACTCCTTTTGAGAGTTGTTTTGCTCTTTTGTTGGTGCTTTTTTAGTGTTTTGAACAAACATTTGTTGTTGATGATTATGTATGTCATCATGGTCTCGTTAATCCTAAGGGTTCTAAGTTGCTTGATTGACTGAGAGACTCCTTGGGCTGTGATGCTAACTGTTGTACTGTGGTGGTCTCTCCAAACAATTGCCAACTGCGAAGAATGTCATCGTGAGATCCGGTGGTGGGTAGGAGGAATTTCCGAATGCAGCATCTTCGAACATCAGCTAGGGTTGTCATGGTACTGTGGTTCATGTATTGTTAACCTCACCATCTGTAATGTTACTTCAGCACTTTATAGTCCAGGCATTTCAAACATGGTGTCTACTATCGACTATGTATTGATTTGATGTATTTAGTGTTGCACAGTAACCAATTGATTGAACAAACCTTGATCTCAAGCCGACTTTGAGATAGTTACTGTATAGGGAACTGCAAGTCCTTCACTCAAATTTGCTCATCACTGTTGATTGAGGTTAGGATGTTAGATCTATGGTTAATGATTATTATAAATAATAGTAGTGGTAGCAATCGAATTGAGAATCCATCATTTCGGCCATGTAGCCTACATCTGCAGCAGCTTCCCCGTGGTCACTTATCCACTTGTCTGAGCACGATTTTTGTATTGATGAAACTTTTTCTTAATATGATCAATGATTTTTTACTTTGTTCCAGCTGGCACAGCCATCACATTTGTATGGTACTTAAAATACATCGTAGTTATGTGTGTATATATATATGTAGCTCTTCATGACTTATGTATTGATATGTATTGATATCTGCATGCGTAGGGGTTTCCAGTTCTAAGTGTAATTAATCTTGCGGCATCATAGATGGTTGAAGTCAATTGGGAAATTTTTACGGTTCTCATGGTGATTTTACTGGTTTATAATGTGTCCAAGATATTTTACTGCTTTTTGACTGTTTTGCCTTCAATGCTCCACAATACAAATTCTGACCAGGTAATAGCATTCACGCCATGTAGGTTTGCTGAGAAACAGGTGTTAGTGATGTAAATATCAGATATTTAAACTCTTGTTCTGGCCTCAGGTACATGTTTTTTATTGTTTTGGTGAGTTTCACCTTTTATGGTAGTAACATTGTATCTCATCAAATACAGAAGATGGACTTCAAGTGTAGGTGCAACAAAGTTGCACTGAACGTGTTCATTTTTTGCCAATGCAGTTGTAAAAGATGACTGTTAAACAAATAGATATCTGAGATCTTCGTACCTTCTCTCGGACTAATTTTGATATTCCTTCTCGTTGCCTGTGATAATAAGGACAAGTCTTTCAGCTGAACCCTGATGCAGAACAGTTGTAGAACAGTTGTAGAACAGTTGTGAGCTCGCGTGCATTCCATACCTTTGCAGCTAGGGAATGGAGTCTACTACCGCTCTCGCTTCATAGCTCAGCTTCCCTTCCTTCCTTCAAAAAGTGGCTCAGAACTCACTATATTCCTTGACTTTCAAGCACATGGATCTCTAACTGCATCTTCTCCTGGTTTCTGGCTAATAGGCTATCCTCATGTCAGTTCGCATTTCGGTGTCACCTGATGTGACACGTTTAATCCTTTACCCGTTTGCCCCGAGAATATCCTCTGAAAACGGGGCTTAAAATTTAAAATGAACCGGTAAAGGGTTAAGCAAATTTATCTAATAATGAGTTTAACTGAAAACTCTGTCCACTGTAAATCTGAGAGTGTGTTTAAATGCAATGACAATGATTTCGACATTTCAGAGAAGATTCCAGTGACCCGTCGGTGAAATTGCTCAATGCCACGACTTCTGAAACTTCCTTAAATGCGACTGCGGCAGAAAGTTCTGACGAGGAAACAAAGAGCGCAAAGAGCATTGATGTCCAGCCAAGTTCCGTTCAGCCTCCATCACGTTTAGTCGAATTGTCACCAGCTGCCGTACCCAGCACAGCATTCGTCCCTGGTGAGGCTAAGTCAGAGAATGACAGTGACCAGAAATCCGTTAGTGAGCTTGAAGTGCCAACCGACATGCCGTCGTTTGATGAGTGGAAACAGAAGGAGAAGGAGAAGAGCAAACACCTGGAAGGTACGATGGGTAATTATTAGAGACGTTCAACATATTTTCTTGTAGTCTAAATTCAATCGTTCGTGAATGTGATTATATGCATTTATTAAATACAGACGCACACAGTTGGGTGTTGATGATATGGAAACAAGACTGTGCTAAGTGAAATGAGTTGCTTGTGAACAATGTAGTCCAATCTAGCAAGTTGGCGTCCAGTTGAGCAAATAGAAAGTTTGTGCGTGGCCAGCTGAATTATTTTCAATTGTGTGTGTCACACATTTCAATTGGCATTTCAGTTTTTCAAGTGTGTGCATATAAATTGTATGTATAATTGTATATGTATGTATGTATATGTGTGTGTATATGTATATATATATATATATATATATATATATATATATATATATATACATATATGATGTAAGTATATATATATACATCCTGAATAAGGTAACAGTGTTCAATAGGTAAATTATTCAATCAATTGAGCTCAAGTCAAATTTAGTCGACTTTGAAGTTGCATAAAGTGGTTGGCCAGTTGAATTGGTTTTCAGTTCATTAATCAGTGTGTCGTCAGTCAGGTGTGACGAATTGAAGTGTAGATTTCAATATATTAATCATTTAGTCAAACAGTTGCTCTAGTTGAATATAAATTTTTGCTGCTCCTTCGATATTTTAGGTTACTTGTTTTGTTAAGTATCCTAGGCCTAAGCACTACAATCTTTAACAGCTCAGAAAAGGAAAGGTACTACAAAAGTAAAGGAGTAAGCATGTCTTATGAGATCATTATGTCAACAATTATGTAAACTTGAGATATTTTTTAGCTCATTTAGGTATTTCATCTGGATAACATAATTCATGTAGAAAGTTATGAGGAAAGTACTGAAAAAGATAACGCCTGAACCAATATGTTGATGTTGACATGATCAAAGGGTGTACAAAATCTGCTGCTGCTGCAGATAACGACTTTATTGTATTTCTCCGCCAGTCATCTGGCTTTTGTTTGCATGTCTGCAGCCACTGATTTGCTACTTCAGTTGTTTTATTGGCTTTCCTCCACTGCTGTTACCTATATATATATATATATATATATATATATATATATATATATATATATATATATACATGTATATATACATGTATATATATTATATATCTGCAGACAGCCAGACTGTTGTGTACAATTGTTGTACATATTGTTTTTTAAATGTTGTGTTAGATTTATGTAGTGACTTTTCAAGATATAAAGTTTTGATGCAACTGTCACTCTTCCTTCTGCAGATGCTTTTCAATCTGATGCATGAAAGTGGTCTTTTGGCTTTACAGCCGCAAGCAATCACATGCAGGGCCGAGCGATCAAGATTCAATTTAATTCAAAGGAAAATTTACTGTTCAGTATACATAGCTAATAATGGTCAGTGTGGTATGTATAGTGTCATGTGAATTTCAGTGGTATGCTCTTTTTATAAATATCTTGACATATATGCATGAAAACTTGCATACATGGTATCACTTGAAAAGTGCTTTGACCCAGTTAGTATGTAGCACTGACCAAGTTCTAGACCAGGCTCTAATGTTAAGAATTTTTGCAATATGTGGAATTGAGCATTTATATAGCTCATCAATTAAACTGTCATATTTCTGGTCGCACCTACTGACACAAAGAGAAGATCTCTTGAAGATCTCAATTTGTCCTATGATTTCAATATGATTGCTAACTGATGTGAGGCTTTTGTTCTGCATTTCAGATGTTCTGAATGAGAAATAAAATCGTTAAATATTAAATTGAGGAATATTTAAATGGTAAAGTTTTTTATGTTTGCAGCTGAGCAGACTGGCCAGAGCTCTCTTCCACCAGTGAAGATCAAGGGCAGCAAGAAACGGATCAATTATGCATCCGTCACTTGTGGCGCCAAGATCGTCGGTGCCAACCAAGAAGCCCAGAATCCTTCATTCATGCTGATTGAAAATAAGGACCAATACATGATCAACCCGTGTAAAGTGAAAAAAGTGTACGTATCACCAATGCAGTGCAGTCATCGTATGTTTGATCATGACTATCCGATTTGCTATACTCTGCGTATCTTTTTTTACACTTGGTGTATGCATGAGTCTTAAGCTAGGATACACTTTACTCTATACCCAGTTCATGGGGTACATTAACGAGCTTTGTATTTCAGCCATGTCGGCTACCTGCTACCTACTGCACTTTGACACATCAACTCAAACCCATACATAGTTCCTTGTGATGTGGTGAACATTCCTCTGTATATACTGGAATAGTCTCCAATTGTGCATTCATGTATAAACATATGGCAGAACTTAGGTGCTTTGAGCTTCTGGTTGTATCTAAAAGCAGTAAACGACCCAACTGCAATCAATTCAGACACATATAAATGTTGCTCTGGGCCACAGAAGATAATGCCCTGCGAGCATTTCTTTGTCCTATTGATGCAACCCAGTGTGTATCTATCTCTGCTATTGCCTCTGACATGTCTTTCTTGTGGCACTCAGAAATTTGAAGGCTTACATGACATTTGTCATGTTGGATAGAGCCTGAGATCATCACTTGCTCATTTTGATCCTCGTATATATCAAACTGTTTGCGGTGGTCTCTTGAGGTTTGGTATATAATGATGCTTAGCTCTACATGTTTTTGTTTGACTCTGTTCAATCTCAACATTTTTAAACTACCTTAAAATTAATTTGTTTAGATCCATTAGTTATATAAATATGTGCAAACTACTGAAAATTTCTTCATGGGGTGGTTTGTTTAGCGTCTTCGAGTGCATCCATGCAAGTGAGTAACTGCATCCTCTGCATTTTAACATACCAATACTTTTTCGTCAAGCTAGCTATTTTTAAGTACTGTTTGTGCTGCTCCAGCTGCACTAATATCTGGTTAAATATATTTAGGCCCAAAACTGGAGGCCACAGAAGCCTGTAATATTAAATTTAAATGTTTTCTTTTCTGTTAGTTTTACCGTAGAGCTGTGTGAATCCGTTCAAGTTCAAGCAATCGACATTGGAAATCTCGAACTCTTTTCCTCTCTTCCTCAAAGTTTTGATGTCCACGTTAGCGATAGGTGAGCTTTTATTTTGTGCTTCTCTCATGTATGATCTACGTGAGTCTGTTACTTCAGTTATCTAAAACTTTCCCTTGGAATTAGTTTAGCAATGCAGCATCTTCTGCTTTGACAGTTTCCCTGCTAAGGAAATTTGAAGGTGATACTTAATAATAATGCCTCATTTTGTTTTGAGTTGCTCTTAGAATTATTGACTATGACAATGACTCCAGCAATGCATCATTTGATTGTTTAAATCTTGCTGAAAATATTACTACTAAGGTTTTTTATTGTTTGCGACCTGCATCTTGGGATACATGCTAATTGATATGTTCACCAAAGTACTGATGACTCAAAAAGATTAGTCTTTAAGTGCTGGTAAAATGCAGAACTTATGCTGAACAGGCATGCAAAATAGTGCAGAATTCACATATGATTATCCAGACTGCATTATAGGAGTGGTCGGTAGCGCATTGGATAACACACTGGCATGGAGATCAGCGGACCCGAGTTCGAGCCCCGTAGGGCAGACGTGCTTTGTAGGCTGCTATTAGCGCCAGGTATTGCAGGCTTCTGTTCTATTAACAGTTAAGATTTGTGTCTTCTGTCATTTGCGTTCTTGTGAATTGTTTCAATTGCGTAACTGTACAGTGTAACCGGTTGCTGTCTGTCAGCCGGATTGTTTCAGTAAAGAATATTATTTAATTAATAATAATAGTTTAAAGGGTTTACACTGTATGTAAGTATGTATGTATGATTGTATGTATGTATGTATGTATGTATGTATGTATGTATAGGTTTCCAAGCAAGGAATGGAAGGGACTTGGTCGATTTCATGCGAGAGACGAACGAAATATCCAGACATTCCAGGTTGAAGACAGTCTCATCTTCGCAAAGTACATTAAGATTGAGATGCTATCACACTATGGACAGGAGCACTACTGTCCTCTCAGCATCCTCAGGTAAAAGCATCGGTTTTTATCATCATGTGTAACAAAGTTTAACATAAATGCGAATGTGTAAAGTGGTGCAGCTTCAAGGAAAACTAATCAACGTTTCTGACACAACGTAGAGCTTCGTTGTTCATTAATAAAAATGATAATAAGAACAAGAGACATTTCATCCTATGGGTGCTTTATGATGTACTTAACTCAGTGGTTTTCAACCTTTTTCTAGTGGCGGAACCTTTCTCGAAGCACACATTTGTTCGCGGAACACTTGTGTTTCACCCATCCAGTATTTCAAGATATACACAGCTTAGCATACAGAACTTTGTGACTTGTAAAACAATGTAATATTACTTAATGTTACTTGCATTTCTGGTGCACCCTATCACATTACAAATACATGCCTTAATTAGAACTCTAAAGGTATAGGCCCAGTGCAGAAAACACTGTCAGAGAACAACTGCATTTCTGCTCAATTTCGCCAACTAGCTATCCATTATGGATGGAATAGGCTATTGAAAAATGAAAATACGGTCTATTCTGGATCAGTGCTGTGGACACGTGTTAAAGTATAATTAATTATCCTTCCTCAAGTTTTCTGTTAATTTTTTGTGCCTGGTTGAAATCCTGGACGTATCGTAGATATTAAACACGTCACGTAGGCAGACGTAAAAAATCATTTGGAGCTCAACCGCCATGTGCATTTTGGGCGACACGAAAAAATAGGGGGCCGATAGGCTTCTGCTTATTTGGAGAATTAAGCTTATAGCTTCGTTTGCTGGTTACGTTGCTGCACCTGAAAAAGTGCTGCTGTCACAGCAATCGCACATTTGCGTGAATTTTGTTTCGCACATCTTATGTGATTTTCCGTAAAACGAATAGCGAGTATAATAATAATAAAAAGCGAGTCTGTCGGTTAAAGATTCTAAGGCTTAAGGCTATAGGCTTTCATTTGCAGAAAAATCGAATTATTATCCGCTATATGCCCTAAGCTACTAGTGCGAATGGGTGGCCTGTTGGTAACGCGTTTGCTCACGAAGCATGCGACTGCGGGTTCGACTCCGGGTAACGACCTTGGGCAAGTTGTTTGCGCACACGTGCCTCTGTCACCAAGCAGTATAATGTGGTACCGGCGTAAGCTGGGAAGTAAACGGCAAGCCCTGCGATACACTGGCTTCGTATCCAGGACTTTGGGATTCATCCATTGCTGGCTCAAGGCCATTGAAAAGGAGACACATGGAACTGGATGGACTTTACTTTACTTAGGCCCTATCACTGGATAAGAAATTTAACCAAATGAACGGCTGAAAAGAGGAATAAATCAAATACATGTACGTCATGGGTCTAGTGCTCAGCAGATTCTGTTTGTTCAGAACAATCTAAATAGTTTAAAACCAATGATTAAAATGCTTTGGTTGTGATTGTCCGACTGGATTGATGGAAACGCACCATGTAGTATAAGCAATCTATGCTTAAAGGCCAAAAGATTCCCATATAATGCATGTGCCCTCCGAATAACGAGTAGGCCTAATGAGCTATAACGACATAATTATACAAAACAAAAATTAACATAATTATATAAAACAACAATGCATTAACAAAATAATGTTATTTTAAGCAAGAATGACTGAAAGCTGTGAATCAATTCATTACTGTGCCTAATACCTTTGTGATTTCTTTTGGCGATATAAAATTTTCCATCAAACTGCCGCGGAACCCCTGGCCGTCGTCCGCGGAATCCTTGCGCGGAACCCCGGTTGAAAATCACTGACTTAACTGAACAAACATTTTATACTACTGTTATATTATACAGACCTTAATTCTTAATTCACTCCTCAGCCTCTTTATTGGCGATTATTTTTCATTATCCTAACCCTAGACTGCGGCTTTTGTACCTTGTTGTGTTTGTGTCAATGAGTGAGTAGTAGTAGTAGTGGTAGTTGTAGTAGTAGTAGTAACAACAGAGAACGAACTAGAACTGATTTATGGTGAGTGTTGTTCCAATACTTTACAACTATTGACATGGAATAAAGGATATCTTGACCCATTGTGCCACAGTTGAGTATTGTCTTTGGTTCCATATTTATTGTTCTGTTGTGAATATCATCTTTTGATATATATATGTTTTGTAGAGTTTTTGGAACTACTGTGGATGAAGACGACGACATTGATGACAGCGAGAACGAGAATCCTGATCTCTTGGATGAGGAAAATGTAACTGACAGTTTTTCTGAGGATAATCCCACCAATCTTTTCGCTAGTGCCACAGGTAATTCTTCACATGCAGTAATTGATGAAGTCGTTGAATCACTGTTCAGATATGACTTGCAACTTATTGGTTAGTTTACGCTCGCGAAGTTTTCCGACTATTACCCTGACTTGGCGTTGTTGTAATTAGATTTTATTGAGGTTTAATGTGGCCAGTTATTGGCATTCTTCAGGTCTTCTGGAATAGTAGCAATAATAATAATAATAATAATAATATAATAATAATAATAATAATAATAATTGCAGAGGGTTGATTGTTAACCTTGATATGTCATCTGAACTACGTTTGTTGTTGTTTTGCTATCATCTTTCGATCATTGTCTAGAGGTTTGCTGTGCATCGATGCTGGTGGCATCCTCATCTTCTGCTGCTGCTGCAGGCACAAAGAATTTTGCAGTCTACATCTTTCCACCAGAATCAGCTAAGACTCCACATGAATATTCAACACTCATGAATATTCAGCAATCATGAATATTCAGCAATCATGAATATTCAGCACTCATGAATATTCAGCACTCTGCATGACTTTATTATTACTATCTTTAGCGCCTGGCTGTATGTGCAAGAGCGATGCAATTCTGAATCATATATCAGAGTAAAAAGCAGATTTTGATTGCTAAGTGAATGTGCCAACTCAATTCAATTCTGACGATGGTTTTTATCTACAGACACCGTCCTCAGCTTAGTGAAGACCGTTCTCAATCCTTCAGTTGATACAACGCAGAGAGAGGATGACACTGCGTCTTTAGCGTCTAATGACGACTCATCAGTCAACTCAACCGGAGATGGCAAGAAAACGCTGGAGCCTTGCATGCCAGAAGCAACGTAGGATCTTAATTTAACCTCTAGAAGTCATGGTCATGGAAAGTTGATGGAATTTTAACCTTTTGGCAATCATCCGATGTATTCGCTAGAAAGAAGGACTCATTGCCAGGATGCTGTCTACTTAATGGCATGTGCTAAAATGCATTAATTAATGCATTAATTATTAATATTACTTTTATGCGTTGTTATTTATTTATTTATTTATTTCAAGTATTTATATAGCGCCTCTTCAAGAAACCTACTCAGAGGCGCTCTCTGCGCTAACTAGCCGAAATGATGTCAAGTGTCATAACAACAAGAAAATTCCACCAATTAGCAAAATAAGTCACAGTGAGCCGGAAACAGTCATCAGTGGCGATCCCTCGCAAACACGTAGAATCATCCAACGGAATCCCGTCAACAGCTTTCAGATGGTGTGAATGTTCAGAGTCTCTGGTACAGGTTGCGTCAGTAGAGTAGAGCGGCGACAGATGACAGGGCTCGCAAACACGAAACGCTGACGAAACTGAAGCTCCTCGCTGGTTGAAGATGATGCGCGCGTCCGGCCAATCGTCGGGCACAAAGTTTGCACAGTAGAAGGCATTTGTCGCTTGTCGGTCGGTAGTTTTGAACGCCACCAGCGACAACATCCGATCGAGTTAACTCCACTGACCTGCGTGAACCGTCCTTCGGCGAGATGTAAACAGCAGACAACAGCGGTGAAGCCACACGGTCTTGATGGTTATTAAGTTTTGTTGTTCTATTGTATGTTTCCTAGTGAAAGCTAGTATACCCATATACTTTGTTACTAGCTTAGGGGAGGGTGCGGCAAAACGCCCATGGGAGGTAAGATGCCCATAGGCATTATTTCAGTCAACTGAAATGCCGAATCCAAATTTTAGTTAGAACCGTTTAGTTTTATGTATTTCCGGTTGAAAGACATCCTACTTTCGTTTTCCCTGTGACCAGGTCACTCGTAATCAAGAAAAATCGATTTTTGCGAAAGATGATGTAAGGGTTCCCATTTTTCATTAATTTGTTAAAATTACTTAGTTTCGCTTTTTTCGAAAGATCCATGCTTTGTTGGATTCATACTTATTTAGGTATGCTACATTGAACTTAAACCTGCCATTGAAGTAGTCGTTTTAGGCGAGGAGTATGGAATGTAACTACTACTGCTTGGGGGTAAGATGCTCACGGGGCTGGGCGTCTTACCCCACGTGACTGGGCGTCTTACCTCACATGACGGGACATACATACCTACATACTACAGAAATACATATATACATACATACATACATGCATACATACATGCATGCATACATACATACATACATACATGCATGCATGCATGCATGCATGCATACATACATACATACATACATGCGTACATACATGCGTACATACATACTCGCATGCATGCATACATACATACATGCGTACATGTGTACATACATACATGCATGCATACAAACATGCATACATACATACATACATGCATGCATGCATGCATACATGCATACATGCACACATACATACATACATACATGCATACATACATACATGCATGCATACATACATACATTCATGCATACATACATACATACATACATACATACATACATACATACATACATACATACATGCATGCTTGCATGCATGCATGCATGCATGCATGCATACATACGTACATGCACGTACGCTAGTCAATTATCTAGTATACATTATCATTGGGGTAAAATGCCCAGGCTATGGGCATTTTGCCCCCTAGGTGGGGCAAAACGCGCTTTTTGGACCAACAGCTTTCAGACAATTTTGTGCCGAAATTTTGAATTCATTTAATTTCTTTATTTAGTGATATTGTAGCTTAAGTGCAGATGTTTATGTTGATAAAAAAATAACATTAGATATTAATGTGTTTTGCTCTCTACACCCAGTTTTTCCTTAAGGGGGCGTTTTGCCCCACCCTCCCCTACTTAGTTTTACTTACTTCACTTACATCCTTGTATATGTCAGTTTTACAGAGTTCATATTAAATGTTGGAACTAGCATTCCTGCCTGTCTTTCATACATGTGCTTTTTGCTACTGACAATATCACCCGTACTACACTTGTAACGTAAATTAATAACTTGTTTAGTGATGCTAAACAGAGGAATTGTGTTATATTTACCATCTGACTGGGTGATAATTATTTTGTTCTGGTAATTAAGAGACATGGCAAAGCTTTTCATTTGCAGACAGCTATCTGTTCAGCTCGCTGTGCTGTATGTCTGACTAATGACTATCTTGCATGTTGTTTTGTGTTACTTAGTTCTGGCAATCCAAATGTTGTTGAGGACCGAGAAAACAGCATTACAGGAGAGGCCGAACCATTCCAGCCTTCAGTACCTGATGCTCTTCTAACGGCCACTGACCAGCATCAGGGTATCAAAACTACTTTGACTGGTCTATTTCTTTTGTATCTAAATGTTGTGCTCACTCAACTATGTTGTTTTATTGGGATATTGTATAAATGTTGATGGTGAATTACTTTGCTTTTAAGCCAGTGACACACAATATTTTTCATACAATCAGCTGCTTCTCAAGTTTTCATTAAATGAAGTTTCTTGAGTAGTGTGTTGGTCTTTCATGGCAATTTCGTTGAAATTCCATTGTTTCTTCTGAAATCGGTGATTTGTGGCTCGGCTATTGTTCTGTCAAATGAGATGCTGTCCAATGGTTGGTTTGTAGATGCATTGTGTTGAGCCTGAAAGTTCTGCAGCATTATCTCATAATTTCAAGACTTGTAGTTGATGATGTTGTAAATGTGTTGAATATAGGCCTACTGTTTTGTGGGACGCGGTGGTGTAGTGGTGGCGTCATTGCCTTGAAGCCGGAAGGTTCGAGGTTCGAATCCACCTCGCCGCGTAAGGACCTTGGGCAAGTCCTTCACTCACAATTGCTCGGCGCTTCGGCGTGAAACTCCGATGCAGTGTCCGCTCTGCATTCGGGAGCGCCTCTGAGTAGAGAGAGCTTGAAGGGGCGCTATAACAAGTGCATATACAAACTGTTTATGCTGACATTGTCTTTATTCAGGTGGTGAAGAAAACATATCCGATGACGATGATGACGACGATGGTTCTGTGAACAAGCAGTTTATGATCACTCTCATCGAGACACCTCGAACATCCCTTCAGGAGATCGTCAACGGCTGCCAATTCTGCGATGACGGCAAAAACGACACGTGTTTATTCGATCATGACACCCCGTGCGGCTACTACCGACTCATGTCCTACGTTGACCCGCAGTCGTGCATGACCGCCTGGCGTAACATTCGTCCGCCAGAACCAAAACTCACAGAGGAGGAGGGATCAAGTGTCACTGGACAGCTCAACATGACTTGGGTGCAAGAACCAGAAACGGTAGCTGAATCCAGGCACCAAGAGAGCACTGATGGTTCGGCGGGGACGGTTGTGCTGGAAACAAAAGAAGCAGCACTGTTGATCAAAGAGGAGACGCTTGTGACTGAGAAAGGAACGATATCAGTAACGTTAGAATCTACGACAGTGTTATCAAAAGACGGCATCCAGGGAGATGGTACAGAAAAACTTGATGCTGGTGCAGACACTTCAAGTGTTGCTGATGCCAGCAATTCAGCAACCATCCAGGAACAGACTGTAACACCACCGGCTGGAAGCATTCCTGAATCCGCTTCGAAAGAGTACCACGCTGCCGACAAAGTCAGTGGATCATGTTCTGAGACTACTTTACCGGAAGGAGAAGCCATTGTTGACATGCTAGGGCATCATGAGGCGGATGGCCAGGTCCCTGGTCATGATAGTCAACTGGCTCAAGATCAGCAGGGGACTCATGATCAAGTAGTAAATGGTCATGCAGGTCAAAGTCCAAGCCAGGAACAGCAGCAGACGGCACAAAGCCAGAACAAAGCACCGGCGCAAAAGCCTGTAAATCAGACGACTGGCAAGCCGCAAAACGAGAAGGATGATCTCTCGACCGGTCAAGGGTCAAACTTGCGGGTGATCTACGCCGAAGCATCGTCGAAGATCGAAGTAGCAAAGGACTACGAGCTGGACGGAGTGCCAATGGACGAGATAACTTACCAGAAGCTGTCGTCGCGAGGAAAGGAATCAGCATTTATCAAACTGAAGAACAGAATCAAACTCCTTGAAGTGAACCTGAATCTAACGAATCGGTAAGATCAAGGATGCATGTGAAGTGAAAACACAATTGTCAATGAATCATCAATTATCGATTTAAATCTGTGATGAGGCTATGATAAAAAATGATCATGCTGGTGGTGATTATAGTGATGTGGCTATGAGTGCAGATGTCTGTATCTCATCATGTAAATAGTTTTAGAAGGTGCTGATTTGTTTGTTTTTGCACTTGTTATAGCGCCCCTTCAAGCACGCTACTCAGAGGCGCTCCCGACTGCAGAGCGGACACTGCATCGTAGTTTCACGCCGAAGTGCTGAGCAATTGCGAGTGAAGGACTTGCCCAAGGTCCCTACGCGGCGGCGACTTGAGGTGGATTCGAACCTTCCGGCTTCAAGGCAACGACGCCACCACTGCACCACCATGCCCCACTAATATTATGAACTCAATGATTATTGTCATCACATGGAAAACCTTTTGCACCATGGGTGCACATTTGTATGAGTAGTGGAAGCAGAGGTTCACTCTGGACTGGCTCTACTCTATTCAGAACAGTAAGACTTTGATGTAGCACAGGACTCACTTCTTGGGCCTCTCTAATAGTCTATTCAATATTATGCTCTCTGTGAATTATCTGAGCATGCTCGTAACTGCTTTTGAGATGACAATATAACCAGTATGCTGATAATGATCAGCTTGATTGTCTAGCATCCATCTGTATGAATATGACTGATGACAGATTCTACCTCCCACAGGTGCTTCTTGTAGCCTAGATGATACAGAGTTATTTGAGAACAATGTGTTCATTTGTTAGCATAGGATGCTGAAAGAGTTGGAAACCTTATCAGTAGCAGGCTCTTGCACACACACACACAAAACTCGGCCGAATTGTATGGAACTGGTATTGACAATTTCATGCTCTCTCTGATTTGAAACGGGTTTTATTTTGTTAGCTATCTCGAGGAACTGAGCCAACGATACAAGCGTCAGATGGAGGACATGCATTCGTCACTCAATAAGACCATCATGAAACTCAGCAACATGGCAAAAACAGCCGAAGAAAGAGTTAGTACATTTCACTTCTCAATCATCACGACATTATTAGATATACTTGCAATTTAAGTCCACTCTGGTGCAGATGAAGGCATGAATTAAAGTAGAGACAGCTTGAAAGGAGATGATGCAGGGGCTGACAGAGGTGGTAAAAGCACAAGTGGAAGACACTTGTTGTGATTAATGAAGATGGTTTCCTGGTCTATGACAACTCCAAAATCATGGACTATGAAAGGGAAAAGATTGTCAGGAAACCACTCTCGTGTTAAGAGGCGATGTCGATCTTTGCAAGCCGAGCACGACGACGAATCCATATTGACTCAGATTAATTATTAATTAGATTGTCAAAATTGATAATTATGTCCAAGAAGATGACGGTAAATATGAAAGTGTGAGCGTATGTATGTAAGCTATGTATGTGCGCTTGTTATAGCACCCCTTCAAGATTGCTATTTAGAAGCGCTCTCGAATACAGCGCGTTCACTGAATCGGAGTTTCACGCCGAAGCGCTGAGCAATTGTGAGTGACGGACTTGCCCAAGGTACCTACACAGTGGCTTAAGATGGATTTAAACCTGCAACCCTCCAGCTGCAAGGCGGCAAACATGCCCACTGCACCATCATGCCACACAACGTGATGTTAAAACATTCGTTTGCAAGTATGGACGAGATTGATTTAAGAAAACTTAAAGGTTAGTAATTTTTTATTTTTACTTTTATTATAAATGCTCTTTTTTGTGGTTTGAAATTGTCATTTTTCAATTGATGGATGATTTGTCAGGATGTGAAGCAGCAGGACCACATTGCGAGTCTCGAGACAACCGTCGAGAATCTGACGACTGTCGTCACTTCTGTGGAACGCAGCATCGAATCAATGCATCGACAGGTAAATATATTAATCGTTCCTAATCACTTATACTAATCATAGAAAAGTGAAGGAATCTTGATAACTTCTCTGTTACCACATGTATGCTACTGTCCCTGTTCATAGATTGCCATCAGCGGAATGTTTGATACTTTAGATTAGATTTGGCAAAATTGGTAATTATGTCGAAGAAGGTGACGGTAAATATGAAATTATGAACATATGTATGTAAACTATGTACATGTATGTGTGCTTGTTATAGCGCCCCTTCAAGATTGCTACTCAGAAGCGCTCTCAAATACAGTGCGTTCACTGAATTGGAGTTTGATTTATGAAAAATTTATGTGTATTACACATTGTTGCCATAGAAGCTGCTAATTAGTAATGATAATAAAAATAGTGATAATAACAATAATAGTGATAATAACAATAATAATGATAATAATAATCATAATTGTATTGACTTCTGGGGCACTCTTTGTGTAGTTTCAAGAAAAGCTCCTTTGACGAGCGGATATTAAAAATGGGTCTTAACACTTTGGAGGCTAAATAATTTTTTAGGATTATGTTCTATAGGCTGAATAAATTTCCATATATCCCCTAAATTTATATATATTTATGTATTTTTATAATGCATATGTATATTTATATTTGAACATATAAATATGTGTATATATGTATATATATATGTATGTATATATAAATTTGCATATATATATATACATGTGTATATATACATATATGTAAATATATATATACATATATGTATGTACACATATAAATGTTCGCATCTGCATATACGTGTATATATATATATATATATATGTATATATATGTATATATGTATATATGTATATATACATGTGTATATATGTGTATATATACATATATATATACATATACATATATATGTATACATGTATAATTGCGTATGTATATCTATAAACATATATATGCGCATATACATATATGTATATATAAATATGTATATATGCACATACAATTGTATATACTTATATATATATGTATATATATGCATACAATACATATGTATATAGACAAGTGTATGTATATATGTATATATATATATATCATGTGCATATATGTATATATATATACAAGTAATCATTGTATATATATATGTATATATATAGATATATATACATGTATATATGCATTATGCATATATGTATACATATATATACATATACATACATATATACATATGTGTATATACATATATACCACTGTTCATATGTATATACGTATATATGTATATATATTATTATACATATGCATGCATATATGTGTGTATACATGCTCATATATATGTATGGCAAGTTTGTATATGTAAGTATACATGATATATATTTATATTATACATAAACATATAAATATATAGACATATACACATATTTATATATCCATAAATATATGTTATAGCCCATCCCTGTTGATGTCGACTTTTGTCGACAACCGCCCTCTACCCCTAGTGTCGACTTTTGTCGACAACCGCCCCCTAAGTGTTAATAAACTCAGTGTGTTGCACGAACGATGAAGTAGGTTTCTCGAAAACCACATACCCGTATAAACATAGAATTTAGACCGAGAGATATTTAATTATTTCTGTTTTGTGCGACAGTTGATCGAGCGACATCTGTGTCTGATGTTGCTCGAGTTCTTCGTCTTCTCCGGGATCCTCGTCTTCTGTCTGAACCGACGAAGCACCCCGGCGTCTGTAGAGAGTCAGCACCAGCCAAGGACCCTGCGCTCGCAGCTGTCTCCGGCAGAATCCAGCCTACCTCAGCCGAATAGATCTGCAATTCTCCGGAGAAAGTCGGCCGATTCTCAGCCATCAAGAGACCAGTCGTCGGTTGGACTGTGGAACCATCAAAATGAAGACAGCAGTTCTCGTATGTATTGTTGCTTACGTTGGCATTGTAGCTTTACGTTGTTAAGGATGAAGCTCTTTTATCACTTCACAAGCACTGGACGTCCTTCCAAACTCTTTTAAATCCATGCTAAAAACATACTTGTTCGCTAGGGCTTATCTCGCATGTTAGTTGCTTTGTAAGGCGCCCTTGTAACGGCATGGCTGTGTTACTGCACCATATAAATTGTCGTAATTATTATTATTATTATTCCTTAATGGCACATCTCATCCCAGCATTGGTTCTGGTATAATGTGGTTTTTGCTATATGACTGTGTTATAATGTCATCAATTTAAAATTAATTATTCTGGTACAATGTAGTTTTTGTTAGAATATGACTGTGTTATAATGTCATCAATTTCTTGATTCCAGTAATACAACTTAGTGTCAAACAATAACGATCAACATAATCAGTTGTGACCTTGTTCATAACTTAGCACTGTAATGTACTGTAATAAGTTGCAGGAAAGTAAAATTATACTTCGCAGAAGTTTAGTTTATCTTTTCTATCTGATTTGCAATGATAATTGATTTGGATTTGTTTTGATGATATTGTTTTGAAAGGCAATGCTGTGGAAGAAGTGAAAAGTCATCCACCATTATCTGGAGCAAAAACATCCGTTCTGAACGTCTTATCTTCTGGTGCTAATGTAAGCTAATTATAATTTTTTTAAATACGTTATAATCGCTGCAATAAACAACGTTCTTTATATTATATGTTATTCATTGTGTTAATGTGTACATGACATTCTTAACGCAGTAATTTTCTGGACTAAAGTACCTGATAATGGTATTTGGGCATTAACTAAAGGCTCATCAGTTGTTGTCAAAGGTATGTCTAGTCTGGGTTTGATACTTTTAACTACAACCTGTGTTCGTTTCCAAATTACTTTTTGGTACACTTTCATTGCTAAGTTGTTACACAATCCAACCACAACAGGATAGCATGTGCTTTTGATGTTATTTTGATCAACAGTAAATTTCATATGATGTATCAAGATTCAAGTTGGCCAGGCGTTAAAGGTGAACATGATTGACAACATGGCACCTAAGTTCTTGAAGTTTCATTAAACTCGTCTTGCGATAATTGCATATAAATAAGAGAGTGCTTGGGTATAAGCATGACTTCGTGAAAAATCATGTTCTTGAATCCATTTTACAATTCATCAGCATTTGAAATATTGTCACGTCATATTCAGTTAGTTTGTAGAGCATGTTTTGTGAAGCATTCAAAGTACAGTAAACAATAGGTAATAGTAATAGGTTGTTGAGGTTAGAGCAACAAGCAAAACATTCTTACGATGTGAATAACGTTACAGGGATTCTTCCATTCAGGAAATAGGTAACTGACATAATTATATAGAATGGTTTACAAAATTTTCTGTTCAACTTTGAATTTGAATTTAAATTTAAATAAGCTAAACTACTAGTTAAGTTTGCATTCTAACTGGATCAATAATGGTATTAACATTATAAATAGTACTTTATTTATGTTACTACTAATACTACTAATAATAAAACTGGTATAAATGATATTGCAAATATTAATGTTAATATTAATGCCTATTTTAACAAGTTGTCATTATTACCCAAGGTGATGAATTGACATGTGTAATTGGAGATGAGCACTTTAGTGCAGCTTTAGAAAATTATCAGTAATGTGATCTTGGCAATATGTGGCATATCTCTCAGAAACAGAAATTGTAATAATTTGTCAATGTATTTGGGCCTGTATTACCGTATCATTTAATGTGAAACCTCTAAACACCTTGTAGAGGCCACTAAAGTATTAATGTAAGTGCCAATACATAGAATGGATTAGAATTGTTATTAATTGTTAACAAATTACTATAACTGTATAAACATTTAGATTTTTTATGTCTTGACTTATCTATCTGTATGGTTTTTCCAGTTAAATGGAAAACTACAATTGCAGAGTTCACTTCATTAGCATGGCGAAAAGTTTAAGTGTCAATACATGAGACAAACCAACCTTTAAATTAAACTGAAAGCTAGAAAAATTTAATCTTTAATATTAAGCTGAATTTTTAATGTGAAAAGTAATATTTCGTTGAACTTCTTTCAGGACTTTTCGAAGAAACGGAAGAAAAAGAAATTAAGTCACATTCGAAGCTTGAGCCCATCTACCGACGATATAGCCGAGACGTTTGACTGTCTACCGCGTCACTCGCCAGCAGGTCTCATATTTGGTACATCATGTAAGGACACCTTAAGTCATGATCTTGTAGAGAGGAACAAAAGTCTGCAATCTCACTGTAAGCGACTTTCCTGGGATTCGTCGGCGTACAAACCGTGGAAGTGGAACATCTTTGGAACGTCGAGTCAGCAGCACGACCGATCATCATCATCATCGTCATCATCCGTCTTGTCTCCTATTTCTTGTGGAACGACGACCTTGAAGCAGCTCGCCAGATCTGAAACGCATGAAACAAATCTCTCCAATGAAATTCTTGATCAGCGAAAAAACTGTTTGATGCAGAGTTCGGGACTTGCAGAAAATCGAAAGAATAAGATGTTCATATTGAGTCCGATCGAAACCCACAGTAAATTTCACGTGAAGACGATGGTGAGCAGGGGCCGTCCCATTGCCGACTGATTCTTCGTTCCAAATCTTCTCTTTCTCGTCTCTGCAGTTTTTTTGTGGCATAATTTGGCGCTGTTTGTTTTAAGTGTTCTGAAGGAGCGGTATTGTAGCTGCTTCCGTGTCATTCTGCTACTCAGTTGTCTTTTTGCGTTTGTCTGAGCTGGTGCTTTGTATCGTGACGTTGCTTATTACTGAATGGGACGCGTTTTCATGCCATCATTTCGCCACTATGATTCACAACTAGATCAAATTGCTGCCATATTATTGAGTGTGATGAGTTTATTCGATTTTGGAAGTTTATACAACTGTTATACATGTATGTTTTGCAAAACATCTAAACCGAGACAAAGAAATAAAAAGATTCGAAAAAGATGCAGCACGTAGAGTACCACAAATGACATGTGCACGCTATTAGATTATCCACTCTATACTGGTAGCAGCAGATTTATCTATAATTTAATATTTAAATAAACAGCTTTCTTGTGGTTTCCCAGTTCCATTGTACACTGTAATATGGCTTCTTCATCTTCACGATTTGCTACAGAAAAAAGAGATGTGTCTGCTTTCTGATGTGTGGCAAAACTTTTAATATAAATACATGCTGATACCCTAACGTGTAGTTGATGGCTGACTTGATGTTGCTTTTGAGTGGCCATTTGTTTTGTTTTTCCTCTTTAACTACACTCGCTGTCTTTTCAAAGCTGAACCGTTCAGCAGGGGTCATTTTCGCTCGACTGAACTGTAATTGCGTACAGTCTTTGCCACGCTTAAGAAATGTTGCCCTAGTAAGAAGTTCAGGTTGCGGTAACTAGAGTTTATAATCAACTTTCCAGAGAGAAAATGGTGTACTGTGGCATTGACAATATGCAAAAAGTGCTGGTGTCAGCAAGTTTACTACATGTATTTGAGTTAAAGTTGAGCCATTTCTAAAAAATTTCCTTTGATTTGATGCGGATTGACTGTAAATTTGACCATAATTGTCGCAGCAGAACCAAACAGATGCAGCAAAAATGTTAGCGTCAAAATGTCGCATACTGGCCTAATTTCAATGTCTTTGTGCAAATTTGCAAGTATCTGTGATTTCAGGCATTTAAAATGATATTGTGGATATTGGGCTTCAGTTTTACAAAACATTACAAATAAAATACTGTTATTAATGACAGGTTTGGAATTTTATGCTGTTTTGACTGTTCTTAATTTGTTGCTTATGAAATACTTATTTTTCACAGCATACTGTTCACTTCAATACTGCAAACCTTCAATTTAAATATGCAGCACTCTACGTAACAAGTTTTTTTCGATATTAAGGATGTTTTAATTAAGTTCGTTGACAGAAAGGTAAGCAAAAATAAAGTTTATCTGCCAAATGTGTGTAACAAAAATGAGGATGCATCAATGTGTAGCGATTAAATTAAGTTGTAAATTGAGAAAAATACCTTTCCATCTTGGACTTGTGGTTTAACAGACTAACAGTGATGTATATGAAATAAATCTTAATCTGCTCTCCTCTGGAAAAGTAGCACAAGAACTTTTTGGCAAATGTATCATTACAACTACACTTTTAACTGAACACTGCAGTCTCTGGCACTTCTGAGCTTTGTAAGAATGGCGATATCAAATTGCAGTCGTATTGTATTGTTAAATAAAAAAGCTTTATAGTGAACTTAACTTTGCAACTGGAGCATTGAAATTTCTGCTCAAAACTCTCCATTACCCGTATTGCCCATCTCAAGGCACAAAACTGATCTGTAATTCTCGTAGGTTAGCCAACCAAGACAGAGACTGTATGAGAAGGATGAACACATTGTAGCAGGTATGTCTTCAATTGAGATTGACTGCAGAATAGAAATCACTGAAAACCAGGAGCTATTTGATGACATTTCTGCATGGAGTAAGTGTACTAGTTGCTTTATGCCTGGTGTACATTTACCTGCAATGTATCTGGAATATACGCATGATGTACCTGGAGTATATATTATTTGCTAATTATTATTATCAAACCATTATTTATAGCGCACCTAAACAAAATGGGGAATCTTGCACGAAAGCGTGTAACAGAATGTAAAATGTATTGTATAATTAGACATACATTCCCCGTGTATATCCCTAGTGACTTTGTTTCAATGTTCTGTCATTTGTGTAATGTTTAGAATATAAGGTTACTGGTTTCATCAAAAGTTGTTGCTTCTCTTAATGCAGACTGGTGTGTGATGGAATTGATTTGCCTATGGTTGATACATTATTTTAACATAGATATTCGTACTACAGTAATAACCTGTTTGAATTACATTTAAATGGAATCCTGCAACTACAATACCGTCTGCTTAACCCTTTAATGCCAGAGGGTATAGGATTTCCCATACGATTTACTACCATCTCAGCATTAAATGGTTAAACACATAAATTTATGGTTTTAATTGTGGCAGTACCACGAGGTTTAAAATGTCGTGTTTATTGTTATTGGTAGGCTACGTTATGCACTTTAAAAGCAGGTGGCAGTTCGTTCTCTGTTTCTTGTCGGTGTTGGATGGTGAAATGCCTAGTCTAGTTTTAGTGCAGTGGACATTATTCGCAAGGGTTGGAGTCGAGTCAGCTCAACGAATACTCGAATAAGTTCTGCTCAGTCTGTAATCTCTTGAGATTGCAATATCAGTATGCCAGGCTTAATTGTGACAGGTCATAGATCACGTGAGGACCTTGGTTTAGAAGATAATCCATTCATTACCATTTCTACTTCTGGGTCCGGGTGCCCTTTCAGTCTGCAAAAGCATTTAAAAAACAAGTTACACGGAGGTGATAAGAGTAATTATTGATCAGGAGCTGTATGATTTGTAAACTAAATTTTAGGGGTCTTTTTTGTATTAATTGGCAAGTTGTTTTCTGTCAGATTTCGAATACTTTGCTCTTCGATAATAATGCAAAATTCTAAAAAATTTAGAATTCATGCACGTGTTGGCATTCAACTAAGTCTTATGGTAGGCACAAGGCTGACTTGTGAGGTTAAACAAATGACCCAAAATTTAACTATGACTAAAAATCCGTTCTAGCCACCCTAGGGATAAATGCCATGCATATGTGATAAACCAATTGACTTTATATAATTTTTGTTTCCTGATACATAATATAAACAATTAGACATGGGTGATGGCTCGACAGCCTATTATAATCTGGATTCTTCTGTGCTGTAGGCCTTCGTTTGAAGAACTGTATTTTGTCAATTTTCCTGTAATGCGCACTTTGTTAATGTACTGTTCAATTACACGTGTTTTAAGAATCTTCAAAGCTAAATGTGTTAATTTGAAGCAGTTGCAAGATAGTTTCTGTGGTTACAAAAGGTAGGGCCCAGAAAGGATTGAAGATCCCGCTACTTAGGGAACCCTAATATCAGATTAAATCAAACATTGTTGCGATGACCATCAGGCTGCAGAAAAAACTTAACAATATTAACACATTCAGCAGACAAAGAAGAAAGAAGGCAAAGACGCTTAAACATGCACAAAAACGACAAGAGTAAAATAACAAACAACTCTTAAGCCATGAGAATGTGGTAGTTCTTGCATTAGTTTGAGGTACAGTCTAGCACTTTTAGCATAGTTGTTATGCCCTGTTGCAGCAAAAAGATTCAACATCTTAGTCATGGCAATTAGCTGTTCGTTCCGCTTTGATGCACATTTTCACAGTAGATATCTGTTCCATGTATAGGATGAATAGTTTCGCAGTTCTTGACAAGTTAGCCTTTGTTTGACAAAGTGCATGAGCTGACTTTATAATCACTTTCAAGTGTAATTCTCTATAATCTGACTGGGTTTTCAACAATGCATGCAAGGAGAAATTCATGTCCTGGATATCTGTCTTTTTTCTACATGATACATTGCTGTCTTCAAAAGCCCCATCGAAAGCTGTTGAATTATCATCCACGGTAATAATTTTCATGACCTTCATTGTCAGAGCGCCATCAACAAGGAAGAGACCACGGTAACTGTTCAGGGTTGTATATATTGCAAACAAGAAGTCGGGAAAACTCAAATTAAACGCACAGACCAAGTCATTCTGAATAAGCTGGTGCTACGTTCTTGGGAGTCTTGGCTTTCAATGGGTTTTTAGAAGCTTGGAGTTTGTGTACTATCGTTGCAAAGACATCAATAGGTAAACACGCACACTGCATTAGGAACAACTAAAGACCTTGAACAAAGGGTATTAACCTCCAATATCGTTTCACAACAACCGTCGATTTAAGCACCGAATTAAATTACACTCTTTGTAGAGAAGAGTTTATTAGTTTCCTAAAGGAGCCTGGTTTAAGTGATATTGGTGACATAAAATAAATGCTTTATGCACATTCACTAGTTTCGAGACTTTTGAAACGTTCGCTTCTTGCACGTGCGTTAAATGTCAACCAAAACAATAATTATATATTGAGGCAGGGGTACCATTAACGTTACTAATTAAGCGCTAGATGTAGCCACCGCTCGAGGTCTACTCCAGAGCCGTGGTCTACTCGTCTCATCATCATCATCATCATCATCATCTCTCTCCCTCTCTCGCAGTGGCGTAACTACGGGGGGGCAGAGGGGGACAGCCGCCCCCCCAAATGAAAGGGCTGCCCCCCCAGCTGCCCCCCCAATCCCTGCATTTGTTTTACTTTTTACTTGTTACGAGTGATAAAGAATTAAAGAATGTTATATAATTTCTGACTTATTTGATTTTTTATACAACTTCCTGTACAACTTCTTATAGGGTGGGTGATGGGAAAGTGGGACAGGCCACTATAGTGCACTGTGGGACAGACAAGCTATAGTGAGGCTTGCATGCGTATTATGTCCAATATATTGTAATACATCCAAAATCTAAAAAATACATAGTCTATGGCAATATACCGATGCCGATGCACGCTTTAGTTGCCAACGGTAGTCACCCCATCATTTTAAGGTGCCACCCCACTGCCCCCCCCCCCATGAAAAAATAACTGGCTACGCCACTGCTCTCTCGGCCTCCAGGCTCCAGTATCATCCTCTGTGAAATTCTGCAACCGCTCCTTAGTCTATGCTCCTTAGTCTATGCTGCACCAGCCCTTAGAAACGGAGTCCCAACAGACCTCCGCCTGCTCGCTCATCCTCCAATCTCCCCTACTAATTCAACCTCTCCTCCGCTTACACTCTCGATCCTCTGCTGCTTTCCATTTACGACTGAAAATCGAACTATTCAAGCTATCTTATCCAGATTCTAATCAGGTTCCACCCAATTACCACCATCACCGACAACCACCGGAGCATCACGCTGCCTCCTCGGCTTGACCTCCCGGATTTTGACTGGCACCTGAACGGATAAGGCAGCTCTGGTTATTGAGGACTTGATTTGATATAGCGCCGGTGAATAAGTTGGTCTCCCTGACGTGTCTGTTGTGGACGCTCAGAAATTCTCGAAAATTTACATTACGTTCGTTATAATTATTAACTTTTTGCGTGAAATAGCCCATTACGCGAAAAATGTTGGCTCACAAAATCGTATCTCCCTAGATTTGATTCACTCACGCTGCTGTGTAATTAGATTTATGTTTTCCAGTTGAGTTATTTGTTCATCTAATTATCGTATCTTTACTGTTATTATTTTAAACCTTGTATGTCAAGCGTTTTAAAAATAGCTTTACCTTACTTACTTAGACAAAATTGCATGCAAGCATGACCTCAGTATCAGTAATATTGCGGTGTCAAGCGTGGGATAAATATATGTAATCAGTGCATGAAGTTAAAGGTTTAGATTGTAGCAGTTTGTTTTTTACATTATTTAAAATTTCAGTCTAAAATATTGAAGTAAAAATTTCATATTATTGGAACTTTTATCGAAAACTGAAACGCGAGGTTAGTTGGCTTACTCTGGTATAATGTGCCTTTGCAGAAAATTGAAAATCGAAACGGCAGTCGAGGACGACAATGTGACTTCTTATTTTGTCCTCGCCAGGGTCAAGCCCCTCCTCCTCCGCGCCGAGCTTGCGTGTGTATTGCTAAATTGCTTAGTTGTCGGAGAAATCGGCAGAATGTGGTAGATGAAGTGGACATTAACTGATGATTTAAGACATAATGATATTTTTAAATATCTTCACTGTCGAGTAGTTGATTTGTGTAGGGGTCACGTGTTTGTTATTAGTCCAATTAAGAAATGAACAATCAAGTTATATAAGTTTTTATATAACTTTGTCTACGATCAAAAATTTTATGCGGCACCTCTTTAACAGAAGGTTAATCATAAACACGGTCTATCTCTACCCTATCTTAAATTATGTTAAAAGTCGCCAGGAACAGCAGTTTCTCCATTAAAAGCAGCACAAGACTGGAGGCAACGAGCCCATGCACATTTATGGAGCCCAACCAACGGATTCCTGTTGAAGCCTACAGACAATAATAATCATAGTCATGTTCAGAGCTTATGCAGAAGATTGTTGTGATAGTTTGGAGCAACAGTTTGTAGCATTCATTGAGCACAGTGACATTAATGCCCAGTGGTGTCCTCGGTGATGGTGGATAAGGTGATCCTGACCATCCTTCTGCTACTGGGTCCATGTAGAACAGTTGCTTGTTTCTGACCTGTTGGTAAGTCAAATTGTCACTAATGACTAACAGCTGCGGTCATTCCAAAGACCTGCATTGTTCTTCCCTGCCAAGAAAATAATTACCAAGCTGCAGGCAGCTTACAGACATTACACAGGTCTAAATTTTTGTGCCCATTATCCATGTGGTATGCTGTATGTGACCATGGGAGAGTCTTTACCGACCTAAAGTATGCAGATGTTTCAATTGTGCTGGCAGAGATGGTGGAAGTGTTATTCAGGACTGGCACTGAATGTTGTGCTAACGAAGATCAGTGCCATTGAATAGAACCTCCAGCAATTTTGATCTTGCACCCAATTTTTGTGCAAAAATCCAAGTATCACGCAACAGTGCAAAAATTGGCAACATTTGTGCACAATTATCGCGCAAAATCTACCAAAATCCCACCCCAATTTTCAAAGTTGGGCTTTGATTGGCTTAAAAATCGCTACTGTGCTTGGTAACTCGACATAGCAACAACACCGTTGGGCAACAATTTAAATATCTACCTCCGAATGGGATGATTGCATTGAAATTATAGAGGAATTTGCGCAAACTCAAAGTGTAAAAAATTCTAGAACTTCACGGCCACACAATGAAATGCATTAGATGAAGATTCTCAAAGCGATCACACAGGAGTGTTGCGTAGTATGTCGGCTTGTGATGGAACGAATGAATTTGGCCTATGGGCGTTGCACATACATATGAGGGTGGAAGGCTAATATTCAGCACGTTGTGTATCTTGGTGATTGATTGTAGGCATGCACTGGCTTGAAATTGCATTTGTAATGAGCATAGATTTCAGTGGGCGTAAATTTGTGCAAAATTGTCGGAATATATTAATCTCATGGTTTCTAGGAGCCTTATAACTGCATTTTTGTCAGGCTTGTCTAATTTCTAGGATGCCAAAGCTATACACTAAATTATAAACAAAAACACTGTTAGATACTTTTATTAACCGATTCTTGCAAAAAGCAAAGGACTGTTTAATTTTTTAACTTACGCAAAATTCACACAAATGTATCATGTTTTATACACATTTTGTTCTTACCTCTCCAAAAGAAGTGCCTGGACGCCCCTTACCTTTCTAGTCTGTGCTCACCAATAAGTGGCTGGACGGCGTTCAGATTTTAAAACAAGTGCATGGACGCCGTCCATGACCGTCCAGGCACACTTTAAGCCCTGGTTGTGAGTACTGGCATATAGTTGCAATCATGGACAACCACGGAACCTACGTGGGAAGCTCAACTACTTCGACACGTAGTACCATATGCATATTCCCTGTGCTACAACAGATACTTTCAGGTACTTTTCTTAAGTAGGCATGTCTTGCAGTGTTGACAGGTTAGAATAAGTCGTGGATTTGTCATGTAGAGTTGCTCTTAAACTGCTTTCTTTTGCAACTGCAGGTTTGGTATGACCAGCAGTTTGGTGCAGAATGTCAGGAGACTTAAAGCGGGCAACTGGTGAAATGGATGTCTCTTTCGGTAGTGGACCGTCCTCATTGGGCGGAATGGTCGGACGCAAATTGGCCAATGGTCGCCAGTCGCCTACATCGCCATTAAAGCTTTTCGGTCATGCCAAGAAAAAGATAAACGACATATTTATCGATATTACGGAATATATCAACGATGGTCATGCATTCCTAAGAGGTACTGGACATGAACGACATTTCTCTTCTCTTTGTCAGATTATTTATGTTTAAATTTCATTTCAATGTTAGTGTTAAAGGTGAAATCATCTATTACTGATGTTACAAATGATGAGGTCTTTCAAGTCTGGCATCCTAATGATGATAAAATTATTTCTATAATTAAATTATTCTTCTATTTGTTCACCTCTCCAAAATTTCTTATATGTTCTCCTGAAAATTTTTAACTACTGAATTATAATTTTTTGGCCTGCCTCAGCAATCAAATTGCAAGCGATGTGAAGAAGAAACAGCTTATATTAGTTATGCTATTCTTTAAGTAATATGTTTAATTTAATCAGATTGATTATGTAGTAGATTTTATCTTTATGCTTCTATAATATATCCTGTAGTAATATTTACCAGTTTTTGAGAGGCACAGCAATATGTCCTATTATAATTGACTCTTTACTGCCACTGATGATTGAGGCAACTATTGCTGTAGTCGTAGCACATCTTGAAATAGTGATGAACAGAAAATATTCGAGCATGTTCCTATGAATAGCAAAGATCTAGCATTAATAAGGATCGAGCAAACACTGTGCTGATAGACAATGACTGTTAATTTATATCTATCTTAATGCTCATTCGTCCCATCTGTAATCAGCGAGTTTATTGACTTTTCTCAAAATCACTGATACGAAAGAATTGAAGATTTTCTGTTCTCTTCATTGTTCAGATGACAAAACTGGTTTGATAAAAGCAGACGAGGTGGAGCTTTTGGAGAAGTACACAGACAAAGTGGCTGGAATACGGGAAATACTGAGTAGGGATCGCATGAAAGTTGCTTTCTTTGGAAGGTAAGATTTCCTTGGGCCGTATGCACGATGGCGTTGTGGCTTGTGTGTCAACTAAACACTACATTGTGACTTGCTAGTTGATGTTGTAAAATTTACAACAGTCAGTATACACAAGACATTATTTAGTTAATCAGCAACTTAATCGATCATGATGCTAGGTTTTCCTAGTATTTGAGTGGTCTTAGTTATTGCACATGCACAAGAGGTGGTTGCCCGCATATGGAATAAAACAAAGATACAAAGACATTCACCCACGGCAGGGATATCTCACATTATGTGTGATCTTCTAGTGTCTTGTCAGATGTTAATGGCATTTTTGATGGCAAGGCGAATAAGTTCATTATCCAACAGCCAGCCGACTGGGTTTAGATGACGACTAAGAGCTATGACGTAGTCATGCAAATGGCCCCAGTTAATAGAGAACACACAGTACGAAACATGTGCATTTTTGAAATACATGTGCAGAATTATTCATTAACGGTATGACTCCATGTCTTCAAGGCTATCTCTGTCAACGCATTGGTCTCCAGTCACCTTGGTTGCTGTAACTTGCATCTTATTGTAAGCAAGCTGGATATGCTGAAAGTTTTAAGGGGTAAGAATGTTCAATAAGACACCTGAATATGAACATACAAGCCATGTGCTTAAATCGCTGCATTGACTTCCTGTTCAGCAAAGGATTTGTTTCAATTTGGTGCTCATAGTTTCTAAAGCTGAACACATGATCGCTGTTTATATCATATTGATCACAAACTGATTGCGCTGTTTGTATCATATAGTGATTGCTGATCATTGTTTGTATAATATTCTATATGTACACTTGTGTGTGTGTGCGTGTGTGTCAGATGTGCGTTTTTCTAAGCAGCTTTTCTGTTTTGCTTAGGACGTCAAATGGCAAGAGCACCGTTATCAATGCCATGCTGCGGAATCGTATTCTGCCGAGTGGTATTGGCCACACAACCAACTGTTTCCTTCAGGTGGAGGGTACAGATGGTAATGAGGCATTTATCATTACAGAAGAGGCTCCAAATGACCGAAAAAGTGTACAGGTAGTACAAAACCTCTAACACTACATATATCTTAAATTTGTCCCTGGTTCTGAAAAGTTATACACATAAAATCTTCTACTGAATTTCAAAACTGAATAAGAAGTGAAGTAGGCATATTTATTAGACTACAAGCAAACGCTCAATAGCTTACAAGAGCTATGAATGACATCAACAGTTTGATCATGGTTGTAGAACATTTGCATACTAAAAGTTCTTTTCAAAAAGGTATCAATTCTAGGTAGACCCTGGTAGGGTAAGCAGTCCAGGGGATCTGAAGGGGACTGTGTGAGAAATAAAAGGGAGGAACAGTGGACTGTTTCAATAAATCAAATGTGGACATAGTGGATGGGTTTCTTTCTGCTCAGTTAACCTAGGACCAATGGTTTCTTATCCAAGCAAAGTTAGTTTTTAATATACAGTCTATGCCAGTGGTTCTCAAAGTGGTGGTCCGCGGAGTACTGATCCATGGAGAAGAGTTGAAAATAAATTGCAATTTTTCAAATCTTTTTTTCTGGTTTCTGTGTTTTAATTCGAGCAGGTCTTTCCATCATAACACACAATCTTAGTAAAGCATCGTTAGCTAGGCTGATATTTTTGCAAAGATATTAAAATCACTTCTAATCTAGTTTGAAACTTTGATTTTTAGTTTTAAAAAATGTAATTAACCCTTACCGGTCCGAAGGATAATTTATTGGCCCAAAATTGGCCGCTGAGAGCGGACACAGGATCGGTAAAGGTTAAATGAAAATTAAATTGAGAAATGTATTAATTGCTGTTAAGATGTTTCAATTATCGAAACAAATCCCTAATTAAAAAAAACCTTACTGGTAGTCTTTTTTATTTGTGCACGCCATTTAAGCCACCCGGTCCATGGGTTTCAAGAAAAACTTATTGCTGGTCCATGGCCTGCAAAAGTTTGAGAACCACTGGTCTATGCTGAATAATTATATGGGGTGCGGTGGTGTAGTGGGGGTGTTGGTGCCTTGGAGCCGGAAGACTGCAGGTTCGAATCCACCTCAAGCTCCCACTTAGGGACCTTGAGCAGCGTTCGCCCTGTAGTCGGGAGTGCCTCTGAGTAGGGAGCTTGAAGAGGCGATATCGAAATGGAGAAATAAATGAAATATGATAAATATTCCCACGTTTAGCTGCAGATTTTGCATACTGGGAAATTGGGTATGATGTCTGTATTGCTACATTTTGGGTAACCTGTCACTGCTTCCTTTTGCAGTTGACCTTAATGAATAACATGGTTCACCCATTTTCTTGAATACTTGTGCATAATGGATGATACCTAGGTCAGCTCTGTAGTGTCTGCATCGGGTCAGTTAAGAATAGTGTGGAATGGGTAGGTTCAGTCGCCTAAAAGAGAACAGTTTAAGAGAGTTTATCGTTTGGTTTATTTGCAGTCGATCAGCCAGCTTGCAAGTGCGTTGAGCAAGTTTAAACTTGATCCCAACACTCTCATTCGTATCTGTTGGCCGAAGGACATGTGCAGCCTTTTACGAGATGACGTTGTTCTTGTGGACAGGTAAGGTACCTCATTGTTACATGTATGTACCTCACGTATAAAAGCATGTGCGTCAGTGGCCCAACACGTGCGTGAACATAGTAAGTGTATGCTTGCATGCATTGATGTCAGTAGTTGTCTACTAGTTTAAGATTGGTATATAAGTCAAAATTACCAGTGGATATAAGATTAAGATGAATTGATATATGGTTAAATGGAGCCACAATCTGAATTGAAGAGAAGTTTGTGATTTAACTTGTGAACATGGTTGTGGCAATTTATGGGTCATGTGAACACAGGCTCATGTCGTGAGAAAATGCTACTTCTGTTTATTCATGATTTGTCCTATTTTATTAAGTTTTTACTTTCTAGATTTTATAAATTCTATGTTGGGAGAACAGTGGGTGAGCATTCGGCATTTGAAAAACTCATGATTATTCAAGTGACTAGAACTTTTTCGTTGAATAATATTAGGCATTTTGCAGTTTTTGTACCACTGCTTAAGATCACAGAAGCTTAGATTGTTGGTAGATTAGGCCAGCTTATTCATTCAATCATATACTGTGAATTGACGTTGAATTTTGTGTTTTATTTTTACTAGTCCTGGAATCGATGTCTCCCCTGATCTGGATACGTGGATCGATAAATTCTGTCGTGACGCAGATGTGTTTGTTTTGGTTGCAAACGCTGAATCCACTCTTATGCAGACGGTATGTGGTACCAGATGTTTGTTTGTATGCGTAGATGTCTTCTGACGGTATGTGCCAGATGTCTTCTAACAGCACAGGACAAACTTTTACTTGGCATAGATACTTCACCAGAACCTCATGCTCAAGTCTTTATTTCTGTTTTAAAAGTAGCTAATATGTTAAGCTACATGTTAATTTCATAGTAACTAAATTGCTGATTTTAAAACTAGTGCCACTTGTTCTTTTTGTTTAATTTGATTTTCTATGTGGCTTTGAGAAGCCAACATGTTACAATTCCCTCTTGTTGGACGTTTAAATAAATTTATTGTGATAATGAATCACTTCATTATTAAAAAGTGCGTGCTTTCACTGACCTACACTTGTGTAGTGTGATTGAAAACTCGGTTGGTCTGAGAACAAAAGTGATTTTTTCTCAGGAGAAGAATTTCTTCCATCGTGTGAGCGAGCGTCTTTCAAAACCAAACATCTTCATTCTCAACAACCGATGGGATGCCTCAGCTTCGGAAATTGAGACAATGCAGGAGGTTTGATACTTTTCCTTCATAGTACAATCAATGGTAAAGCGTACACTACCATCTCGAAAAGTTCTTCTGTATACCCAAGCTGATCTTAGTTCAACATTGAAGGTTCTACTTCTATTTTCTTTTGTCTTGTCCATTCCTTTTTAATCATCATTTATTCCCTATTTATGTGTAACTGTGCAGATGACTAGCAGACTACCGGTACTACTTTTCTGTTGCTCTCATCTGCCGAGTTATCTTCAAAGATCTATTGCTAATAGAATCTGTAAGCTTACTACAGGTAGAGTTTCAGTTAAAAAAATCTTGCCTCACAATCATTTAGCATGTTTTAAAGTTTGTGTTGGTGTTAGAAACTGTTCTATAGAACATTATTTGTTGTACAGGTAAAACAGCAGCACCTGGAACGCAACATTGCTTTCTTAGCTGATGAGCTGAAGGTCGTTCCACATCACGAGGCAGAGGATCACGTTTTCTTCGTTTCGGCTAGAGAGGCACTGACGTCTCGCGTCAACCAAGACAGAGGCACTCCGACGCCCTCTGAACAGATGCACGAGGGATATCAGGGGCGCCTCTTTGAGTTTGCCAATTTCGAACGAAAATTTGAGGTAGCTGGTGATAACACACATATATTAGAATCAGTTTTCGTTCAAGGAATATGGTGCCACTTGTGTAAATTGTTACCATGTGTTGCACGATTAAGAAGTTGATTGGGATTGGCTGAAGAGAAGTAAGTAAATAAATAAGTATATTCTTTAATATGATCAACACTTATGCTGCATTTTGGTAATTTGAACAAGGTAGAGCATTATTGACGAGAATATTTTTCTCACTAGGTTGTCCATCCTAGGGATAATTTGGTTAGTCTCGACTTAATGGACTAGGGCTGTGGCCTTAGCGGCGAGAGGAGTGGGTTCAACGCATGACCCTGATGATGTAGTACACTGACAAAGAGGACCATATTCGATGTTTAACATGATTGCAAAGACTGTCGATATAATCACCTGCTGACTGAAAGATTGGCTAACAATGATTTAATAAGAATGATGAATTCATGTAACTGGTCATTTGCAGTTCAACACAGGTTCATGTTTTTTGACAATTTGTGGCGAATTGTGCCTTGCATATTGTTAGCAGCTTAATACTGCAGCACAAAATTGCATGCAAGAATGGTTTAGTCATCTTGTGCAATGCTGAGAAGCCACAGATAGGTGACTGTTGAGCTGTTATAAATGGTCTTTACAAGGCCCATTGTGATGTGTACAATGTACATATGTGCAATTTTGCATGAAACTAGTTCTAGCCTTGCTTATCGTCGAAAATAAACATTATCTGCTGCTTACCTTTTAGGCATGCATCTCACAGTCCGCTGTCGAAACGAAGTTTGCGCACCACACTAATAACGGCAAACAGATAACACGCGAGTTATACAGTATGATGGATCAGATTTTGTCGTCTGTGGCATCTCAAAGGTTGGTCAGCTCATCTCTAGTTTCATTAAACCTAATCTGTATTGATAACTAGATTGTAAGACCATTGTAATCCCATGATATGTGAATGATTTAAGTCCTCTCCTTCTCCCCTGCCTTTCCATCACTCCCACCCTAATTATTCTAGCCGTCTGTTTCTCCATCTACCCTCCTCATCCATCATTTCTCCCTCTTCTGTTCTTCCATCCTGATGGCTCAGTTAACTGCTTTGGTGAGAGCGTTGATTGAGTCTCACGTGCTTCTGTGTATGACAGCATTTGGATCGCCGGTCGCCACCACAAGTTGGCTTTTAGTAGAGTTAAATGTATGGGTAGCATGATCCATGCACTGGGGACATTAGATGGCGTGGCACCCATTCGAAAGGGCCAGGGTGGTGATTGGTGAATGATCTCACCTGATCAGTTCATTGAAAAAATGAGCAGGGTCAAGGCCATTTGTATCCCTACCTCTAACCACAGGACACGTTATGCTGATTGCCTTATCAAGCTGTTGTGTTGCACCATTTTCGCAATGTATCAAAGTATGTGCTAATAAAAAATCATGTTTAATTGCTGCTATGCATAGATAATTTCATATAGCAGCAGGAATTTGTCTCAGAATAATTATGCTGGCAACATATAAACTCCAGGTTTTGCTGAAGGTGTTAATTAATGTAAGTTTCTCAGTTTCTTTTATAATATGATGCTGTGTTCTTTGATTCTGATTATGTATGGCTGTTTTATTCTCAAGTTTTCTCATGCAGTGGTCCTTATCCCTTTGCTTTTTGTGTTTGTTTGCAAGGGATCAATTCGAACGGGGATTGAAGGAGAAGGAGAATCATTTGCTCTACACAGATGAACAGTTAACCGTTCTCACTAAAGAAATTGAAGACAAGATCAGACAGATGACAGAAGAAGTCGAACGCAAGGTACTTGTTCAATATATATTTGTCTTTCTTTCAGCTTTTCATTATAAATGTCTTTATTCATTGGTAGTTTACACTTGTAAATCAATTGACTGTAGGCTATAGGATTTGTTTTTACAAGTGAGTTTTCTATTGGATTGAGCAATGCTTGCTTAGAAATGAACTTTTGATGTTAACTGCATTTGACATCCATTTAAGGTTGCACGGCATGTACTACAGAATATATTTTCTCATTGAGCAGCCCTATATAAATTTTTAATTGCAGTTGTGAAGCAATTAGAATTTCGCATAGTAGACGCTTGTTGCTGTTAAGTTGAGCTCCAATGTGCCTGCTTAGCATTTGAACTGGTGGCTGTGGAATAGTATGCTGCCTGGCCTTCCATTCTTTTAGGGGTTGGTAAACGAGAGCCAATGAATTTGCTTAAAAAGGTGTTTTGTCACTTGATTAGTGTTGTCATTCGTGTGCCTCATCCTTAAAAGTCATGAGCCATGCTTCAGTGCAGTTTTTATTCACTTCTTATCATTTAGGAAACTGAATCTGAAATGTGCAACTAGTTAACGTTTGACCATTGATCGATTCACGATCAAGTGAAGTCTTAGCTACATGGATCAAGGAATCTACAAATGTGCGTGCGTGTGTGTGTGTGTGTGTGTGAAAGTTGCCCTTTTCCTCTTTTATTAATTAATAAAGTTCTTACAATTCACTGTTCGACAGATATTCATGCTATTATTATTTTACAGAATCAATCCATTTTCCAATCCATTTGAAGTATGACTGCAGTCCATAATCATAATTATTTTTGACTCTTCAAGTCAAGATCTAAATAGCCAGATGAGTGACCAAGGGCATGAGAGCCAACAAAGCACTCCTGTTTGTCCCTGTTTTGCAGCAGAGTTATACTGTAAGGAGAAGTTTTAGATAAAAATATCTGATTGCATTTTTACATTTGCATTAAATTCTGTAAAAAATAATTATATTAATTTTCAGGTATCTTCGGCGCTTACGGACGAGATTAGACGTTTGGCCGTTCTTGTTGATGAATTCAATCAGCCGTTCGACACTAATCCTATGGTGCTAAATCAATACAAAAAGGTTTACATTGTTCTTTACTAATTGTGCTTTCAATGCTCACTACTGAACTCATGACATGTAACAATTTAAGGCATAAGAGGGGGGTGGATCTAGTCCACGGGCATATGTTGTACACCTTTCACAGAGTCTATAAATTGCCTTAACACGTTGGCTGCGAGGGACATGTATACACTATACACGTCCAAAATTGAGTCATTTAACACAGCAAATCAGCGGCCAACGTGTTAAGTAGTAAGTCTTTATACTAATTGCTTTGTGATTTCAGACTATGATTGCCATAGCAACCTTTTTTATAATAATTGCATTGGGCTTTCATAGAGTCTATGCATTGACATAGTAACCTCTTATAATAATAATTGCATTGTGATGTCATAGAATCTATGAATTAACATAGTAAACTCTGATAATAATTGCATTATGATTTCATGAAGCCTATGTGTTGCATTGTGATGTCATAAGAGCCTATAAAGTACCACAGTAACCTCTTATAATAGTTATTACATTGTGATGTCATAGATAAGTTACCATAGTAGCCTCTTATAATAATGGCATAATAGGGCCTATAAGTTGCCATAGTAACCTCTTATAATAATTATTACATTGTGATATCATAGAACTTATAAATTACCATAGTAGCCTCTTATAATAATGGCATAATAGAGCCTATAAGTTGCCATAGTGACCTCTTATACTAATTATTGCATTGTGATGTCATAGAGGCTATGAATTGCCCTAGTAACCTCTTATAATAATTGCATTGTGATTTCATAGAGCCTATAAATTAAGCCATTCCAGACCACTGGGCCAACCACTGAAAAGACTTCATGGTTGCAGTACCAGCAAAGGGAACTAAGTGGACTACCTTTTTGGCAGAGCATAGGGGGTGATGTCCTTGAATACCCAACCTGAGGCAGCATAGCTCTCGGTGGTAAATTGACATGAGGCCCTGACGACATCACCATACCAGAGCAAGTGCCCTGAACTCAATATGCTGGCAAATAGGAAGCCAATGAAAAACCTCCAGCATAGACGTATAGTTTGAGACATGACCATATTTAGGGATTTGCCTAATCAGGCGTGCAGCAGAGTGTAATACCAGGTTCAGACAAGGGATTCTGCTGGATTAGAGGCCAAATTAGAGAGAAGAGCAATAGTCGATGCGAGACGTAACGAAGGAATGCACTAAGGTGTGAGTAGCAGCAGACGTAAGAGAACGGATGACAGTGCAAAGCTGGCGCAGCTGATAATAGCAGTCCCAAGTAAGACGATGAAGTTGAGGAGCAAAAGTAAGTTCTTGGTCAAGCTGGTGGACGCTGAGGTCATAGTGACCTCTTATAATAATTATTGCATTGTGAATTTTCATAGATGTTGTAAATTGCTATAGAAACTTCTTATGATAATTGCATTGTGATTCATAGAGGCTATGAATAATTGCCATGGGAACCTCTTATGACAATTATTGCATTGTGATTTCATGGATGCTATGAACAATTGCCATAGTAACCTCTAATAATAATGATAATAATTGTGAAGGAGCTGCACTGTCACTTGGATCAGGCGATCACTCGCAACCTTCAGATCCGTTGCAGTCCATTTGTCCATCAGGTCATTGACCTAATCAGCGACGAAGTCGAAGGTAACGGGCAACTGATCACGTGTGATTTCCGTTGCCTGTTGTTGCTTCCTGTTGTTGACCCAGTGTTGCATTGTTGCCAAGTGTGTTTTATGTTGCGGTTTTCTGTGTTTTCTTCCATATATCTGGCATTTGTTTTTCACTGGTTTGCTCAGTGTACGGCTGGTTTGGGATGGATTGACTCCAGCTGCAACTCTGACTTCTCTGCTACTGCCTTGGAGAAAATAACATTTGCATCCTATGTTGAGGACCTGTTTTTTCTTAAACAGAAACTGCTGTTCATTATCCTCTTCATTGTACTTTTTACCATAGCTACCGCACATGGCTTGCTCGTTTGTTTCACCATGCAACTGAATGGCTACGTATCTTATTCACATTTCTGTGTGACTTTGCAGATGTTGCAGTTTTTAATAATGAGCAATAATGTCTCCAACATTGATTTTCTGTCGTGAGTGTCGTTCAATTTCTTTTTGCAAATTTATTGTTTTTTGGTGTGCTATTATTTAGATTTTTGTTGCTGCAGTTTGTTTTTCATTGTGTGTGTGTGCATGCTTTTGGTTTCTGCTGCTAGGAGTTGCATGCACATGTAGAAAATGGTCTAGGTCGGAATCTTCAGAACCGCTGCTCAAGTGCGCTTAGGTCAACCATAGAGAACACGACTGCCGAAATGTCAGGTAAATGATGATGACTGGTGGACTAAGAAGATGGATGACTCTGGGACCTAAAATATAGATGACTGTGGTCCAAAATATAGATGACTGGGGTAAAAATGTAGATGACCCTGGGACCATAAAATTGATCGTCATCTATTAGTCAGTCCAGATGTCAAACTGTAGATACAGATACTTGTTGAGTGATACGGTAATGTAGGGGTCACAAATATAGATGACTGGGGCCGCATATATAGATGACTGTGGGGTCACAGATATAGATAACATGTTGTGTAAGTCACTCAAAAGGTTATCCTGGCGCGATAGAAACTTTGCTGGATTTGGGTAAGTCGTACAAGCCTTGAAGGGGTGCTATAGCAAATGCGAGAAATAAATAAATAATATGCTTTCACCAAAGGAAGATATGACAGCTTGAATTGTATATGTGGTTAGCATAAAAGTTTTGAAATTTTGTAACTTTATATCTCTCTTCTTGCTCATTGTTCATTGACTCTTTGTTAATCTAAGAGCATTGTTTTTTATTAATTAATAGTTTGTTTTTCTGTACACTAGATAAATAAGTTTTCGTTTATTTGATGGCACTGAAGATCAAATATGCGCTTATGTACCAGAATAAAGTTTCTACATTTTAAAATTGTTATATTTATAAACCCTAGCCTCCTCTTGTTCTCAGCTCTGTCTTGTCTATGCAACTTTTTTCCCCTCTTTGATCTGGATGAGGAGCGCCTTTTAGTAGTTATATCTTGATGGGTGCTATATAAATTAAATTCTGGTTGATTGATTGACTAGTTGATTGAATTGTTACGTGTTATGATTTTGATTTCAGAGCAACTCGTAGCACTGATTCCCAGCGAATCCCGGTGTGAGGTTGTTTCAGGTCTCGTTCCAGTAAAGAAGTTCGAAATGGCCTTTCATCTCGACTGTCGCAATTTCTGCGCCGACTTCTGTGAAGACATTGAATTCCGTTTTTCATTCGGCGTAACGAGCCTGATGCGTCGATTTCTTGGAGTGAAGGGAGTTCAGCAGAGAATGAGAGGATACACTGAGGTGACGTCACTCACTGGACCGATTCTAACTGTTATTGTCATTGGATATTTATATAGCACCACTACAGGAAGGCAAAGCAGTTATTTGTTGTAATCGCAGCTTAATGACATCTGACGGATGTTTCCAATCCGAATTCTGATACAGTGCAGTTTTTAACGTGGTCATCATAACTTAATAATTTCTTTGTTTTACAGCCATAATTGTTTGTGTGGTATATTCAGGAAAATAAAAAACTAAATTGAAATTGAATTGAATTCCCCTTCTGTGGAGCATTGCTGAAGTCAAAAGGTTTTGCCAGCTATCTTGGTCATGGACTTATTTCTGCGTTCTGTGTGTATGTGAATGTCATATCATGGATACTAAATGTAATTCTGCTTAGAGCGCAACACTGCAATTTGGCAAGATTCAATTTTTTGTGTGGTTGACCAATGGTACGAGACACTGAGTGTAATGCAGTGCTTGTTCTTCCTTTTTGTTGGTTCAGTGTTACAGTGTGCTATGTAATGCAGTACTTGATGCTGTTATGCAGTGTTATGAAGTAAGTGAATGCAATGCAGTACTTGATGTGGTGGTCAAATGAAAGTATACAATTCAAACCAATGCAATGAAATGCATGTACTTTGATGTGGTGGTCCAATGTTTCAGTGCAACTAATGTATCAAATAAGTTTGGTATGGTTGTCTGTTGTTACAATGCTGGAATTGGAACCAATTACCAGTGTTTCCTTTGATGCCAACTCTTATTCTTTGGTATTGAAAGACATTGTTATGTTCACAATATTTTTGTCGTTGCTGATTTTTAATGTGCTTTGACGTGTAACTGGGTGCGGTGTGTCACCTGAATTTGTCTCTTTTCTAATTAAACGAAGATTATTATTTTTATTATTACTCAATATTTCTCATTGGCTTTCAACCATCTGTGTATTTAAATGCTGTGTACATGGTGACTAACTTACCACACCTTGGATTTGCATTTCTGTGTGCCCTCAACTGTTTTAACACAATTATAATAGCTGACCTACTTTCAATATACAGGTTTAAATGGGTTTTTTTCTTTCTAACTTTTAAATTTGTTGCCGCATAAGGGTTTAAAATTTGATGAAATCGTCACCAAATGGAACTTCTTGTATAGAATTACAGTTGCAGCACTGCACTGTTGGTAACTTTTGCTTTGTGATGACTGTTATAATGTCCTTGTATATAAAACTGTCGAAAATTGGGGACAAGCTGGCATTATTTAAATGTGTTGTTATCAACAGTAAACAATTTTAGGTTTCTCAGTCTCTGAGAGCATTCTTGCACTTATAAGATGTGATTCAGATTTGTTATCGTATCATTCTCTCTTTGAGTTATTTATGTTGTCAGTATTTTCAGAAGGGTTGAATTAATAGTATTGTCACCGTTTTGGTTTTTAGATTCAACGGCCGTTGTCGATGTCGTCACAAGATTTATCTGGTCCAGCAATGCAGCAGGTCGTGCAGGAAGACAATGAACTCATGCTGACGCTACTCACGACCTTTTCATCGCTATACTCAGGAACGACTGTTGGTGTCTTGGCCATTGCAGCGCTTGTAAGTAACGGACCAAAGAATTTCTTTAAAAATTGATTTTTTATGTATGTGCACTTGTTATAGCACTCTTTCAATATTACTACTCAGAAACGCTCCCGACTACAGTGCAGACACTGAAACAGCGTTTCATGCCGAAGTGCATGAACAATTGCGAGTGAAGGACTTGCTCAAGATCCCTACAAGGCAGCTTGAGGTGGATTCAAACGTGCATCCCTTCGGCTGCAAGGCAAACGAACCACTGCACCCCAAATTATGTGGACATGAGATTTTGTTTTATGTCTTGCTTCCGTGTGATGGATGACTGAAAACAAATACTTGTGAATATGAAAACTTTGAGTTGAACTGTTGTTACGTCTCATAAATGTTGGTTTGTTTGTGAACTCGTGTGCCAACGTTTTCTGTGTTTAGTGTTGTGGAATTGAGATGAAATCTTGCAATATCATGTGTTATTGCAGCTGGGCAAGGCAGCCGGATGGCGAGTGATAGCTGTGGGAGGCGCCGTCTACGGTCTGCTCTACGTCTACGAACGTCTGATGTGGACGTCAAAGGCGAAGGAGCAGACGTTCAAGCGACAGTACGTTGACTACGCAGGCAGTAAGCTGAGGCTGATTGTCGACCTCACGAGTAAAAATTGCAGCCACCAGGTTAAAACGTACGTCTGCTTGTTTTGCAGTATATGTTAATTTATATGTCTAATTATCTAAGTTTGTTTGAATTATTTTAATGTGCATTCCATTTTATTTGACTTCATTTCATGTGTAAAAATCTTAGTTTCTTTTTGTTCATCGATCCAGTGTAGTTTAAATGATTTTATGTCGTCAAATTGGTTCAGTGATTTTATGCGAATCCAGTTAGGTTTTTGTCAGCGTTATGTCCTCTGGTGGTACTTCTAGGTACCTCTGCAATGTTTGACAAATAACCTGTTTTTAATGACATTATATGACTTAATGACTGCACCTCTGGGTTTGTAAATGAGGTAAATTATAAAATTTCAATTGAATTGTATTATGTAGACCTGGTTTGTTTAAAATCAGTTCTTTCTGATCAGCAGTTTCCTTAAATCAGGTACATTAGAGTTGAACTGTTGTTACATCTCATAAATGTTGGTTTGCAGAGAGTTGAATTCTGCCTTTGATCGCCTGTGCCATCAAGTCAACTTGACGAAGACGAAACTTAAGGATGAACTGCAGACGCTAGGAGTGTCCATAGAACAGCTGAAAGAGGCCAACAAGAAGGCTTCATTTCTCAAGTACGTATTCTTGTGTGCTCCCGTTCACAACGTAGAATTTTCATGTAAGGAATTTAGTAAATTAATAATGCAAGTGAAGCACTCACATTGTGCCAAATTGACAGTTGATATAAAATGTTACTGCCGTTGGATCAGGAAAAAGCCAATTATTTCCCGTCAGGTATTAGCAGCTACCGGAATAACTGTAATCAGGTTGGAGTGTGATGAGTTTGGGTGGGGTGGGGTAGGGAGCGGGTGGTTTGGAGCCGGCAGTTGGGGCAGGTTTGAGTGGGCCAAAAGTGAAATTTTTCGGACAATTCTGAGTACCCCGTAGAGGTAGAGGCAAAATGGGCCGGCGGGTTAGGGGGTGGGTCAGTGGGATGGGGAAAATAAGTGGGGATGGGGAGTAGGAGCAAGGATATGGGATGAAGTGAAGTGAGACTGGGGAACTAAGGAATTGGCCGGGAGTGGGACGAATCCTAAATTTCCCGTGCAGCGTCGGGTACCCCAGCTAAGGAATATTGCTAGCATTCACAAAGTTGTTGTTTACACATAGTTGCTGTGAATTTATGCATGCACTCATTTCCCACGGTGCGTTTTGCAGGCGGTTCAATAGAGTGCGTACTTACTTACTTACAGTTGCTGTAACATTTCTGTTTTTTAGGAATAAAGCTCAGTACATTGATACAGAACTTGACAACTTCATTCTTCAGTTCCTGAAACCCGAGAGCCGTTTATAAGATACCACTCGGTTTCTGAGTTTCCTGTGCAAAAGGATTGGGCTATTCATCTTCTGTCTCTGCCCAGCAGTGTTCTGTTGATGTTCTTGTAAATATCAAGTAGACTGTAATTTAACTGCAGCTTAAAGCTAATGATGAAGAATCGAAGGACTATTGAGTGTCGTTAATTAGACAATTTGACTTGACCTAATCTTAATAGTCCTAGTGTTCGAACATTTAAAATGTTTTGTTCTGCTTCCTCCTCGTCGATGTTAGTATTTGAGCCGCAGCAGGTTTGTTGTAATGGATGGAACTTATAGGAACTAGTTAACAAGCCTGCTGGTAGTAAAACTGTTATGTCCAAAAGTGTGAACCGTAGAAATCAAGGGCGAATTCTTTTAAAGGTTAAATGACAAGTCTTTGTGAATATCATTTTGCAAGATAAAAGGTTTTTGACTTGGGTGCATGCACAAATTTGCCATTGTCTTTACATCTAACTATGCAATTCGATACTTCCTTGTCTGTATTAGCTTGGGAAATATTCAAATTATTCTGGTGAAGCACATCTACATCAGAGCCTTCTTATTTGGTTTTCTTTGGGGTCCATCTCAGTCACTGTCAGTGCTTCGTAACACAGTTACATGCTGTTCGATAGCAGAATTAAATATTGTATTGATCTGTGTTTCTGGGAGTGATTTTGTAAGAATTAATAAATTTCTTGTTTTCTAATATATGTTGTAAGGAATTTCTGGTGGAGAATAAAATGATTGTTTTCTCCCTGTGTCATTTGTTTGAACACTCTAGAGAGTTTGTATGCGCACAGTTATTGTAGCATTGCTAAACGTGTAGTTAAAGAAAAAAGATAGTACTTACAAGCACATAAAAGAGTTGAAGAAACTTATAAAATATGCATATTTGACTTAGATATGCGTTTGACTCTTCAGCAACAAGTGTACTAAAAGTGAGTTGGGAAACCACAGCTTGTCATTAAAGTTTTAAATTACATGTGCTGATAACTTATCGCAAGCTGCTGGTGATGGAATGGGACCAAGCAAGCAGCAGCTTGTTATGTGAGAACTTTTACTTAATTGTTAAAATTGTTTTATGAGATTAAACTGAACTCACTGACTAATTTCTAATTTAAATTATTAAATTTCAAAGTTGAAGACAAAACTGGTTTCCTCAACTGTCTTCATTGTCAGTTTTGCTTCTACTATCTATCTACATTATGGGGAGCACAGTGGTGTAGTGGTGGGTTTGGTGCCTTGGAGCCAGAGGGTTTCAGGTTCTAAGCCACCGCATAGGGACCTTGAGCAAGTCCTTCATTCGCAATTGCTCGTGTACTTCAGCGTGAAACTCTGATGCAGTGTCCATGTTGTAGTCGAGAGCACCTCTGAGTAGCGAGCTTGAAGGGGCACTATAGCAAATATGAGAAAAATAAATTATGATGTGTTGCTGGTAATCACCATATATAGGTAGATCTGTATGTGTGCATGAAATTATGTGCATCTGACTATTTATATAGTGCCTTCTATTTATATAGTGCCTTTTAGAAACCTTGCAAAAGTACTAGCTGACAATTGGAAGGCTTATTGGTTAAATTTCCAAAATCTATTTCCAGCAATCACTGTCTGTTTTTATTGACATCATGAGTATGAATTTCAAAAGACCTGCAAGACCCATTCAAAACTCTGTTTAGGTTTGTTTAGGTTATGATAAGCGTGAGTGCTGTTGCAGCCATTTTTCATCTACCTAATACTATTAGAAGGAGCATGGCTGTGCTCAATGGTATACGTGGGTTTTAAGGTTTATATTTGCATCCGGGAAAAAATTATAGTGTACACTCCCCTAAAAAAACGAGTGTACACGCGGGTATATAGCGTATATTTCCCTTAGTAAGACCAAGTGGGTATTCACAGGTAAAAATCGCGAATTACGAAGGGAAAAAACAATTAAAGTAGAGCGCTTTATGCCGTTTGAAAGGTTTTCCGGGCGAAAACTCACGAGAAAAGCTTTGATGACTAAAAAGGCATCAGAAATTTTGATGACTAAAAAAAGTCGTCAATTTTTTGGCCCAAAAAGTCGATTTTTTCTGCGGCAGCGTGTACTCGCCTCAAAAGTTCTGAGCACAGCCCTGAGAAGGAGGTACTACTGAAACTGGAGGCAGAGCTTGCTAACTTCTTATCCTATACTCATACAGTAGTATTCATAATGTGTTTTTGATAGACCCTTTTGTCGTTTGCAAAGCAAGAAACACCGCATTCCAAATTTCCATTTAACTGGATTTCAATTTCAACAACATAACACTTTTTGGATCTGCCTGAAAGTTTAGACAAAACCATTTAAAACTATGCATATGCATTAATATTTCTGCTGTTTTCTCTTAAGGAATTATGCAGTAAAATCTTGTAAACATTTCTGGTTTACACTAACAAATGTGTGTTCAGTCTTCCAGATTATCTCAAACTTTAAAAGTTTTAAGAGCTATAATAACATTTTATTTCTCAAATGTTTGCTTGCATTTGTAAGGTATCAATTGATGTTGTGGCATGTGAAATTGTTTCTTATTGTCTCCGGTCATCACATGTTGATCCAGACTGAAGACTCGATGATTTACGGCAATCTGAGAGACTGCAGTCATCATAGAAAGTTTTGCCTGTATTCATCACCTGTTGATTCGGTTATACATCATTGTGGTTTTAACATGTGTCTGTGTATGACTTTTACGTGTATTCTATATTGGTTTTTATCTCAAACATCGATGCGGTTATTCACATGTTTGTTCTGTGTTGGCCTGTTTTTGTCGCATATTGACTCAGTTCCTACACGTCTATGTGGTTCTTTGCTTATTTCTGTAAGTCTCTGTTTATCCAAATTTTGATCCAGGTTGGTTCCTTGAATTCCCTTGCCATCCATGCTTGTCATATTGGGAATCAGTTTTTACTTGCTGTTTTTCTGTTGAATTTCTCTTGCCTTTGGCTCTCTTCTGTTGCTGTTTTGTTTTCTGGCAAATGAGAGACTGACCATGGTGCTGGGTAATTAGTCACAACTACTATGGATGAATACTAGTCTCTGTTTCAAATTCTTTGTTGCTGACTCTGTTGCTGATATATCCAACTCACTGATGACCACATTGGACAAACAAACGAAAATGTCTTGGTATGAAGTGTTTTTATATTTTCAAGTTTACATTTGAATTTCATTTTGGCTTGCTCTATGGCTTAATCTTTTCTACTTTGACCTTCATGATGGTCATCTGGCCATACGCGTAGTGACCTTGAGAGGTTTGTTCTGGTTTTTTCAACAAACAGGATTGTTTTGCTGTAGGGTCTCTGTGTATTCTACCACAGGGCTTTTTGGCTGTAGAACTTGTTGCTGAATGGCAACTGTGGTTATTGTGGGTCTTAACTGATGAAGAGATTTTTGTAAGGTATGACTGTGAGGTGAGTGCTCTTGTTTCAAGAATTTTGACTGATGAAGATGAATGAGAGATGGTGACTGTGCTTAATTAGGTGCTGAAGTGCCTGACTGTGATTTTGCATGGTGTGACTTTGATAATCGTGATTGAGGAACATAAGTGTGTGTGCGTGCGTGCGTGCGTGTGTGTGTGTGAGCTGGCAACTGGGGAAGTTTTTTCATGGATGTTGTGTGAGGTACTTTACAACAGATGTATGGATGCTGGTGCTCAGTTGTTGCTGGTCTAGATGAAGGATTCTGTGTGAGATGCAGTGACTGTGGGATGTTTTCCTTCGTGGGTCTTGTGTGAGGAACATATAGATGCATGACAGATGGATGGATGTTGTTTGCGCTCTATTGTCTACGAAGAAACCTCCGTGAAAGGCAGTGAATGTCGGAAGTTTACCTTTCTGGCTTTTATGTGAGGAACTGGTTCGACAGATGGATCCTGTTGGTGCTGAGTTGATGGGGGTTTTGACAAAGGATCCTGTGGTACATCAGTCTTTGATGATCGTAATTGAGAAGGAGGAGACGAAGACGTGTAGCGTGCCTTTGCAGTTGGTGAAGATTGAGCAGGAAGTGATGATACTTGTGCATAGACTGCCTTCAACGATCTTGATTGGAAAACTTGTGGAACATATAAAAGTGACTCCGGAGATTCTGTTTCTAATGATCTGAGTTGACCTAATTGAGTGGCAGATCCGGACTCTGGATAGCTTGGCGCTGATGTTTTTGGTTGGCATATTTGTGTTTGGGATGGTGACTGTGGGTAGTCCTTCTGTGACGGTCTTGATGAAGAAATTTGTACGACAGATGGTGTTTGTGAATACGGGTGTTTTGGAGGTTTTGAAGATGGAGCAAGCTGGACTTGAGATGGTGACTGTGGGTAATTGATTTTTGATGATGCTGACGTAGGAACTGATGGTGATTCTGGGTAGTGTGTTTTGGGTTTATTTGATTGAGGAAAATGGACGAGAGATGGTGATTGTGGTTGGTTTGTCTTTGACGATCTTGAAGGAGAAAGTTTTGTATTGGAAGTTGACTGTGGGTGGCCGGTGTTTGAAGATCTTGTTTGAGGAACTCGTGAGAAAGATGGTGATTGTGTGTAATGTGGTGTGGATGGGTAAGGTGGTTCAAAGGATCTTGAAGGAATTTTGGTGAGAGTTGGTGACTGTGTGTAGTCTGTCTTTGATGATTTTGTTTGTTTTATGGCAGATGGTGACTCTGGTTGGTTTGTCTTCAAAGATTTTGTTTTAGGAACTTGTGATAAAGATGGTGACTGTGGTTGGTGTGGTTTTGAGGATTTTGTCGGATGAACTGAGACAAGAGATGATGACTGTGATGTGTCAGTTTTTGACGATGTCGATCGAGGAACTTTCGTGAAAGATGGTGACTGACGGTGGTCTGTATTTGAGAATTTATTCTTAGAAACTATTGGGGTGGATGGCGATGTTGGATAATTTGCCTTTGATGATATTGATTGAGGAACTTCTGGGATAGATGGTGACAGTTGATAATGGTTTTGTGACGACATTGATGGTGGAGGTCGGATGTTAGATGGTGACTGAGAGTAGTGTCGTTTTGGTATTGTTGACAGAGGAACTTTTGTACTGGATGGTGACTGTGTGAGGTCTGGTTTCGATGATCTTGCCTCAGGAACTTGTGAGAAAGATGGTGACTGTGGGTAGCGCTGTTTGGAGTGTGTTGAAGGGCAAACGTTGGAAACAGATAGCGACTGCGGGTGGTGTGGTTGAGAGGGCTTGGATGGAGGAACTTGGTTGATAGGTGTTGACCTTGGATAGTCTGTTTTCATTGGGCCTGGGTGAGGAACTTGTGAGAGAGATGGTGACTCTGGGGGGTGTGGTTGGGAGGGCTTGGTTCTAGGAACTTGGGTGAGAGATGGTGACCTTGGATTGTCTGTTTTTATTGAACTTGGGTGAGAAACTTGTGAGAAAGATGGTGACTGTTGGTGGTGTGGTTGGCAGTGTTTTGGTGTAGGAACTTGAACTACAGATGGTGGCCTTGAGTAATCTGTTTTTATTGAACTTGGGCGAGAAACTTGTGAGAAAGATGGTGACTGTGGGTGGTGTGGTTTGGACCTTCTGGATATAGGAACATGGATGAAAGTTTGTGACTTTGGGTAGTCTGTTTTTAAAGAACTTAGGTGAGGGACTTTTTCTATTGATGGTGAAGCTGGGTAGTCTTTTGAGAGACTTGTTTGAGAAATGTCTGAGATCGATGGTGAATGTGAATATGATGGCTGGGAGGATCTTGATGGCAAATTTTGGGTGCGAGATGGTGACCTTGGGTAGTGTGGTTGGAAGCGGTTGGATATAGGAACTTGGACAAGAGATGGTGATTTTGCGTTGTCTTGCTTTAATGAACTTGGTCGAGGGTCTGTTTTGGTCAATGATGAACTTGGTTCGTCTTTTTTCGAGACACTGGCTTGACGAATTTTTGATAACGATGGAGAGAGTGGTTGAGAGTGTGCTTGAGAAGAGACATGGGTGGAAGATGATGACATGGGGTCGTCTGTCTTTGATGATCCTGGCTGAGGGACGTTAATGTTAAATGGTGACTGTGGATGGTCAGTCTTCAATATCTGCGACTGGGGAGCTCGTGAGAAAGATGGAGACTGTCGGTAGTGTTGTTTAGGGGGTATTGGTGGTTTCGTTTGGACAAGGGATGATAGTCTTGTGTCAATGTAATCTCTCTCTGGTGATGCAGATCGAATAACTTTTGTGACAGATTGTGATTGGTCGCGGTATAATTCTGGCTTTGGGAATCTTGTTTCTTGTGTTTGTCTGTTAGACAATGGCTGTGAGTAGTCTCTGTGTGGTGTTCTTAATTCACGAACTTTGACATGAGATACTGACTGCAGGTAGTCGCTCTCTGATGAGGATGAATGAGGGTGTCTTGTGGGAGATGTCAACTGTGATGTGCTTAAATTTCTTGAATTAAGAACCTGAATAAGAGACAATGACTGGGGTTCATCTTTCCTTGATAAACCAGAACTTTGTTTGTCTGTGATAGGTATTGACCGTGGGTAGTCTTTGTTCATGGGTGAATCTGGGTATTGTGGCTTTGAAAGTTTTGAATGAGGAAATTCAACAAGAGTTGTTGATTGTGGGTGTGCTTTATCTGACGATGTGGCATGAGGAATGTTTTGGGTAGATGGAGACACGTATTGCATGTTGTCTGTCATTGGCAATATTGTATGACCAGGTCTTGTGATAGTTGGTGAATGTGATGATGACTCTGATGCTTTTGACTGAGGAACTTGGGTGAAAGACGATGACTGTGCGTAGTCTTGCTTTGCTAATCTGGAGCTGACATTTTTAGTTGTAGGTGATAACTGTGGAAAGTCTTTCTTTGCTGGTTGGTCTGAAGAGGGTTTTGGTGCAGGAACTTTGAGGTTATATGGTGACTGTGGGCGGTCTCTATCTGAAGACCTATGTCCAAGAGCTTTTGTGACAGAAGGTGACTGTTGGTAGTCGTCATGTGATAGTTTAGAACTAAAAGCATTTCTTGTAGATGGTGATTGCGGATAATCTTTTTTTGATGGTGAATTCCGGTACTGTATCTTAGAGGATTGTGGTAGAGGAATGTGGACAGGAGATGGTGACTGTGGGTAGTCTTTCTTACTTGGTGAATGTGAATACTGTGATTTCAAAGGTTTTGGAGGAGGAATGTGGACAAGAGATGGTGACTGTGGGTAGTCTTTCTTACTTGGTGAGTGTGAATACTGTGCCTTCGAAGGTTTTAGTGGAGGAATTTGGACCAAAGATGGTGATTGTGAGTAGTCACTACGTGATGATGTAGACTGGAGAACGTGTGTGGTGGAAGGCAGTTCTGAAGTCCCCAATGTTCTTGAGTTCGGAATATTGATGAGCGATGGTGACTGTGGGTAGTCTTTCTTACTTGGTGATTGTGAATACTGTGCCTTCTCAGGTTTTGGTGGAGGAATTTGGACTAAAGATGGTGATTGTGAGTAGTCACTATGTGATGATGTAGACTGGAGAACATGTGTGGTGGAAGGCAGTTCTGAAGTCCCCAATGTTCTTGAGTTCGGAATATTGATGAGAGATGGTGACTGTGGGTAGTCTTTCTTACTTGGTGAGTGTGAATACTGTGCCTTCGCAGGTTTTGGTGGAGGAATTTGGGCTAAAGATGGTGATTGTGAGTAGTCACTATGTGATGATGTAGACTGGAGAACGTGTGTGGTGGAAGGCAGTTCTGAAGTACCCAATGTTCTTGAGTTCGGAATATTGATGAGCGATGGTGACTGTGGGTAGTCTTTCTTACTTGGTGAATGTGAATACTGTGCCTTCGCAGGTTTTGGTGGAGGAATTTGGACCAAAGATGGTGACTGTGGGTAGTCTTTCTTACTTGGTGAATGTGAATACTGTGACTTCAAAGGTTTTGGTGGAGGAATTTGGACCAAAGATGGTGATTGTGAGTAGTCTTTCTTCCCTGATGAGTTTGAGTACTGTGACATGGATGGTTTTGGTGTGGGAATTTGAATGATGGATGGTGACTGTGAGTATCGTTTGTCATCCGATTTAGGAACTTTGGCACGAGATGGTGGCCGTGATTGATCTCTATCAGATGGTGACTGTTTGAAGTCTACCTTCTTTGATCTGGATTGAGAAGCATTTGTGATAGATGGTGACTGTTTGTTGTTGTCCCTTTCGACTGGTTTTAGTGTAGGAATTTGGGCAAGAGATGGTGACTGTGGGTAATCTCTGTCTAATGACATTTCTTGAGGAACATTTGTGCTAGAGGGTGACACATGATAGTCAGCCATTGACAAATTTTGTTGATAAATGCTTGTCTTAGATGGCAACTCTGATGACTTCGATGTTTGTGATTTAATTAATTTTGCAAGTGACGGTGATTGTGAGAAATCATTCTCTGATGGCCGCGAATGAGGCACGATTGTGACAGATGGTGTTTGTGGGTATTCTTTATTTGCGGGTGAGCGTAAGTTCTGTGGCATAGGGGATTTTTGTGGAGGAAGTTGCATGTGAGACGGTGAGAGCAGGTAGTCTTCATTGTTCAATGATATAGGTCGGAAACTGTGAGATGGTGACTGCAAGGATTTTGTCTTTGACAATATTGATTGAGTAACCGCAGTGTTCGATACTGACTGTGTTACTTCTGATATTCTTGCATTGCAAACCTGGGCATGAGATGGTGATTGTGTATATTCCCGGTTTGATGATCTAGAATGAGTAACGTTCGTCATAGATGGTGACTGTGTGTAGGCAGTCGGTGCTGGTGATAAGGCATGCTGCTGATGTGGTGAAGGAACTTGGAGAAGAGAAAGTGCATGTGGGTTATCTCTACCTGATGCTCTGGGTTGAGGAAAGTTTGTGCGAGATGTTGACTGTGGGCTGTATGACATTCCTGGTTGAGGACCATTTGTGATAGATGGTGAGTATGGTGTCTCCAGTTTTCTTGATTGTGGAGTAGATGGTGAGTATGGTGTCTCCAGTTTTCTTGATTGTGGAGACAATTGGTATTGTGGCTTGGACGGTTTTGAAGGTGCTGTTGCAGGAACTTTGGCAAGAGATGGTGACTCTCTATCTGTTGATGTAATTTGATGAGCTTTTGTAACAGATGACTTTGATGGAGGTGCTTGTGCGATAGATGGTGAGTGCGGCCTTTCTGCTTTTGGTGAGAGAGATAACTGTGCAATAGGAACTTGAACTACAGATGGTGACCTTGAATAGTCTGTTTTAATTGAACCTGGGGGAAGAGGAACTTGTGATAGAGATGGTGACTGTGGGTGGTGTGGTTGGGAGGGCCTGGATCTAGGAACTTGGGTGAGAGATGGTGACATTGGATGGTCTGTTTTAATTGAACTTGGGTGAAGAGGAACTTGTGATAAAGATGGTGACTGTGGGTGGTGTGGTTGGGAGGGCTTGGATCTAGGAATGTGGATATGAGATGGTGACCTTTGATAGTCTGTTTTTATTGGACTTGGGTGAGGAAATTGTGAGAAAGATGGTGACTGTGACTGCAGGTAGTTTGTTTTTGATGATCCTGAGTGAGGAAGTTTTCTAGTAGATTGTGGCTCTAAGTGGTCCAGTTGGGAAGGTCTTGTTTGGTGGGTAACATGTGAGGAAGATGGTGACTGTGTGTAGTCTGGTTTGGAATATCTTGATGAAAGAACTTGAGTAAGTTGGTAATCGGTCCCTGATGAAAGAGGAGCATTGGTAATGGATGGTGAGTGTGGGTAGTCTGTCTTTGCGGATCTTGAAGTCTGAGAAACTTGTGTGAGAGATGGTGAGTTTGGGTAATCCCGTTGGGAATGTCTGTATGGAAGAACTTCACAGAGAGAGGGTGAGTGTGGGTAGTCTGTCTTTGCGGATCTTGAAGTTTGAGAAACTTGTGTGAGAGATGGTGAGTTTGGGTAATCCCGTTGGGAATGTCTGTATGGAAGAACTTCACTGAGAGAGGGTGAGTGTGGGTAGTCTGTCTTTGCGGATCTTGAAGTTTGAGAAGCTTGTGTGAGAGATGGTGAGTTTGGGTAATGCGGTTGGGAGTGTCTGTATGGAAGAACTTCACTGAGAGAGGGTGAGTGTGGGTAGTCTGTCTTTGCAGATCTTGAAGTTTGAGAAACCTGTGTGAGAGAGGGTGAGTGTGGGAAGTCTGCCATTGATGAGCTTGATGCAGTGGTGTTTATCATAGATGATGGCTCTGTGTGATCTCTCTTCAGAAATGCAGTTTCAGGAACTTCAGGGAAGGTTTGCGCGTGTGAGTAACCTGTTTTTGGCTTTCTTGATGGATGAATATTTGTGACAGATGCTGATTCAGTTTGATCTGGCATTGTTGAAGATAGTGGTTGAAGAACGTCTGATGAAGATGGTGAGCATGGATAATGAGGCTTCGACAGTTTTGTTGGAACTTGGCCAAAAGACACTGACTTTGGTGATTGCGGATGGTCTGCTTTTGATGATCTTCTTCTTTCACGAATATCTAAGCTAGTGTGAGACTCTGTGTGACCGGGTGACTGTGGATGACTTCCTCTCAAGGATCTAGTTCTGGAATCTTGTAAAAGTGATGGTGACTGTGGGCTGTGTGTCACTGAGGGTCTTCGTGACGGACCCTGGACAGGTGTCTTTGCTGATCTTGAAAGAAAGATTTGTCTAGCAGGTGAGGACTGTGAGGAGTCTGTCTTCAAAGATTTTGCTTGAGGAACTTCTGAGGATGAGGGTGAGTGTGGGTAATCTGTCTTGATGCTTCTAGAAGAAGGAATTTTCATGATAGATGGTGACTGTGGCCTTGAACGTCTTGAAGCAGGAGCTTGGATGATAGACTGTGACTTTGCGTAGTCGCTCGTGGAGGATGATGATTGAAGTATTTCTGTGAGAGACGACGACTGTGGCGAACATGTTTTTAGGTTGTTTGGCGGACGTATTTGTTCAAAAGAAGGTGACTGTGGGTAATGAGGCTTCATCGTGTGGAGCAGAGGGACTTCAGTGCGAGATGGTGGTGACTCTTCTAGCATAGAAACTTCTGTATAAGATGATGACAGTTGATAGTCTGACAAAGAGTCTGTTAATGAAAGAACTTGTGTCCTGAATGGTGACTGTGGGTGGTCTGTCATTGATGGTGATTGTGTGTACTGTGCCTTCACAGTTCTTGATTGAGGAATTTGGACGAAAGATGGTGACTGTGCGTAATCTCTATATGACGATGATGTTGATTGATGAAGTGTTGTGAAAGATGGTGACTCTGGATGTTCTGTCTTCAGTGATCTAGAATGAGGAATGTGTGTAGTAGATGGTGGCTCTGAAGTCTCTGATGTTCTTGAACGAGGAATTTTGATTGAAGATGGTGACTGTGGGTTGTCTCTCTTTGATTGTCTAGAATGACTGACATGATTTTGGACATTTTTCATAGTTGCTGACAGTGGGTAGTCGTTCTTTGCTGGCAACTGTGCATACTGTGGTTTCAGGGATTTTGTTGAAGAATTTAGGATGCAAGATGGTGACTGAGGATAATCTCCATCTGCCGCTGTAGATGGAAGAGTTTTTTTGCTAGACAGAAATGTTTTTATGCTAGATGGAGACTGTTGGTAGTCTGACCTTGATGGATGTGCTTGAAGGACATTTGTATTAGATGTTGACTCTGAGATCTCCAAAGTAGTTGAATGAGCATCTTGAGCTACGTCAGGTGACTGCGGATAGTCTGTCTTTGACAAACCAGAGTGAGTTAAGTTTGTTCTAGAAAGTGGATGAGGGTAGTCTCTTGCGTGTTCTGATGACTGTGAAGCCTGTGGCTTGAGGGCTAACGGTGAAGAAACTTGGATAATGGATGGTGACTGGGGGTAGTCCCTGTCGAATGCTGTAGATTGAAGACCTTTTGTATGAGATGGTGACTGTGAGCTGTTCGGTTTCAGGAATTTTGACTGAGGAATGTTTCTGATAGATGGTGACTCCGAGTAATCTGTCTTCAAAGATCTTGACTGAGGAACGTTTCTCAATGACGGTGACTTTAAAGTCTCAGAGGCGCTTGAAAGGTGATGCTTAGGACGAGACGGTGACTGTGGGTGATCTGTCCTTGGTGGTCTAGTATGACTTACATTTGTGACAGATGGTGATATAGAGTACTCTTTCTTCAGTGACGTTGATTTAGGAACATTTGTTTTAGATGAATATTGTACTGACCTTGATGTTTCTGAATGAGCAGCGAGGACATGGGAAGGTGATTGTGTGTGACCATCCCTGGTTGATCTAGAAGTGGCAACATTTACCATAGATGGTGCCTGTGGGTATTCCATCAGCCCTTGTGACTGGTCGTACTGTGGCTTGAGAGCATGTGGTGAAGGAACTTTATGAGACAGTGACTGTTGGTAATCTCTGTCTGATGATCGAGATAAGAGACTTTTTGCATGAGATGGTGATTGCGGGTAGTCTGTCTTTGATGATTGTCTTTGATGAATGTCTGTGTTAGATGATGACTTTGACATCTCCAATGTTCTTGAGCGAGCAACTCGAGAAATAGATTGTGTATGTGGGTATGCTCTCTCTGATGATCTGGAATGAGTAAAGTTTGTCATAGATGGTGACTGTGTGTAGTCTCTCATTGTTGGTGATCGAGGGTATTGTTGCTTGGAGGATTGTGACGGGGGACCTTCTACAAGATCTGATGGCTCTGGGTAGCTTTCATCAGATGTAGACTGTAGCACCATTGACACCCTTGGGCTGCCAGCCTTGACTGACCTTGACTGTGGGATTTTGGGGTTTGAGGATGACTCTGAAGTCACAGATGTTCTTGAATGAGAAAACTTGGCAGGAGATGGTGACTGCGGATCATCTCTCGTTGATGATGGTCTAGCTTGACCTTTGACTGTAGAAGGTGATGATTTAGAGTGTTCTGCTTTCAATGATGCTGAATTGGGAACATTTTTTAATAATGGATGTTGTGATGTTCTTGATGGTTTTGAATGAGTAACTGGGGCATGAGATGGTGATTGTGAGTTGCCATCCTTCATTGATCTAGAAGAAGTAACTTTCATCGTGGATGATGCCTGTTTGTAAGCAGTTTGTGCTTGTGACCGGGAATACTGTGACTTGGGGGCTTGTGGTGAAGGAACTTGGGTGAGAGTTGACTGTTGATAATCTTTATCATATCTTGTAGATCGAAGATCTTTTGTATGAGATGGTGATTGTGGATTGTCTTTCTGTGATGATCGACCGTGATGAATGCCTGTGGGAGATGGTAATTCCGAGATTTCCAATGCACTTGTCTGAGTAGCTTGAGATCTGGAGGGTGACTTTGGGTAATCCCTTTTTGACCAACCAGAATGAGTAACGCTTGTGGTAGGTGACGACTGTGGGTATTTTTGATGCTGTGACCTGGGAAATTGTGATGACGGGACTTCCACAGGAGACAATGACTCTGATGGGAAGTCTGCGTAAGATGTCGGATGTAGAGACATTGTAACAGGTGGCGACTTTGAGTAGCCTGCCTTCAGTGATCTTGATTGAGGAATGTTTGTAGTTGATGTTGACTCTGAAGACTCACGTGCTCTTGAATAAGAACGTGTCACAGGAGATCGTGACTCCATTTGATCTCTCTTTGATGATCTAGAATGACTTGCAGCTGTAGCAGATGGGGATACAGAGTACTCCTTGTTCGATGTTCCTGGTGAAAGTGGGTACTGCGGGTGGTCTATATAAGACGACCTAGAATGAGGAACCTTTGCCACAGATGGTGACTTTGAGGTCTCCGATGGTCTTGAATCAGAATCTTTGGCAAGAGTTGATAACTGTGGATAGTCTTTCTTCGATTTTCTAGCATGACTAACGTTTGTAACATTTGGTGACCTGGAGTGCTCTTTTTGCATCGACATCGATTGAGGAACATTAGTAATGGATGATGACAGTGACGTCTTTAGTGATTTTGATTGAGGAGCCTGGGTAGCAGACGGTGCCTTGTTGTAGTTTCCTTTTGATGATGAAGAAGAAGGTACATTTCTCATAGACACTGACTGTGTCTGTGCTGATAAATGTCCTTGCTGTGGTATCGAGGGTTTCGCAGAAGCATTACGGATGAAAGATGGCGACTGTGTGGATCGAATGCCTTTTGTGACAGAATGTGATTGTTTATCATTCAACGATATTGAATCGTCTCTACTTGGTATTGAAGGTGGAAGAGATTTTATGTGAGATGGTGACTGTGGGTAGTCTGTCTTTGAAGATCGTCGTTGATAAATGTTTGTGACAGGTGGTGACTCTGAAATTTCCAATGTACTTGGGTGAGCAACTCGAGCCCGTGAAGGTGAGTTTGAGTAGTCCCTCTTTGATAATTTGGAGCTAGCGACATTTCTGATAGATGATGACTGTGGGTATTCTGTCATGGCTGGGGATTGTATGTGCTGTGGTTTGGGGGATTGTAGTGGAGGAATATCCACAATAGATGATGAATCAGGGTAGTCTGCATTAGATGACGTAGAATGATGTGTAGTTGATGATGAATCTAAAGACTCACCTGTGTCTGTATGATGAAATGTTGCAAGAGATGGTGACTGTGGGTGATCTGTCCTTGATGGTCTAATCTGACTTAAGTTGGTGACAGATGGTGATATAGAATACTCTTTCTTCAGTGACGTCGATTTAGGAACATTTGTTTTAGATGGATATTGTAATGACTTTGATGTTTCTGAATGATCAACGAGGACATGAGAAGGTGATTGAGTGTGACCATCCTTGGTTGATCTAGAAATGGCAACATTTACCATAGATGGTGCCTGTGGGTATTCCATCAGCCCTTGTGACTGGTCGTACTGTGGCTTGAGAGATTGTGGTGAAGGCACTTTATGAGACAGTGACTGTTGGTAATCTCTATCTGATGATCGAGATAAGAGACTTTTTGCATGAGATGGTGATTGTGGGTAGTCTGTCTTTGATGATCGTCTTTGATGAATGTCTGTGTTAGATGGTGACTTTGACATCTCCAATGTGCTTGAGCGAGCAACTCGAGATCTAGAAGGTGATTGTGGGTAATCTCTCTTCAGTAATCTAGAATGAGTAACATTTGGGATGGATGGTGATTGTGGGTATTCTCTCATTCCTGGTGATTGTACATATTCTGATGGGGAACCTTCCACAACATACCCTGACTCTGGATGGTCTTCACAGCACATGGAATGCGGCAGCGTTGTGACAGATGGTGACTGTTGATAGTCTGCATTCAAGTATCTTAACTGAGGAACATTTTCGGTCGATGGTGATTCTGAAGTCTTAGATGTTCTTGAATGAGGTAGTCGTGCAAGAGATGGTGACTGTTGGTATTCCCTCTTTGATAACTTTGATTGACCAACATTTGTGACAGATGGTGATACAGAGTGCTCTTTCTTCGGTGATACTGATGTTGGAACATTCGTTACAGATGGATAGTGTGATGTCTTTGATGCTCTTGAATGAGCAGCAAGGACAAGTGATGGAGAATGTGAGTGATCATCCTTGGTTGATCTAGAATGAGTGACTGCAGTCATTGAAGGTGCCTGTTGGTACTCTCTAACTGTTACTGACTGGGAGTGCTGAGACTTTGAAGGTTGTGGCGAAGGAACTTTATGAGACAGTGACTGTTGGTATTCTCTATCTGATGATTGAGATAAGAGACTTTTTGCATGAGATGGTGATTGTGGGTAGTCTGTCTTTGATGATCGTCTTTGATGAATGTCTGTGTTAGATGGTGACTTTGAGATGTCCATTGTACTTGAGCGAGCAACTTGAGAACTAGAATGTGTCTGCGGGTGTGCTCTCTTAGATAATCTAGATTGATTAACGTTTGGGGTTGATGGTGATTGTGGGTATTCTCTTATTGTTGGTGACTGTGGGTGCTTGGGGGTTTGTGATGAAGGAACCTGTGCAAGAGCTTTTGACTCTAGGTACTCTTCACAAGATGATGTAGAATGAGATATCTGTGTGATGGATGGTGATTTTGGGTAATCTGCCTTCAAGGATCTTGATGGAAGAACATTTGTGGTAGATGGTGACTCTGGGGCCTCGGATGTTCTTGAATGATGAAATTCGGTGAGAGATGCTGACTGTGGGTGGTGATCTCTATATGATGCAGTGGATTGAAGAACTTTCATGTTAGATGCTGGTAATGACTGCATGTCCTTTGTCTTTGATGATCTGGATGACCGTGATATCTCCAATGTACCTGCGTGAGCGATTCGAGCCATAGAAGGTGACAGTGGGTAATCTCTCTTTGGTGATCTAGAATGAATAACATTTGTTATAGATGGTGATTCTGGGGTCTCAGATGTTCTTGAAGGAGGAACTTTGGTTAGTGACGGTGACTGTATGTGCTCTCTAGCATGAGAAATGTTTGCGATAGGTTGTGACCGCGAGTATGCGTTGGCTGCTGGAGATGTCTTTGCATACTGTGGCTTGAGAGACTGTGGTGGATGACCTGATGGCTCCAACATTCTGAGATCAGCAGCTTGGGTGAAGGACGGAGACTGAGCGTCATCTATAATTGGTGCTGTATTGTCGGTTAAATTGGTGATTGATGGCGAATGTGATGACTCCAGACTTCTTGATTCAGGAATTGTGGATAGGGATGGTGACTGTGGATGATGTTTCTTCATTGGTTTAGAGGAAGGAATGTCTTCGATACTAGGTGACTGTGAGTAGTCTCTCATTGCTGACATTGATAGTGGGTACTGTGGCTTAGGGGGTTTGGACGTCGTTGTCGGAGGAACCTGAGTGCGAGGCGATGATTGTTGGTAGTCTTTATCTGTCAACAGAGATCGAGTAGCCTCTGTGCCAGCATCTTTAAATGTTCCATGGGTGGATTTTTTATGCTGTCTCTTTCCTTGGATCGTGGAACTCTGTGGCAGAAATACTTGTCTTACTGATGATGACTGTATGCCATCTGGCAACAAAGCATGATCCAGAGGTGACATATCACTCTGTTCAATATTAGTGTATGAAGGCTGCAAGGGTTCAGCTTGTCTCATAGATTCCTCCTCGAATGCAATTTTGTCTTTGTGTTTGATGTAGGTGGTGGACGGATGTTGTGATCTGTCTGCTTCCGTCATTTCTTCTGTTCGAATGGCAGGATGTGATGGCTGTAACCGAATGCTAGACATGGAATTGACCCTCGTACTCGATGGTGACGATGGCACTTTGTGCAGCAGTATTGACTCTGCATTGATAGTTGTAAACGACGCCTTTAGTGAATTGCTTAGCCGAGAAACTTGGAATTGACTGTGGTTTTCGGACAGTGGTATACGCATTTCTTCTAGATATATTCCTTGCGACTGAACTTGAGTGTACGATCGCTCAATTGCGTATTCATCAGACTGAAGCCGAAAGTCAGATGGCGTGAGTTCGTGCGTGCGTGTCTGAAGTTGAGTGTTTGAGTGTTGTGATGCAGAATCTGAGATCAGTTGCTGAGGTTGAATTCTGAGGCGCGATGCTTGGAGTGGAATATCTTGATCTATGCCGTATTCAGTTTCAACATAGCCTGATGACATCTGAGAATCCAGATTTAACATGTGTGAATGAATGTCAGTATGTGATGAAAGGAATGGAAAATCTGGGTTTCCAGCATCTGACAAATATGGTGCATATGGCAGAAGTGCCGAATCTGAATTTGACGCATCTGGATGAATTTGAGTATTTGACGCTGCATGTTGAACGTCTAACTTGTCATGATCTGACCACATAAAAATATGCGATGATTTTTGGAGTGAAGAATCCGATGGAAATGCTTCAGACTGGATATGGGTTTGTGATGATTGAAGTGCAGAGTCAGTCTCTGATACAGCCAGCAGGTTTTGGGTAGATGGTTGGAGTGCTAAACCAGGCTGTGATTCATCTGAGAACATATGAATGTCTGACGATTGGAGCGGAGAGTCTGGCTTCGACATATCTGATCTAATGTGAGTGTATGATGGTTCTAGCGTGGTATCTGTCTTCAGTGCATCTATCGAAGTTTGATGATATGTTGGTTGAGGTGCAGAATCTGACTTCATTGCATCTGATTGAATAAGAGTACGTGCTGGTTGGAATGCAGAATCTCGTTTCCGTGTATCTGAATGACTATCATCAGGTGATGGTTGGAGTGCATTGTATTGTTTCAGTGCACGTGATCGAATATGAGTATGTGATGGCTGAAGTCCAGAATCTTCTGAATGAATACGAGTATGTGATGGTTGGAGTGCATAGTCTTGTTTCATTGCATCTGAATGGATATCTGCCTGCGATGGTTGGAGTGCATTATATTGTTTCAGTGGACGTGAATGAACATGAGTATGTGATGGCTGAAGTCCAGAATCTTCTGAATGAATACGAGTATGTGATGGTTGGAGTGCATTATATTGTTTCAGTGCACGCGGGTGAATATGAGTATGTGATGGTTGGAGTCCAGAATCTTCTGAATGAATAAGAGTATGTGATGGTTGGAGTGCATAATCTTGTTTCATTGCATCTGAATGGATATCTGCCTGTGATGGTTGGAGTGCATTATCTTGTTTCATTGCACGTGGGTTAATATGAGTATGTGATGGTTGAAGTCCAGAATCTTCAGAATGAATATGAGTATGTGAAGGATGGAGAGCATAATCTTGTTTCAATGCATGCCGGTGAATATGAGTATGTGATGGTTGAAGTCCAGAATCTTTCGAATGAATATGAGTATGTGATGTTTGAAGTGCAGAATCCCCTGAATGGACATGAGTATGTGATGGGTGGAGTGCATGATGCTTCTGTGCACGTGAATGGATACGAGTATGTGATGGTTTGAGTGCAGAATCCCCTGAATGAATACGAGTATGTGATTGTTGGAGTGCAATATCTGACATGGCTGCATCTGTTTGAGATTGTGCGTAGTCTAACATGTCAACTCTTGGCCTGGAAACTTTCATCGTAGACGGTGGGAGGTGATAGACTGGCACTGGAGATCTCGTCACAAGAACATTTACGAGAGACTGTGGGTAGTCCTGCTCAGAGACCTTTCTACCTACTGTTGATGAATGTCTGCTATCCATTACAGCATACGCCGATTTGCTTGGCTTCTTTACCTTTCGAAAAGAGGACCCTGTTGATTGCACAACTGCCGAAGACATCGATTCGGGGTAGTCTGGCACTGAGGCTCTGATTGGAGGAATCTCTGTGACAAATGGTGATTGACGATCATCTGCTACCATTGGTGTTTCACTCGTATGTTGTGATTTTCGTCGAGTGGATTTCTTCTGCTGCCTTTTTCTCTGAGATTTGGAACTCTGCGGCGGAAATATTTGTCTTGCTGATGACGACTGTGCAGTGTCTGGCATGGATGGAAACAAAGCACGATCTTGAGATAGCATGTCACCTTGTTCAATGTTAGTGTATGAAGGCTGCAAGGGTTGGTCTTGTTGCATAGGTTCCGCTGATGCAGTTCTGTCCTTGTGTTTAACGTAGGTAATTGACATATGTCGCGATTTATCCGCTTGTGGCATTTCTTCTGTTCGAATGGCAACATATGACGGCTGAAGTAGAATTCTAGTCATAGAATTGACCTTGGTACTCGATGGTGGTGAGGTCATATCTTGTGACTGCACTGGTTTTAACGTTTGTGAACGATTGTCATCAGTATGTGATGATGGGGAATGAAAATGTGACTTTTCAACATCTGAGAGACGCTGTGAGACCACAACAGAACTAGACAGAAGGGCAAAATCTAGTTTCAACATATCTGAATCAACTTGAGTAGGCGATAGTGCAATTTGATAGTCTGGATTTTCATGGTGTGACTGTTCGAGCGAAGAATCTTCTTCTAACTGAGCTGTATGGCTATGTGATAAATGCAGTGCATCTTGCTCTGATGCACCTAACAGGTTTTCGGTAAGAGATGGATGGAGTGCTACGTCGTCAGGTATGGTTTGTGCTGGTTTGACTGCAGAATCTGTGCTGAACATATCAGTTGTTGCATCTTTCTCAACAAGCGTGGGCAATGATCTTGGTGTAAGTAAAAGCTTTGAAGCGAGTGGCTGGATAGATTCGTTTGATGGTCGAAGTACTAGATCATGCTTGACTGAATCATGTGTATCTTGGATGTGTGGGTGTTGAAGTGCAGAATCTGGCTGTGAGTCACCTGTCTCAAAACGTGTATGTTGGATGGCTGGCTGTTGAAGCCCAGAATGTGGTTTTGGGTCATCTGTCTCAATATCTGTGTGTTGCAAATCAGGCATTGACATGTCTGACTTAATTGGTGTGCCTAATAGTTTCAATGAAAAATATGGCTCTGAAGCATCTGGTTGAATGGCTATGTATGATGGTTGGATGGCTACGTTAAGCTTAGTTGAATCTGTCAGTATTTGGGAGTGCAGGATGTGTGGTTGGTGAAGTGCAGAATCTGGCTGTGAGTCACCTGTCTCAAAATGTTTATGTTGGATGGCTGGCTGTTGAAGCTCAGAATGTGGTTTTGAGTCATCTATCTCAATATGTGTATCTTGGATGTGTCGTTGTTGAAGTGCAGAATCTGACTGTGGGTCATCTGCCTCAATATCTATGTGATGAGTCTGTAGTTGTTGCAGTGCAGAATCTGGCTGTGAGTCATCTATCCCAATATGTGTAGGTTGGATGTGTGGCTGTTGAAGTGTAGAGTTGTCTGTCTCAATATCTGTGGGTTGCAAATCGGGAATTGACATGTCTGACTCAACAAGTGTGGGTAATTTTCTTAATGGAAAATATTGCGTTGAAGTATCTATTTGAACAGATGTATATGATGGTTGGAGTACTAAATTGGACTTGGCTGAATCTGTCAGTATATGGGAGTGTTGGATATCTGGTTGTTGAAGCGCAGAATCTGACTCTGAGTCATCTGTCTCAATATCTGTGTGCTGCAAATCAGGCATTAACATGTCCGACTCAACAGCTGTGCCCAAGGGTTTCAATAAATAATATGGCTTTGAAGCATCCGGTTGATAGGATACGTATAATGGTTGGATGACTAAATTATGCTCAGTTGAATCTGTCGGCATGTGAAGGTGCTGGATGTGTGGTGGCTGAATTGCAGAATCTGGCTGTGAGTCACCTATCCGTTGATTAGTGTGCTGTGTGTGTGGTGGTTGAAGTGCAGTAGAATCTGAGCTTGACATATCGAATTGTATACGAGCCAATAATGTCTGTTTCAACGAATCTGACTGATTAGGAGAGTTTGACGGTTCATCTGTTGTAGAATCTAGTCTGGTTGCATCGCCCTGATCTTGAGCTTGTTGACACTGAGAATCGCATTTCATTAATGGCTTCTGTTCAAACTCTGTGAAAGACCTATCAACGAATCTGATTCGACGAGTTAGTTGCGTTAATTTGGTATCGCAAACTAACGCATCTATTCTGACGACGTGAGTGAGAGGAGGAACCATCGGTCTTGATTCAGAACCTCGAGTAGGCACATCAGAAACTGGTTCACCACCTTCCATTGGCTTTATGACGTTTAACGATTCTACCTGGTCGCCAGAAGCAGAACCAGTGGCTTGAAATTTGCTTCGCAGAGGTGATATACCGGTAGTCCCGGCATCTGGAAAAGTCACCCGATCGTAAAGCGACGATTTGATTTCATCATCTGGAATACTTGGAGTTTTAGATCGAGACAGGATCTTCATTCCTGTGGGCTCGACTTCTAAATCCAATTGACGTCTAGGTGTATCAGGTAACTGTGTTGCTAATTGATCACCAAATTCATGTCTTAGTAACTGTGTTGTTAATTTCTCCCCAGTGATTATTTCCAACCCTAGTTGGTGTATTTGTGAAGCAGGCAACTTTGCTACTTGATCACCAGGATACTGTTTTCCACTTATCTTTAAACCTAATTCGTTTCTTGGAGTATCAGATAACTGTGCTGGTAATTGATCATCAGGATGCTTTTCTCCAGTGTTTTCTAAAGCTAATTGGTGTCTTGGTGTAGTGGGCAATTGTGTTGGTAATTGATCACCAGGATGCTTTTCTCCAGTGTTTTCTAAAGCTAATTGGTGTCTTGGTGTAGTGGGAAATTGTGTTGGTAATTGATCACCAGGATATGTTACTCTAGCTCTTTCTAAAACTAATTGGTGTATTAGTGCGGCAAGCAACTGTGGTGTTAATTTATTACCAGAATACTTTTCTCTACTGCTTTCTAAACTTAACTGGTGTCTTGGTGTAGTGGGCGACTGTGGTGTTAATTGATCACCAGAATACTTTTCTCCACTGATTTCTAAGCTTTCTTGGCGTCTTGTTGTTGCAGGTGACTGTGCTTTTAATTGAACACCAGGATACTTATCTCTAGAGCCTTCTAAACCAAATTGCTGCCTTTGTGTAGTGGCCAATGGTGTTGTTGATTCATCATCAGGATACGTTTCTCCAACTAAGGTCTTTTTAAATGGTAACGCATGAATTCTTTCTTGTTTAGGTATTCTTGTGTAGAAGTCTGCGGTAGAATCAGTGTCATACCCCAAACTCAGTTCTGTGGATGAACTGCTTCGCCTTGGCGTCGTAATTTGCAGAGGTTCGATAATGTCTCTTGCCGAGTACCACTGGTGCGCTGACTTCTGTTCCTTGTGTCTTAATTTGTGGGGGCATCTACCTCTGTCACGTGCATAACCAGTTTTTAAGTCTTGAATTAGGTGGCCACATAAGTTGGCGTCATCAGATTTGCTGGAAGATGATTGGGAACTGGTTTCAGGTAGGTTGTTATCTTGCAGGAAGTTGGTATGAAGAATGCACGTTTGTTGTTTTCTTCCTGAAGACTTTAGTTCCAGAAGAGCTTGTTGTAGCATACTTGCATTTCTGTATTTTGATGGATCACTGCTTGTGCTTGATACTACAGAGGCTGATTCTTGAGACGTTTCATCTGTGGTCTCCGTTTCCATCAATTCAGCTTCCATACCTAGTTGGTGGTTTTCATCTAAAATATGCACTGTTCGTTTTAAGTTAGAATCAAAAGGCTTCTGGTGAATGAAAGTCTTTTGAAGTGGCACCATTGGTGTACTTTTATGTTTCTTTGGCCGGTCATCTTTAGATGTTCTGGTGTACTCTGAATTCTGTTCTGTCAATGTGCTGCTACTTGCTGTATCCTTCTTTGACCTTGCAACTTGTTTTGACTTTACAACTTGTTTGGACTTGACAGCTTGTTTGGACTTGACAACTTGTTTTCGTTGTCTATCACGTTTCTCTAAAGATTGCAATCTTGCATCAGCTTTCTTCCAACCTTCCTTCCTTCTCAGCTGAGTGTATGATGCTTCTGACGACTTTTCCTTTGTAGGCATTTGATTCGGAATATGAAATTCCTGACATAATGTTTCTGAATCTCTTGCCGCTTTCTCCCTAAAGACTTGTCCGTAGTATTGCTCTTTTGATGCTTGCAACTTTTGCATCAGTTTCGGAAGAGAGTGTATCGTAGTCTGCTGCCGTGTCTCGCCAGGAATGGACTTCTCAGCTGGTTCATCTTCTGTCGACCGTTCTTGCAATGTTGAACTTGTTTCGTCTTGTTCGGTGTCTGTGACTGAAGTTGTGGTTGACAAGGGTTGTTCATTCACTTTGGCAACCTTTTCGTTTCTTGCAGTAGTACGAGGAGTGGTGGTCTTTGATGGGTGATACTCCACCCGTTTCTCAATGAACCGACCTTGTAGATCTTCCTTTTCCACCGCTAGCCAAGAGCTGTATGCTTCATCCTGCATCCTTGCCTGTTGCGTGGGTGACTCTGGAATTTCACGTTCCTGCATTGCCTGGTCTTTGGGTGACTGGCGTTGTTGCTTCAGAGAATCAATAGCCTCCAGTACAATTTGTCTTCTTGGTATAAATGGTGGAGAGTCTGCTTTGCCTCTTGCTACTGTCGACAAATCTGACAATGTTCGTTTCTTCTGGTCTGATTTGTGACCAGATGTTCCACGTGGACATATTATTCTGTCATGTGCATAATCAAATTTTAGATTTTGAATTGCATCACTTACTTTTTCTTTTGATTCTGACTTTTGAAGAGCCTCATTTTGCATATCTGTTATTGCCTGCTGGGACATACTTGTTAGCGTATCTTCATTTTCCTGCTGGTATCGTCTTTCAATAGATCCGGTCTCCTCACATATGTAACCATATCTGCGAAGATTTGCTTTATCTACATTTGATATATCTCTTCGTCTCTCGCGTTTGACATATCTTCTGTCTACACACTTGTTCAAAGTGTTCCCTGCACCTTGTATCTCATTTTCAATCAGCGCACTGTCCTCGTAAACGTCAGTCATGTCATCAGAGTCAATGAAAGATAGTCGAGAAACCATTCCAAAGCCATCAGTTAGGTTATCACCACGCAGATGGTCAGCATCAATACATATTAATTCACTTTCTGCTTTCCAATCCGGCACACATGGTGGCAACATTTCTCTGTCTCTGAATTTTGAAGGACGACAAATTAGGTCGTCGTCGAGAGCAAAAGAAAGTGGAGAACTTCGCCCAAACTGCTGGCCTGTCAAGCCCAACTGGTCCGCTTGTGAAACGCGTTCCTTCGATATCAAGCAACGAACATTAGACATTCGGTCGCAGGGACAGGGAGCTGTTGGCGTTTTTCTATACTGACCGCATATGTCTTCAGTCAACTCAGTGCACGAATCACAAGTCAGTTCAGTCGATGAGCAACTAAACACTTGCACTGGTCGCCTGTGCTTCTTCCCTCGGAATTTCAATTGTATTCTATCTTCTGTGTCCAACCAGGTTGCGTCGCCAGCCTCCGGTTGATAGGCTGGAACATATTTTTCAGGCGGAGATGATTTATCCGGGAAGTCTGCTCTTGCGAGATTTTCTCGAATATTCGTCAATGATGGTCGCAAGCTTGCTTCGCTTTCGGATTCGATGGATTCCTGTGGAATTTTAGACAGCGACAATCGCTCTGAAAGTTCTGCCTTTGCAAATTCCTGCAAGCCTTTCTGTTCTGGTCGCAGCGGAAGATCTTGGCTAACAATTGGCTTAAACTGCATCGATGAAGGAATTTGTGGATAATCCGTTTTAGCCGCTGGCTTGTACTGATCTTGCACTCTTGTTTGGGATGACTTCTGAGCATTGTCTGCTTTCGCGAACATTTGCCGCGTGAAGTCGGTGAGAGATGGATTCAGTGGGTAGTCGGGTTTTGCTTGCTCAAGTTGGAGGAGAAAGGAAGGTTGCAGATAATCTGGACTTTCTGTTATCTGATGATCTGGCAATCGAGTCCGTGAAGAATGTAAGAGTTCGTCTGCTGTTGACAGATTGAATCGAACGTTTGTCAGAGATGGGCGTAGTGAAGGCTGCTGAGAAGTCATACTTTCCGTGTGGTACGGAGGGTATTGTTGTGTGTGCGATGGTCTTTCAGAAATGTCCATCTGTGCAAATTGAGATGGAGGGTGTTGTGCATGTGAGGAGGGTCTCTGAGAAATATCCATCTGAGCATGTTGCGTAGATGATGGTCTTCGATGAATATCCGGCTGTGCCAGTTGAGACGGCTGAAGCTGATTCGTCTGCGAACGCTCCTGCGGCAATTCCGCTTCCATCGGGCGGCTCTCAAGTTTTTCCGGAGAAGGGTGTTCAAACATGAGATCACCAACATCCATCAAGTCCCTGCTGTCGGGCAATCTTGTCCCAGAAAATAGTTGTGGAACGTCCTGATGCATACTGGGTAATAGGCTCGTTCTATCCTGTATATCTCGATGGGGCAACTTTTCTCCTGAGATATCTGAAACATTACCGGGGCTACTTGCATCTGGCAAGGGTTTCACCAGAGGCAGTTTGACAGTCAGATCCTCGTCTGGTTGGTCTGGCTCTTGGTAAACAGGTGGTTCGTCTGCTTCAACTGGTGGATGGCCTTCTACGTCTCCGTAGCGTGGATCATAGAAGCTTGGTGGTGGTGGCTCAGTGGCTTCAACGTCGTCATCTGGTGGTTCATCTAGTAGACTGCTATACTGCGGTGGATTGAAGTTGTCATTGTACCTGTGGTGTAAATATACATGTTTAAGTGTAATATATTAATTTTGTACTTGTAGTGTAAATATATATTTAAGTGTAATATATTAATTTTGTACCTGTGGTGTAAATACATGTTTAAGTGTAATATATTAATTTTGTACCTGTGGTGTAAATATATGTTTAAGTGTAATATATTAATTTTGTACCTGTGGTGTAAATACATGTTTAAGTGTAATATATTAATTTTGTGCCTGTGGTGTAGAGTGTAATATATTAATTTTGTACCTGTGGTGTAAATATGTTTAAGTATAATATATTAATTTTGTACCTGTGGTGTAAATATATATTTAAGTGTAATATATTAATTTTGTACCTGTGGTTTTTGCGGATTTCAATGGTCTTGGTCTTTTACTGCCAGTGTATCTCCACCCATCTGGCAAACCTTCCTCATTTTATCCGGGCTTAGGACCGGCACAGGGAAGTTGCTGGTTCCCTGTGGCAGAGGATGGATGCAGTTTAACGTCGTGCCCAGGACTGGATCCGCCCCTGTGCTGCATATATAGGCCATGTATACATACCACATCCACAAGCAGCAGCAGCACAATATGAGGACCAACACAACGACGACGACGACGCCAACGATGATTTCAGGCCGATTGATTGCATCTAAAATAAATATATACAAATTATGTCATGATGGCGACGATGATGATGATGATGACGATGATGACGATGACGACGATGATGACAACGGCGACGATTGTAATTGTAATTGTAATCGTACATTTATATAGCGCCACTTCAAGAGAAATCCTCAGAGGCGCTCCCGACCTGACACCAAACCACAATCAAAGAGAATGGTTTTCAAATGCTTGCGGAAAAGGGGCAAAGAAAGACAAAGAAGTTCATTGCGGAGACTAATAGGTAACCTATTCCAGAAAGACGGACCAACTATAGCAAAGCGATGACGATGATGGTGATGATGATGACTATAGTAAGCAGCGATCTGGACTTACTGTGCGACTGGCATACGATGCCAAAGTAACCGGCTGCGCATGCGCAAGCGCTGACTGTGGCTGTATGTGTCGGACTGTCCTCTAGTATTGCATCGTTTCTTTTGACCTTGACCTTGACCTTGCTGGATGAATGACGTTGACGAGTAACACAGGTTCCTCCGTGAAGACAAGGATTGACGCCTCTGCAGCTGAAGACGACTGCAATAATTACACAAACGGAAATTATGGATGGATGGATGGATGGATGGAAGGATGGAGTGAGGGAGGGATGGAGGGAGGGATGGATGGATGGACGTATGGATGGATGGATGGATGGATGGATGGATGGATGGATGGATGGATGGATGGATGGATGGATGGATGGATGGATGGATGGATGGATGGATGGATGGATGGATGGATGGATGGATGGGTGGATGGATGAGTGGATGTGTGGGTTTATGGGTGGAAGGGGGATGGATGGGTGGGTTGGTGGGTAGATGGGTGGGTGGGTGAGTCAATGGATGGATGGGTGGATGGGTGGGTGAGTGGATGGATGGATGGATGGATGGATGGATGGATGGATGGATGGAAGGATGGAGTGAGGGAGGGATGGAGGGAGGGATGGATGGATGGACGTATGGATGGATGGATGGATGGATGGATGGATGGGTGGATGGATGAGTGGATGTGTGGGTTTATGGGTGGATGGGTGGAAGGGGGATGGATGGGTGGGTTGGTGGGTAGATGGGTGGGTGGGTGAGTCAATGGATGGATGGGTGGATGGGTGGGTGAGTGGATGGATGGATGGATGGAGTGAGGGATGGAGGGAGGGAGGGAGGGATGGATGGATGGATGGATGGATGGATGGATGGATGGATGGATGGGTGAGTGGATGTGTGGGTTTATGGGTGGATGGGTGGAAGGGGGATGGATGGGTGGATGGATGGGTGGGTTGGTGGGTGGATGGGTGGGTGGGTGAGTCAATGGATGGATGGGTGGATGGGTGGGTGAGTGGATGGATGGATGGATGGATGGATGGATGGATGGATGGATGGATGGATGGATGGATGGATGGATGGATGGATGCAACTATGCATTCATACATCCATCCATGATGATGACGATGATGATGATTATGAATGCGTCTATACCGGCAAATCGACGAATGCCTGCGAAGGGTGATAATAATAAATAATTATGATGTCAAATTGGTGTGCTGCTGCCACGTGGCACTTCGGCGATAGTAACGTTTGCTATCTTAATAGAAATAATGAGATGTAATCCAAAACACATCGTCATGAGAGCCCTGAAATATTCTTGTATATAACATTTAGATGCAACGCTATATAGAGCGGGCGTCAGTTAAGTTACTGACGAATGAGAACTCTGGTAGTCGTCTACGGCAGTGGCGTAGCCAGGAATTTTTCATGGGGGGTTTATGGCCGGAAACCCCGTTTTTTGCTATTTTTTCTTACTTAAACCAAAAAATAACCTTAAAAAAACCTTTTTTTCGGAGCCAATGGGGGGGGTTTAACCCCCGAAACCCCCCCTTGCCTACGCCACTGGTCTACGGCGATGATAATGACGACGAGGATGATGTATGATGATAGCCTATACCTAGAGTGGCATCGCTCGATTCGATCTGTCCGTTCGATCGGACCACGATGCAATGGTAGCTGCCCTGATCAGCTGACACGATGTGCGACATACGAAGTTCTCCGTCTATGACGCGGTACCTACAATTAAGCAGACGACACCTTGTCCTTGACGTATACAGAGGCCTATCGTATATTATATCCTTCTACGTGACCCAGTGGTTAAAGTGTTTTGGGTGAGCAGTGGGAACGCTAAAGAAGAGTTTTATTAGAATGCAAGTGCTTCCAGCGTATATGCCTATCGTATATCCTCCGTCCAATGGTTAAAGTGGTTTGGTTGAGCAGTGGAAGCGCCAAAGAAGAGTTTTATTGGAACGCATTTGTTTCCAGCGTCGTTCCATGCAGGTGAGCAGTGGGAACGCAAGCAAAGAATTTCGAGAGCAGTGGGAACGCCGTTCCCACCCACTTTAAACCCTGCCTACGTCAGAAGTCATGACGTCAGTTAAACTATGCCATTGTTTGCGCGCTGACAGTGCCAGTCCCAAGCCTGGATAAAGGAGGAGGGCGACGCTAACGATCTTCGTTATATCGCACAGTGTCTTTAAACTGAAACTGACGTCATTATAGTTGTGAATCACCAGCAATCACTCTCACTTTACAGCTCTTCAAGATCGACAACATGCAGGGAACAGAGGAACAACTATGGAGACTTAGGTACAGACTCATGACATTAGGGAGGGTAGGTTTGTGGACAAGTTGCATATAATTATATACCTCGAGTCCTCATTGGCTGTTTGTTGTAAAGATTGTTTTAAATAGCTATACAGTTTTAATAGACCTGGGAGTCGACCCCAATAAGTCGACCCCAGTCGACTTGGTCATCCCAAGTCGGGTCGGGTCGTTTCTGCTCACCGCAACTGACCCCAAGTCGAATTTTGTAGAGAGAAGTCACTTGAAGTTGTTTTTACCACAAGTCGACTTAAACCGACTTGAAACACAAACATAGTTAAATTTATCACTTCAAACTAATGATCGTGAGACGAGGACAACATTTAAGCAGCTTTTGTAGTGTGTTTACAAGAATGAATCAGACCTTTGCTAAACAGAGACTTAGCCTACTGATTAATTTTTACCGGTATAGGCTATCGTGCAGTCTGCCGTTTGCCGATCTATTCATAGGCCTATAATTTTTTATTCTGTGCTAAAACGTCACGCTTTAATTGGCATGCGCTTTAAAATGGTGAAAAGGTTATTAAAATATTTGCACATGACATGAACATGAGCAAATCAGTGAACTTCTAGTGGTCAGTGAATTCGGCGCAAAGAAAGCTGGATCCTATACAAGACCTATAATAAATCGACAGTTTGGCGCTACCGGTACTTTAAATTTGGTACGCTGCATCTGCAGTACTGTTGTCTGCAGACGGAGAAACTATTGTATAGGCCGATTGGACAACGAAAGACTTTTCTGTCAGTGAGTATATAGGCCTAGGCTACTATAGTAGTAGTAGCCTACTGTCAGATGATGCACTTGCAATGCTATTTGCTAAGTTGCGGAATGATGTTATTGGCCGAATAATTATTAAAACAGAATTACAAATTAGGCCTATCATAACACGCCATTCAGTGCAACCAGTCCGCGGTCCCCCATTTTTATCTTAGACCTTGCTCGTTTTTCAAATTTATTCAATATTAATATTATTAATAAAAATAATAATAGTAATGAGTGTAACCTGAATAATTAGTCCTACAAGCTGAAATTCATAGGCCTAATAAATTTCAATTTGCCGTCGCATTGTCTAGGCCACTGGGCCCTATAAATGGCCCAAAGCATCACAAAACTATTCAAACTGAAACACAAATTAATAGTCTGGAATGGGCTTAATAAAACTTTAACAAATCCATGCATCAATTAAGTGTTGAAATTAATGCTTGCCAGGAAATTGGCTTGACTTCTTGCATTAATAGCCGTGCGTAGACCTATATAGGCTAATGGCTATTACCATGTCAGAAGTCGACTTCAAGTCGGAAGTCGGTTGTTTTTCTGCCAAGTCGGGTCAAGTCGTTTTGACGCCGAGAAGTCGACTTCAAGTCGACCTCAAGTCACTTTAGGGTCAAGTGGGGTCAGATTAGCTGACCAAAGTCACTCCCAGGTCTAAGTTTTATAGTTTTATAGACACTTATTGTGCATGCATATATATTTATGCATATTCATTAAATCTATATGCCTAAGTCTGGGACCTATATGCTTGCTGTGCGTGTCTGCATCATTGCATGCTCTGGGGAACTTTCCCTCCCTCTGGGGCTGCCTAGATTGAATAGTGACCGCCGTATAACCTTTGAATATTATGTGCCACGCCATCCAATGTCTCCCGTGTGCAGACCATTGCTGAGATGATAACAATTTAAAAAAAAACAATGAAGCGATTCTTTAAAATCTGTTGATTGTTTACCCCTTAAGGTCGTTGACGGCGCTCAGTCTGTCGTCGTTGGGTGTCATCCAGAAGAGTTCCTTGTCTGGCAGCGAGGTGGAGTCGAATTGTCTGCAGACGAGAGACAATGAATCACCTTCGAAGGCCATCTTCTGCGGTTCTACGACGACTGAAAATAGAGACGTCTGGATTTAAATTAGTCAGTTGTGGACAGTGCTTAATCTAGCCCCCCTTGCTTTAGGGAATCAGGTTTTGGGGGTGGGGTGGGGCCCGTGGGGGCGAAAAACCCCGCCTTTTAAGTCTTTCTCCTAAATTTTCGGGAAAACATAACAATTTCTGTACTTTTAAATCTGATGACCTTTGAGGCTTTGAATCTACATTTTTGGGGGTTGGGAAAATGTTACATGTACCTTTTTGTGGAGGGGATGATATGCATAAATACATGTCAACAACACCTCAAGATTTTTTCCTGGGGGATAATGTCATTCCTGGGGGAAAATTTCCCCCCCCCCCAGAGACGTCTAGATTAAACACTGAGCTGAGGAGGACAAGTTCTGATGGTCTAAGTCGATCGACCGGTGATGAAGTTAAGCATTCAATCATATGCTGAATTGTGTCCTAAACCTCGTTTCTTAATTGTCCTTTGATCTCTGCTTGCACCCCACTGGCTTGGTCTCGGTCTTCCTGGCACTCGTCTTCTCTTTGTCTTTAAGTTTTAAGCCTTGTATACAAGTCTGCTTCACTTCTTTTGCCCACACCTATATTCTGTCTGCCTACTTTAACCCTATATATACATACCCTCGGGTTCTCATTCGCGGCTCTATAAAAACTATAATGCCATAATTATTATTATCACTGTTGGAAGGCGCATAATATATATGTATATATATATATAATTATTATATCATCATCATCATCATCATCATCATCAAAATCCTTGGGTTAATTGCCCGTATATAGGTGTCCGACGCCACTCTCTGTCTGAGTCTGTCTCGCGTCATGTTGCCCATGGCAGCTTCAAATGGACCGGTCAGCAGGTCTGCTCCATACCATTAACATCTTGGAGCAGCTATAGACCACCTAATATATAATTTATATAATATAAATATAATATAATATAATAAACACACAATAATTATATATAGGCATATATATATGAACCTGAGCTTTGAACGCAGATCGTCGAGTCCTGCAAAGGCATTCCGTCACACTGGCCAGCGTCACCTAATCTGCATGAACGATGACGTAGCATTGTACCAGGTCCACGCGTGACACTGCACGATGACCACTTCGACCACATGGTCACCGATAATGGACCACCACCGACACCCAACGCTACATTGCCTTCAAAGAAACGATTTAAAATCATTCAAACGGTTTCCACATAAAGATTAATATTATTGCCAGATGGTAATCAAGGCTAGACAATATAATATAGCGTTTGATTAACCTACATATATGACTAATCTTAGAAATTGGTGTAATTTGAATGTAGGCCTATTTCACCATATCAAAGATAATTATTGTCGTCGTCCTCCTCCTTTATCCAGGCTTGGGACTGGCACTGGCAGAGTGCAGCCAGTGGCGGAGTCACGCTATAAAAAAGTTATAGCTGTTCAGCGACACGTAATATTACACAACGCTAAACGCGTCAACATTGAACAGAAATTATTATTTACTCATAATTGTTTTATTGGCTAAATTAGGCTTAGGCCTACTCTGCAGTTTGTGCAACGGCACATAACCACATACCTGAACATGGCTCCAAGTCTTTACACATCTGGAACTGCTTGTCGATGCCGCTGCACGCCCTCTGTGGACCGTTTCCCGCCCTTTTGCTGCCACCAGCGATGCACTTCCTTGACCTACTTCGTAGACCATGGCCACAGGTCACGGAACACTGACCCCACTCGAGCCACGGTCGCCAGATGTCGCTAAGAATCGAAGCCGATGATGAACCTACGTCAGCAAAGCACATATGCACGCGAGCACTTTCATGGTGGTTTTTAAATGTAAAATTCGAATTTGTTTTAGTGTCTTTGCGGTGCTCTAGCGCTAAGAAATTTGTTAAAAACAAACAATTGGGAGTAAAAATTGGCGCCAATTTTTCATGGGAACACCCCTCTCACTCCTCTGGTCCCTTCATGCGGGCGTCGACGATTAATTAGTCCGCTTCCAAACATATTATATTCAAGGTTCCGGGTTGACCCCATCATGCGCTGCTCCTGCAGTGGTGTATTTCTATAGAACACTATGTTCGATTCTCAATAAAATTAATAATCTTCATTTAATGACTCAATCTGACAAACCGCAGAATGATTACAGGTACAGGTTATACGAAATACGGCCCACTATAGCACGACACGCAGGTCGGCTTTACAGCAGTGGGTTCGGTAACTTAACTAATGGCCTAAGTACTGGGTCACTCCTGGTTCAGCCAAGCCAGAAGTGGGAAGGGCTATCTTATTTTCAGCAGAACCGGAGTCAAACAACACAACAGCAAAGCGCCAATGGCAGCTAACAGAAACTGTAATAAATTAATGCCCTGTATGAGGCTTGAACCCGGGTCGCGTGGATGACACTCAGTTTAACGACCAGCGCTCTCTCAACTCAGCTACGGACCCCCCCTCAATGCATTATGGCCCATGTATTACGTGTGACAGTGCGACAGGAATGTTCCTCTGTTATAAAGAATTATCTTAGACTCTACGGTGAGAAAACATTATTTTCTGTGATGAAGGCCTAATTGGATGTATTTAATTAAACGATGTGTATTCTTACGTGATTCAGTAGAGGGCGAATTGGTGATGACTTCCGTCTTTGAGGGAGAATTTCTTTCTACAGCGTTCAGCACCATGCCGCCAATGTACTCCATCTGTTTCCTCATAGCCTGCAGCTGCCTTTCGCCCTCCTCCACCTGCTTGCTGACCTCAGCCAGACCCACGAGACCCACTGTGGTTGGCTCAGCCGCCTCAACTTCCTGTTTCAAGGTCAAATAACTGCCCAGACCCTTGAGACCCTGAAGCATATCCGCCTTAACATCCTGTTTCAACGTCCAATAACTGTCCAAACCCTCGAGATCCTTAGGCATAGCGGTCTTAGCATCCGGTTTCAAAGTAGCCCAATCGCTGTCCAGACCCTTGAGACCCGATATAGCTGGCACAGCCACCTTAGCATCCAGCACACTATCCCAATCAATATCCAGACCCTTGAGACCCAGAGTAGTTGGCACAGCCACCTTAGCATCCAGCACACCATTCCAATCAATATCCAGACCCTTGATACCCTTGAGGCCCAGAGTAGTTGGCACAGCGGCCTTGTCTTCCTGTTTCATGTTCCAATCCCTGTCCAGACCTTCGTCACCTCCCACTGTATTTGTCACAGCGGCGGTAACTTCATGCTTCAAAGTCCAATCACTGCCCACACCCTCGATGCCCAGTGTCGTTGGCACCTCATCGCTGTCTATCCAAATGCCGTAGTACGGTTCTCTTACCTTTAAAGGCCCTGGCATCCGTTTGACTCTAGGCATCGCATCTATCCAACTCACAGTCGGACTCGTCGTTCTAGAAGACGGATCTACACTCATCATCGTCTGTGTCATCGTTGCATTCGATTCGTTCATAGACTTCTCGTTGGACGTCATCCGTCCTATCTCTTCCGCGACCTTGTCGAATGCAGGCTGTTTCGGCAACAACATGCGCCCCATGGATAACTGGTTCAGGAACGTGGAAAACATCCTCCGATTCTTCCGCTTCGTCTTCTCCATGAAGCCATTCCGTCGTCGAATAAATCGTCTCCGTGATTCCAATCGTTCGTGTCCTTTCTTCGTTGTGCTGCTGTCATTGTCTTTCCAACTGACCGGGTCATTCCTTCCGATGGTTCCAAGTCTCTCACTAGCACCAACGACAGCGTCGTCAATCTTTCCAGCTGTTGCAGTGTCAACGCTGGTGTAGGATAGAGCGCTGGTGTTAGTACTGGAGTGATCCAACGCACTATCTACATCCGTCTCGTTTCCATACACTGTAGTCCTCTCTCGATCGCTTCTCCCAGTCTTGTATGTCGCAGTGGCTTCAACGCTGCTGCCCGTGAGCACGGTGCCATGACCGTCATGCCTAAGACCAACTGTTACGTTTGCATCAGCAGTATTTCCTATCTGCTCTCCCTCACCATTTAGCTCAGTCTTTTTGGTTGCATCGGTTTCTAGCATATCAATCCTGCTTGTCGAGTTCTTCACTCGGAGCCATTCGCTATTGTCATCGCTGCCGTTCTCACTAACAGATCTCCTGTCTACCCCTCTACTGCTACCAAACCAGTCGATCTTCCGACCTCTCGTCGCGTCTCTGTCGTCTGGCAATCTAGAAACAAACCGTGGATTTCTTCGGGAAATCGACGTCGTTTGCTTCGTCCTTTTTCGTGTGTCATATCCAGACTGTTTGGCTTTAAAATGCGAAAGTCTGTTCGCTTCAAAAGTATCTAAAGTAGACTCCGTCCGTTTGATAAGCGATTCCGCGCCTCCCGCTGTCTCCCGCTCCAACGGACGACTGTCCACCGTGACGTAATCCAGAGATATATGGAGATTGTTTGGTTCTTGGGATTCAAGATGAGACGATAGCGATGAGCTGAGATCGTTCGACTGTAGACTGTCTATGACGACTTCATCAGAATCTCCGGAATAATCTAGAAAGAGAGAAGAATTGTGAGCATTAAACGATGTAAAGCATCTCAATCTATAGGAACTACTAGTAGCTGTTCCGCCCCGCTGATCCTATGGTAACTCGACCCGGACCACCACGTACTACTCTCACGGACAACCCTTCTGACTCAACGCAGCGCTCGTGAATAAGCTGGTGCCCCGCGCATGGCTTTCGAGTGGCGCTTTATAAATTGTGAGTTTACGATTACGATTACGAACTACTTCAGGTCGAACAACTGAGACTGAAACACGGAATATATAGGTCCACATCCGGAGGAGATCGAATCGGGCAGACGTACAGTTAGTCAGACAGCTATCATGGTTAACGAATGATGTTTAGCGTTGAAACGGCGTGGAAGGTAAAGGGTATTATGGTTAACGAATGATGTTTAGCGTTGAAACGGCGTGGAAGGTAAAGGGTATCATGGTTAACGAATGATGTTTAGCGTTGAAACGGCGTGGAAGGTAAAGGCTATCATGGTTAACGAATGATGTTTAGCGTTGAAACGGCGTGGAAGGTAAAGGGTATTATGGTTAACGAATGATGTTTAGCGTTGAAACGGCGTGGAAGGTAAAGGGTATCATGGTTAACGAATGATGTTTAGCGTTGAAACGGCGTGGAAGGTAAAGGGTATTATGGTTAACGAATGATGTTTAGCGTTGAAACGGCGTGGAAGGTAAAGGGTATCATGGTTAACGAATGATGTTTAGCGTTGAAACGGCGTGGAAGGTAAAGGGTATTATGGTTAACGAATGATGTTTAGCGTTGAAACGGCGTGGAAGGTAAAGGCTATCATGGTTAACGAATGATGTTTAGCGTTGAAACGGCGTGGAAGGTAAAGGGTATCATGGTTAACGAATGATGTTTAGCGTTGAAACGGCGTGGAAGGTAAAGGGTATCATGGTTAACGAATGATGTTTAGCGTTGAAACGGCGTGGAAGGTAAAGGGTATCATGGTTAACGAATGATGTTTAGCGTTGAAACGGCGTGGAAGGTAATGGGAAGAGGACGGAATAGGACATGAATTGTGAAAAGCAATGTTTTTGAGTTTCGAGTGAAAGATCTATATAGCGAGAGGTTGAGTTTCGTGAGGCCATATGGACCATTTGACCCATATCTGGGTCTCTGCTGTGGCCTAGGCTATAAAATTATGTTAAAAATGTAGTTGGCCTCTTTGTTACATTACACGTTTGAGTCTTTAGCGACGACCTGCAATAGTTTGCGTATTCAATTATCGTTTGTAGTTCAAGTGCTAAATAAATCTGACGACCATTCAGTTGAACCTGGCATAAAAGTTTTATATAAAACCCAATATTCCAGATCAGTTGCTGAGCCAGAACTTGGCAAAAGTGCCAAATGGCGTAGGCATTTCCGACCCTTAATAATGTTATGTAGCCTATTTGGCACATACTTGGCAGTATAGTGTCTAATGTCATAGCCTATGCAATTATCGAATTTTAGAGGCAAGTCCTATTAAACTGATAACGTTTATGCAAATGTAATATAACTTAGATACTTTTCTACGGCGATCGTTACAGACCATACATTGCTTCGAATCGACTCTGCTCATTTTTCTCAGTTAGTTAATTGTGTCGGATCCAAATTTCGCCACCGCTTGACTTGCGAGTGGGCGCCACGCCATTTAAGTACGGTAGCCTACACTGAGTGTTATCTCAGAATTTTAATCTCTGAAAGAAGTGAACCACGATCTGTAAGAGCGAAAGTAGATGCTTGACATGAAAGTGGAACAAGGTCAAGCAACAGAGGGAAAAGATTAGGCGACAATAACTGAGGTTGGTGGGCGGAGAGAGGAAAGCAGGTAAATTTGAGAGAGGGTGAGTAGAATTGCTCGCTCATATCGATTCATTTGTGGTGCTGTAAAGACAATCATGGTGAAGAGTTGTTTCTATGTGGCTGTGTTGACCTTGTCGATTGACTATAGTATTGCTTCGGTAAGCCGCTGTTCTTGCTTCCTTCTCTACATGTATATAGAGCATTATAGAGGTCCTGGATCCTAGAAAACGGAGTACATAACCGCCTTTGGGTTCAGCTGCATGTGCACCCAGTTTCTATAATAATTTTTCTGATCTTGTTTGTATTATTGATATGCTATAATAATTATTGGTTGTCAAATAAAACCGAACAGGAATGAATTCAAGCTCTAAGTTACATTTGGGAGTTGAACCGCATATAGGTCGAGTTGGTAAAAGTCTAATAGCCTAGTGTGACGCTTTTTACCTGGTGATGTCTCTGAAGCCTCCTTTCTTGAAGACGCCAGGAAAGACTGCCGCTGGAGAGACTGGTCGAACTCTTCCAGGCAGACGACCTCCCATCTGATGGACGTCAAGGTCGATCCAAGTAGGAGGTAAAGCAGTGCCACTCCCGTCACTGCCGTCGTCATTCCACGGCACGTCCTCAGTGACACGTCCTCAGTGACACGTCCTCAGTGACACGTCCTCAGTGACACGTCCTCAGGGACACGAGTCGAGTCTAAACAACAGTATGACCTCCTTACCTATGGCATCATCAGTTGGTCTGGCGCTTATAACAACGTTCAAAAACCAGTTTGCGATCTGACTTTGAGGCAGTTTTCCTTTTATTTAAGAAATCGTCTCATTCAGTCTTTTGAACCGCCATGTTTTTTAAACTGAAATTCACTGCGGACCTATTAGGCCTATTTGAAATTTATTTCTGCTGACAGCTCTTTCTCCATGACAACGCATTTGAAGAGTGCGTGATGTTAATAGATTGTGACGTAGATGAAGGTTTTATAGTTACCTTCATTTTAAACCGACAGAAGACCTTGGAAGTGGTCGGGGAATGTTTTGAAAAAGGTCTAAGCAAGGAAATAAAATCATGATAGAAGTCGTTGGTCATCACGTCCTCTTGAGGTGACTCATTTTTAAAATAATTATAGTCAGGTGATTAAAACCGCCGCAATAATAATAAGAACCGTTGGGCTTTGCTTAGGCTATTACAACACATGGCCAACTACAGCATCAACGTATAACTGTATAAATTATGACGTCAGTAATTACTGTAGGCCTGTTCCGCACAAGCTAACGTTTGTGATGACGTGTTTGTTTTTGCAATGTAGCCGCTAAATGACGTAATTAACACATGATAATTTAAGAAGATTGATCTGATATATTTGATTTATATCATTTTCGCTTATTCAACAATCCGGTTGACAGACAGACCGCAGTCGGTTACAGCATACAGTAATGCATTTATCTTAATTAACATCAGTCTTAGCTACTAACAGAACAGACAGCCTGCAATAGGTCTACAGATGCTCCTTAAGGTAAGATGATCAGAGTTTCAGCGGCCACGGAATGTCGTTCAACACTGGATATTAATCCTAATTATTATTACCAATCTGTTGATCTGAATTATTGTTCGAACCTCAACCCGCAGAGAAGGGGAAAGGTAATTCCAGGCACAGGTCTCACATCAGCAAACGCCGATGTTGAACGGCCTTAGTCTGAAGAGGCCAGAGATCCAATCGGTCCTTAGAGCGCACCGCACGAAGTGAGGTGTAGCAGATAGAGGTTTGCACATGAAATCAGACAGATATTTGAGGCAAGACCCAACTGAGACTTGTACACCAGAAAGATGATGTTATTGCGAATGCAGAGGTTAGGCCTATAGGGAGCAGCAGACGTTAAGGTAGGATATACCGTTTGAGCGAACTAGGAAAACGTGCGACAATCCCGGCTGCATTGGGCATCAGGGTCGGATCCAGGGGCGGCCAATCCGGCCATGGCCCCCCATTTCAAAAGTGCATAGGACGTGGCCCCGCCCCTCCCCTCATTTGGTTTCAACAAGCATCAAATCAATGCAGCGGGAGAGAAAAGTAAGATATGGCGACTATAGAGAGGTCATGGTATATATATATATTGCCAGAGATTACGTCGACCCGATGACTAATGACTAAAAAAGGTCATCAGTTATATTGGCAGGGAAATTGGTATATTTTCCAGACATAAAAGGTCATCAGATTTTTGTGGCAAAAATTTTCACCGAAAATTTTGGCCCCTCCGCGAAAATTTCTGTATCTGCCCCTGTTGGGCATTCACTGGATTCATAGTAGGTACAGGACTTTAAGGTCGTCGCGATGAGTGCAGGTTGGGCTACTTTTCAATGCGCTCGTGACTGAAATTTTCTCCACGTGACATCGCCGCATTTTGGGCTACTTATTGTCCTCCGGTCGCAACCGGTGACATAATGAATTCTCATAAATTGGCCGCAGCAGGTCACTAGGTTACTAGTCTTACTATGTGTCCTTGCTTACTTTATGATTAATATGTCTATGACTCTATGTCCTTTCGTCCCCTACGCCTGCGCATTGGGCCTACAGTGAGCACTAAGCAGTCTCCCATCCAAATTTCTACGTCAGTGTTTCAAGTGGTGACTATAACGACAGCAATAGTTTAAAGCATGTATGTTTGTGTGGCAAGCAAAAATGTATCAATGCCTTCATTAATATTAGCATCCCTCGATCGACTGTTGAGCCACTTTTTGACGAGATTTATTGGCGATCTGCAGGCACTTCCAAAATATACATGTAGCCTAGGCCTATAACAACTCTAAGTAGGTCTACGTCTTGCCGTCAGTAGCAAAATTATAATAAATTGACAAATTTAATCATGTATATAAAATCAGATAAGATTAGTATATTCTTTAATTGACCAATTGCTATCCGCACTGTACGTAGTGTAGACTGTACTACTGTAGACTATACTAGACATGGTAATGCAATAAACGTGCATAAGCTAGCCTATAGAGCAGGGGTTCTCAAACTGTGGTACGCGTACCCCTGGGGGTACGCCAGGCGCCGGTAAGGGGTACGCGAAAAATCCCAGAAATATAAATAATATTATTTGAGTTTATGGACTTCATCCATTTTTCCTTGATTAGCAATGATCTCCAACGTTGCTACATATAACAGCATCGTCATTTATTTCTTTCACAACATATGATTAGACTCACATGCTAAGCTTAGCCTATATAGTGCATGCAACATATTTATGCTTAGGCCAATCATTATAAAATTGAAACAAAATAATGTATAGGCCAAAATGGTTGAAAGAACCAAAGCGTATTACAGAGCTCAAATAGGAGAGCTGAAATGACCTAAGGATTATAATTTCTGGCCGAGCTTTTAAAAATTGTGATTCCTTTCAGCACATGTCATATAATTATATATCTGTTTGAAACTAGTTTTTAAACTAGGCTATTACTGCTTTCAAAAATAAATATGGCCCAAATTTGCGTTTGAAAATGACAAATATTAAAAGAGGTAGGCTAATTTTGTATTTAAAATCTGTTCTGGTCAAAACAAGCACACGGTAATAGGGGGTCCCGTAGCTCAGTGGAGAGAGCGCTGGCCGTTAAACTGAGAGTCATCCGCGCAACCCGGGTATAAGCCTCACACGGGGCACACATTTATTTGAATTTTCTGTTAGCTGCCATTGGCGCTTTGCTGTTGTGTTGCTTGACTCGGGTTCTGCTAAAAATAAAAGATAGCCCCTCCCACTCCTGGTTTGGCCGAATCAGGAGTGATCCAGTACTTAGGCCATTAGTGTTAAGTTACCGAACCTGTTGTAGCCGAACTGCGTGTCGTGCGAAGCAGGCCGTATTTCGTTTATAACTTGTACATGTAATCGTTCTGCGGTTTGTCAGATTGAATGTCAATAAACGAAGATTATATATTATAACGCTATATAGGTTAACTCTGCCTTACAGGGATTATAGACCAAATTTTCTTTTTTTGTTGATATGATTGCATGATTAGGCCTAAAACTATGCATATTTTAAATTTTGTTCCATGTATAGGCCTATACAACTCTAATACATCAAGCAATGATTAGAAGGACTTTCAGTTGTCACTGCAATGGGGGACTTCGCAATGGCATTTTGTTTATATGATCTAACGTTGCTGCATGGGGGTACGCCATCGTTCGATTTCTTTACTTGGGGGTACAATGAAAATTAAGTTTGAGAACCCCTGCTATAGAGCCAATCAAAGTCGAATGTTTCAAAAATAACACGCAGGCCTACATAGCCTAGGCCTAATCCTAAACCCAATAAACATGTAAGTAGACCTATGCCAAAATTAATCTGTTCGTCGTATTATAAGGATCTAAAGATCAAGCTACGACTGCTCGGTTACACAAGTTAGCCTAAACGAAGAAAACCTCGAGGTTCACATTCATTCAACCCTGTCATAGGTTGAATGAATGTGAACCTCGAGGTTGCATTCAATCCATTTGAAGACCGGTCTTTAAGCAACTGAGGGCAAGTCTTGCAAGTTGCAAAGGGCATCTGAGGAGAGACTTGACATTCATATATGTAGTTGAGATGAGGTCGCGACCGTCTCGCAAAATATAGTCTAGGTCTTGCATTCGATTAGCCTGGAGACAGGTCTTGCTTCAATTCATTTGAGTGCATGACTTGCATACATTATTCAACTGAGTTTACGATAATGCAGACCATGTAATAAAGTCCCTGAACTCGTCTGTTGTGCCACTTCAATGATGCTCCCGACATCTGCCGTTGATCGCATGATCTAAGCAACATAAAGTACATGTAGGTCTACGCGCTATAACTGATTCAGGGTAGCCTATAACATTATATGCATATAGTCGAAAGTCATGCGTCTATCTAGTTGATGGGAGAGGCCAAGTTTTTCCTGCAGAGTGCCATTAGGTACACGACTACAAAATGTCACTCATCTCGTCTGTTGTGGCATTTCAATAATGCTCCCGACATCTGCCGTTGATCGCATAAAGTCGGTCTGCACGCTATAACCACATATAAATATTATATTACAATATATGTGCTATAAGTAACTGATTCGGGGTGTAAGCATGTATACAGGGTGGGTCAAAAAAAGACACACCCCCCCCCAATGTTTTTTGCCAATATGAGAAGTAAGAATTTTGAAATGAAATTTTACAGGCTTAAGACAATTCATATTTACACATGATGGCCAGATTTCATAAAAATATTTCAAGAACAACAAAGGTTACACCACTTTTAGTGAGGCCATCCCCCGTCTTTTGACGATTCAAAAACGAAACGCAAAAAAATTAGGTTCTTCGCCAATATCAAGGCCTGAAGTAAGAATTTCGAAATGAAATTTTACAGGCTCAAAGACAATTCATATTTACACATGATGGTCAGATTTCATCAATATATTTGAAACAGAACAAAAGTTGTACCACTTTTGGTGAGACCATCAATCGTTTTTTGACGATTCAAAAACGAAACGCAATAAAAAAAAGTAACAAAAACACGATTTTATTAAGTCTCATCTCAAATAACTGTTGTCAAATGAACTAGGTAATGCTTCACAACTTGTGTTCAATGTGCCCACCACCAGTGCCAAAACTACTTTTGAGTCTCTTTGCAAAGTTCTTGATGGACCTGTTGATTAATCTGACAGATTCCTTATTTACCAATTTGATCGTCAAAGTTCTTGATGGACCTGTTGATTAATCTGACAGATTCCTTATTTACCAATTTGATCGTCAAAGTTCTTGATGGACCTGTTGATTAATCTGACAGATTCCTTATTTACCAATTTGATCGTCAAAGTTCTTGATGGACCTGTTGATTAATCTGACAGATTCCGTATTTACCAATTTGATCGTCAAAGTTCTTGATGGACCTGTTGATTAATCTGACAGATTCCTTATTTACCAATTTGATCGTCAAAGTTCTTGATGGACCTGTTGATTAATCTGACAGATAATTACCAATTTGATCGTCAAAGTTCTTGATGGACCTGTTGATTAATCTGACAGATTCCGTATTTACCAATTTGATCGCCAAAGTTCTTGATGGACCTGTTGATTAATCTGACAGATTCCTTATTTACCAATTTGATCGTCATCTTGCTAAGTGACTTCTCAGTGACGAAAAGCTACGCTGGTACCCTGTTTATCTTTTAAAGAGTAATAATAATGATCATCTGGCAATATCAAGGCTATTTGATACCAATTATTTGAGATGAGAAAAAAATCGGGTTTTTGTTACTTGTTTCTGTTGCGTTTCGTTTTTGAATCGTCAAAAAGCGGTGGGTGGCCTCACTAAAAGTGGTATAACTTTTGTTCTGTTTGAAATATTTTGATGAAATCTGACCATCTTGTGTTAATAAGAATTGTCTATAACCCTGTAAAATTTCATTTCGAAATTCTTAATTTGGTCAAGATATTAGCAAAAACCCTAGGGGGCCTTTTTTGCCCACCCTGTTCAGTCGAAAATGATGCGCATATGGATCCAGTTGACGGGAGAGACCGTGTTAATGCCTGCAGAATGCCATCAAGTACACAACTATACAAACGAATCTTCATGCATTGCTATTGCTAATGTTGCTTGATTTCTTTCGTTGGCTGCAGCATCGATCATTTATTCACGCTTGTCTAAGCAACCTCTGTCAGAAGCGCCACATCAGATGCCATTATAGGCTTATAATATAGCATGAGGCGAAATCCTTTGCTCCGAATACAAAGCCGACCATATACACGTATGTAGCAGAGAGCTGCGTGGGTCTAAGACAGGTCAAACGAAGTGACAGGTGGATCTGCCAGTGTGTACAGACGTACCTTTGTGTGGTGGCCTGTCCTTTCAAAATGCTTCTCGTCGCATATGCGTCAGTGTACATGCATATATGTCATGCATATCATGCACACGCTTCTGTACAGTGATCGCTTGACCTCGACCCTATATAGGCCTACTCATTTTTCACTCACTTGGCCTCGGCTGTGCCACGACTCAATACAAATAGTATTATTATTATTTTTACCGAGGTATATGTACAATTGTACATGAAGTTCTAATCCCTCAGGAAGCAAACAAGTTGCCCCAACTTGTCCGGCGACTGTTAGTTAGTAGCGCCTAGAACGGTTAGGCAGTGTGAGAATTGTGGAAAAATAATTATGGTGGGGTTGGACCATTATCCACTTGTAAAAAACAGACTTTACCATGGGGCTCTAAGAAGGACTGGGGTTGAAACTCCCCAACCCCCGGCAAATCTTACCCTGCGGCTAGTTAGCCTGCAGGTACATCGCTTCCCAATGTGGGTCTTGCAGAAGCAGCAGAAGTGCAGAACCAAGGGTTCCATAAGTGGAAAACAGAGGTTCCTTGAGGAAATTGGGTGAAGCGTTACTTGCGTGTACGTGTTGTTACGTTATAACTCATACTCAAGAGTTAAAGACAATTGTTCGGTGGGAAATTTTTCATAATTATGTTCCATATAATTTTAATGTGTAAAATCTGTATTTAGGCATGTATTTAGATCGCTGTTCGCAAATATTCAAGGCCTACTTTCAGGCACGAACAGAATATAGGCCTATTTCTATTCATTGAACAGGCAGAATCTCAATGGCGGTGAAGACTGCGTGCATATGCCTTGCAGACATTTGAGCAAAACCTAAATAGAGTGAATATAGGCTACATCACTTCAAAGAAACTTTTTTACAGTGTCACTTCTTTTGATGGATTACTGTGGTGGTCGCTGTCATCGTCTGTCACGCAAAGTCTAAGCCTCCTGTGCTTAAACAAACATTGTGAATTGTTTGCAGAACTTAACGAGTTTTCAATTGAAAATAATGGATTTGCGATCTCGATGAAATGTTATGCGTAAAAGAGTTAAGCTTAGATCTATAGGGGAAGCATTGACCTACTGTACACGAAGCGATTCAACGACTTGCAGAACTAAGCTAGAAATCTGAGTCACACTGTCTGTCGATATACGCCCGACTGTCTGTCTGTATGTCTGTCTCGATGTCTGCCTGTCAGTCTGGATGTCTGTCTGCCTGTCTGTCATTCATTGAACAGGTAGTATGTATGTATGTATGTATGTATGTATGTATGTATGTATGTATGTATGTATGTATGTATGTATGTATGTATGTATGTATGTATGTATGTATGTATGTATGTATGTATGTATGTATGTTTGTTTGTTTGTTTGTCTGTCTGTCTATCTGCCTATCTGTTGTTTGTCTGTCTGTCTGTCTGTCTGTCTGTCTGTCTGTCTGTCTATCTGTCTGTAAACCTACGTCATAGAGCTCACCCATGTCGAATAGCACTCCCCTCACTGGCCTTTCAACCACAACAAAAAGGGTGTTCAGTGGTCCTTTAGTGCGTGACAGGATTCCTATATTAATGTCACTTTTGAGCCCTGGTTCGCGTCGTATAATGTTTCGGCGGTGTTTAAAACCTGCGGATCAACTATACGAGGATATGAAGCGTTAATTTCATCAGCAGCCATATGAGGCGTTGTAGGAAGCTGTGAGTCGGAGGTGACATTTTTAGCACCATCACCTGAGCTCCATTCATGCATGACCAATGCAGCACAATCATGTATGCAGAACAATGCATGTATTGTTGTTTTATTATTGTATTTTGCTGTTACTTTTTCTCATGACTCATACAGGCTATTTATTATATTGACGTGTGGTTTTAGAAACTATATATAGCCGATGTGAAGCTAGTCACCTTACCTGCCGTGTAGGATTTGACCTTGAACCGAAGCAAGCCGAATAATCTCTTAGTTGTTCACCCTAACTCATTTTGGTCTAAAGGCCCAATAATTACAAGTGTACTTACTTATTACTTAAAGACAGGCAAATGTTCTTGGTCGAACAAGCATCCATCCATGCATGAATGCAAGCATGCATGAATGAATGGATGGATGAATGGATGGATGTATTGACTAATTAATTAACTAATGATGAGATGGTTAATATTATCTAGGTACGCGTGGCACTCTGCCTGTGAACACCGAGCGTGGCTACCTGCGTGTTTTTAACTGTCGGGTAGTCGCGTCAAGCTCCTTAGTGAGATTATTGTAAGGCGCTATATAGCCTAGCATAGTATATTCTAAATGTTCCTATACAATAAATTATAAATTTATAAATAAATTATATGCACCTCAGACTGACTGCTACGAGACGGTATCCAGAGGGTATCGAAAGAAGTGTCACCTAAGAGAAGGTAATTAATGCACAAGACTTAAAGACGCATTTTGCCAAAAGATAATAATTACAGGCAAGTTTCGCAAGGAGAATTTCCTCACTTTAATCTGCTCTAGCAATCTTCAAAACAACGCTCACCTATGAGCAGAAGCGGATCCAGAGGCGGGGGACAATCTAGGCTAGTCAAATAACCGCAGTCGTCACGGTTTTTATACATTTCTGGAAGAAAGTCTTTAAAAAGTTCGTCAGATTTAAAATAACCGGAGTTAATACTCACGGGTTTATATATTTCTGGGAGAAAGATAAAAAAAAGGTCATCAGATTAAATTTTTTCGGGGAAAGACCAAAGAATAAATCTTTTGCCCCCCCCGGCCCCTCCAAACTTTTTGCACCCACCCCTGCCTATACGCATGCGGTTTTGTTTCTGCATGCGTACAAATACACATGTATGCGTTGCGTACATGTATGCATTAAGGGATGATTAATGTACATAATGTGTCACGTGTTATATAGGTCTATGCATTGCATGAACGATGACTAATAGGCTTCATGCGTAGGCCTATTGTAGCTATAGACATTTTCTTCTCGTGAATGTAGGCTACATAATAATAATATTATAGCCCAGGCCCTATAGGGTCTACAACTCGAACCGAACAGAAGAATATCCGTGAATGCAATTATAATCGATCGATCCATCCAGATATTTTAGTCAGACTTAATTCTTATTAAGTCGTTGACTCGTTGTATCAGGAAAGCCTTTTCTTATAACATTGAAAATAAATGTTACATTGAATCTATAGGTACTTACAGCATTCTATTCAAAATTACAAAAGGCAGTCCAAGGTCTCTTCCGCAAACTGCAGTAGATTTCTGATGCAAGCGCATTTAACGCTATACGAACAGACTATCAATAGCCTAATGTGAATTTAACCTATTCATTATAATTTATGAACTATAATAATTATTGTAGGCCTATGCACATAATGCACTCATCTGCATAATCATGACCATATCTCCATAATTATTACCGTTTGGTATATGGTAGGACATGGCTAGGTATTATATATATAATTATATATACTTAATTTTACTTTTAATTATGTAATTTGACGGGCGACTGATATAGGCGATGGAATCTAGTAATAAGAAAGCGAAACTAATCTAGTAATAAGAAAGCGAAACTATATAAAAAATTCGTAAAAAATCCAAATGAGGCCAACAAAAGGAAATTCATCCTATACAGAAACAAATTTAAGAAAGTTAAATTGCAAGCCGAAAAAGATTATTATGCATCCGAATTTTTAATCCATAGTAATAACCTTTAAAAAACCTGGGGTCTTCTGAGGAGTATACTGGATAGGGATACTAACAGAGAAACTGTAATTACTGCATTGAATGTAAATGGTGAACAAATTACTGACCCTCAGACTATAGCAACTAAATTCAATAATTTCTTCACAGGCATTGCACAATCTCTTGTTAATAAAATACCTGCTGCAACTAACTCTTTTCTCTCCTACTTATCCCAACCCCTTCCACATTCTATAGCATTATTCCCTTCTACACCTTGTGAAATAATGAACCTTGCGCATACCATTCGCACTACGCATAGTAAAGGAGTCGATGGAATTGACCCTGCCATAGCCCTATTAACATTGCCTAAAATTGCAATTCCGCTATCAGAGATTGTCAACTGCTCATTTACCACTGGAGTATTCCCCTCTGCAATGAAAACTGCCAAGGTCATACCCATTCATAAAAAGGGCCCGAGGGACAATGTTTCTAACTACAGACCGATTTCTGTACTCCCATTCTTTGCCAAAATATTTGAAAAATTAATGTACGCACGTTTAGATAGTTTTTTATCAAAAGAGAAAGTACTATTTCAGTCTCAGCATGGATTCCAACAGGGTCATTCTACCTACATGCCCCTTCTAAGCATACAAGACAAAATCTCTAATGCAATTGAAAACAACGAATACTCCCTTGGTATCTTCCTTGATGTAGCTAAAGCCTTTGATTCTGTAAATCATCATATTTTGATCAAAAAACTTTATAACTATGGAATTAGAGGGACACAACTACAATGGTTTGTTAGCTATCTTGAAAATCGTTTTCAACTGGTTTCTGTTAACAATTGTACTTCTGATCTACAACTCATTTCTCACGGTGTCCCTCAAGGATCTAATCTTGGACCTCTTTTATTTTTAATCTATATTAATGATTTACCCAATGTATCGCCTTCTATGTATTTTGTGCTATTTGCTGATGATTCTAACTTATTTCATTCTGATAAATCTATTGATACCCTATTCAACACTGTTAATTCTGAGCTTCACCGAGTCGTTGATTGGTTTCGATCTAATAAACTTACTCTAAATTTGGATAAAACCAACTACATCCTCTTCAGATCCCATAAGAAAAAATATCCCAATGAACTTCCTATTCTACTTATTGAAGGGACTCCTATCACCGAAGTAACATCCACAAAATTTTTGGGCGTTTACATTGACCAGCATCTAAATTGGAAGGAACACATCAATAATATCTCTAGCAAAATTGCTAAGACTGTTGGTGTGCTATTTCGCTCATCTAAACTGATTCCTGTCTCTATCCGGTCTATGCTATACTATTCTCTTATTTATCCTTATTTAACCTACTGTAATTTAATTTGGACGTCTACTTACAAATCTAATTTTATCAGACTAGTCACCCTTCAAAAATATGCAATCCGTTTTATAGCTAATATTCCTCGCCGAGCCCACACCGCTCTGTATTTCAAGGAATTTGGATTATTAAAGATCGATCAAATTAGGCACTTGCAAATAGGAGAGTTTATGTACCGTTATAACCATGGCCTATTACCACTTGTATTTAATGATTTCTTTAACCTTACCTCTGATCGCCACTCTTATTCAACTAGAAAATTAACTGTTTATGACCTTCCCTACGCACATACTAATACTCGTCGATTCTCTATACAATATACTGGCTCCCAATGTTGGAACTCTCTCCCTACACATCTTCATTCCCTACCTAACACAAGATTATTTAAGCATAAACTTCGCCTTTATCTACTTAAAACACTTCCTGATATGTAATGGCTATGGTTTCTGCTCAGTGGTCTCGCCAAGCCCTTAGTTAAGTCTTTAGTTAAGTCATTAGTTAAGAGTTGTTTTTCTCGTTATATACAGAAATGTCGATTGCTTAATTTTTTTTCTCTCTCCCTCATCATTTTTTTATTCCTACAATTGAATGCTCTGTCATGTTTTTCTTTTATATTTTACATGAATTATGGGTGGCCCTATTAGCGGGATTTTCTATCCCTTCTGGGTCTCCCCTTCTTCACCAAATTATGTTAATGTATTATTCAATGCCATAATTGTATCATGTTTGTTTGTTGTTTTGGTTGAGGAAAAAATAAATAAATAAAAATAAATTTAAAAAAAATCAGATGGCTGGTCTCGCGCTTGTTACTTGTCGCTGCTGAAATCTTTCCTCCTAGATAGTTCTTGGACAGATTTCACTGACCCAGTGTACTCCAGTCATCCATCCAGTGTCAACCGCTGTAACAGGGACGAAGTGGTGCGACTCTGAAATAGTATATCTGCTTTTCAGCATCATTTTGCGATGTTATTAATGCTCGTAAATGGGCCTAGGCCTACTTCATAATTAGGCTTAAAGTGACGTAACAAAAGATCTTTACTTTTATTCATTAGATTTTAATTTTGACTAATAATCGAAGTGACGTTACAATGGGCTTCTATTCTTTAAATTAGAAGATTAAAAGTTTTTTGTTTTTATGTGGACTTGTTATAGCGCCCCTTGAAGCTCTCTCTACTCAGAGGCGCTCCCGACTGCAGAGCGGACACTACATCGGAGTTTCACGCCGAAGCGCTGAGCAATTGCGAGTGATGGACTTGTCCAAGGTCCCTACGCGGCGACATGAGGTGGATTCGAACCTCAAACCTTCAGGCTTCAAGGCAACGACGCCACCACTATACCACCGCGATACACAAAGTAGGCCTATTAGTAATCGATTTATTTCATAATCAAAGTAATAAGCCATATGTGGTTTGTGTTTTTTTTAATAATAATAGGCATTTAGGCATGTTTCATAATTGAACTCCTCTAGATTTAACTCATTAACAATTCTAGGCCTAACATATATATGAGTTACGAAACTAGAGACCTTTATTCTTGCAAAGGGTTAACACTGTGCGCATGCAGCCTATGTTTAGGTCTACATGTATAATATGACAATGTATCTGCACTGATAGACTAGACCTATCGCACGTCGCATGAATCTCACAAAACGTTCGATGATTGACCTATACTTTAGCGTGTAAGTTACGTCACAATAGGCTTAGCCTGCATCTTCGCAGTCACTATGGTCGTCAAACAATTATAGATTATTGATATTGTGAAAACGTTTAACAGGCCCAAGTTACACAGAAATGCGAATCATAATCACAGTGACGTAACAATCATGAATGAACCTATAATAATAAACTCACATCATAATCAAAGTGACGTAACAATAGGCCTAGTCTATTATAATCTGAAAAGTAATTTATATTTTGACAACAGACTTGTATCGTAATCAAAATGACGTCACAATAGGCCTATATATACATATATATATATATATATAGTTTGTATTCTCAAAATTAACTTACATAACAGCAAATCTGCATCATAGTCAATGTGACGTAACAATGACCATTGGGATTAGGTATGGACTATAATAATATTCTCAAACTGAACAAATGCTACAACAGACTTGTATCGCGATCTTAGTGACGTCACAATAAGCCAATAGTTTTGTATTCTCAAAATACACTTATAGAACAGCAGATTTGTATCACAGTCAAAGTGACGTAACAATGAGTCCGAAGTGAAGTTGCATAGGAATAGATTTGTTTCCTAATTGAAGTGACGTAACAATGGGTCTAAAGTTAAGTTGCATAAGAGTAGATTTGTTTCATAATTGAAGTGAAGTGGCCTATGCCTAACCTTAGACCATAAAGGTGCAAAATTAGGCCTAGCAGATTATATAGAAAATACTAGTAGAATTTAAATTAGTAACAAAACTAGTAGCATTTCATTGCATGAAATGACGTTAGAATGGGTTTATGTCATAAATTAGACAAAATTACTGAACGATGGATCAATTTCAAACAACAAACTGAATTGGGGCGTAATTGCAGTAACGGGGACCGTGAGTGTAGGCTACTGTAGTTAGGGTCAGATTAGGCGTCGTGAGGGTCGGTTAGGGTCAGGTTAGGTGTTGTGAGGGTAGTTTAGGTTTAGTGTTAGGGTTATAGTGTCATCATTAGAAAGATATATCTCTGCATTCCAATACTCCCTTCAGCTTTCACTTTCTCACTTCACTTTGTTAATTAGGCCCCAGCTTAGCGGGACTTGTCCCTTTTGGTGTGCCTATATGCTCCCTCACTCTTATAATACCTATTCACTTTGAGTATTTTTCTTATTGCGAATTATGTCTATACTTTGTTAAACATACATGTACAAAATTGTTGGGATCAATAAAAAATATGTCTATGTCTATGTCTACTGTATACATCCACGGTTCCCGATACTGCAGTTACGTCCTGAATTGGTTCCAAAGTTTGAATGACATCACTTGATGCACATGCTGTACTAGGAGGTCAAGAGGGCAATCATGATGCCAGAGAGAGCTGCAGAGTCACACGCAGATTCACACTATCTCCAATCAAATCCCGTGTAGATATAGCCCTTTAATCCGCGCATCGCATTAGGTTAACAATAATACGTATTGAGGCGTATGATAGACCAGCATAGGCCTATAGACGAGACATACAACATATACAGGCAGGCAAAAAGAAAGACAAGCAAACAGAAAAGCAGACAGGCAGGCAGGCAGGCAGGCAGGCAGGCAGGCAGGCAGGCAGTCAAGCAGGCAGGCAACGAGTGCTACAGTCAATAAGGTGTGGCAGTCGACTGCTGTGAATAGCGATCTTCGAGACGTTTAATCTTAGGTTAACGCATAGAAGTGACATTATATAGTGTGCATTGTACATCGCCTTCTCTTCAACGGTGGATGCATCCATTCGGTCTATGAAGCTATTATCTAGCCTACTCATACATGCAAAGAAATGCAAATAAAAATGCATCTATTCGGTCTATGTGTCTATATTATTTACTCACACACGGTAACTATGATGCTTATAAAAAAATAAACTTAACCATGGTTTTCGGCACTTTAATCTTTTGTTCAGACCGGTCTAGCGGCTGTTATTCATTCAGTGTCAGTTCTGCACCACATTTAGGGCCTACGCCTATTAAGAAAATCACTGCAACGTGTGATATAAAAGTCTCCGGAATTATCGGAGTAGGCCCTATTATACAAAAGAGCAAAAATTATGGTTATAGGAAATGCGAAAATAGTAAATTCGCATATTTCACAAACATGTCCTAATTTGCTTTCTTTTTATCTACAACATTTTATTCTAAGGTAGCCTATACATGTAGTGCTCGCGTGGTGCAGTGAGGCTGCCTGCCAGGCTCTAGGCTATGTACAGCGCTTATCCTTTTCAATTCACATGTTTAGGCCTACATATATAATCGGCAGAATTAATTAATTCATTCATTCATTCGCATAAAACATTTACGTATGGTCGCTTTCAGAAGTCAAATTTCAGTGAGGCTCCCAGCTACAGCTCGATTAAAAAGAACAGCCTTAATAAGGAGAGAAAAGAACGCAGAGATGTCGTCCTGCAGGGAAAGAGGCGAAGCTCCGGAGTGAGGCTATTCCAGGTGGGGCCAACCAGTGGCCACGAGAGTCCCTATAGCACATGGGACAGGGTAACTAAGAAAGCCCGTGAAGATACATGTAACTGCAGGAGCAAGGCCCTCGATCCTGTTTAGGATTGATCGGGTGCTGCGACCCTTCACTAAACACTGCCCGCTCGAATAGATGCCACATGATTACCCCTCGCTCCCAGTGTATGGATCAGGCATTAAGCCAGATATTATAAAATTATCTCTGATATACACACGCTCAGTCCCAAAGGTAGTCTACTTTTTACACACACACAAACACATACACGCGCGCACACACACACACACACACACGTATACACACACGAAACACACACACACAGATACACACACACAAACACACGCACACACACACGCCCACACACACACAAATACACACACATTATCGTCAATGCAGGTGACCATGCAAGTAACCTACTCAGATGTCTTTTCACGCTAATGTTGGTCTGTTCAATAATTTCTCTTCGAAACGACCGCTCGATAGCTATATACAGGAGATTTCTAATTTACGGCCCTGTGTACATTACAAGACAGTAAAGTAAGTCAGGACGACTGCAGGCAGAAAGGATCAAAGATGACGACGACGACAACGACGAGGTGGACGATAACTAATAACGAGACTAACAATAAATAGCAGCAATAATAATATTAAATATAGTAATATTCTAACGATAATGTTGACGTCGTTAGGAAGGCTGGCTGGTTGAATGTTATGCTACACTGGCTGTTGTAATAGTCGGTTGTTTTGAGATGGCTTCATTGCTTGCCTGAGTTTTCATCAGACGTTGTGCACTGGCTTCCTTTGCAGTTCCGTAAGGAATTCGAACCTGGTCCGTAGGCGTTTCCGGTTTCCGCCGATCATCAGGCGATGATGCTTCGAGGTCACTTCCGGAGTTCCTTCGGGCAGACGTCCAGTCGACTGGACTCGTGTCAGAGGTCAGAGTAAGGGCGTTGGCGAATCGATCAAACTTCCAGTGGAAACTGTTCGGCTGCTTGTCTGCTGTCGCCTTGAACAGTCCGAATGAAGTTCCGACCCGTCCGCCGCTGCCGGAGTCGCTCCTCGCATCCGGATCGAAGACGGACGATCCGCCGTTCTTTCGCTTGCCGTCCAGACTTACTCGATCGGAGCCGAGGGCCTTGGGCGACGTTGACCCATCGTTGGCGAATCTACCGTCACGCCACTTCAGTGTATTCGGACGAACAACCCCGGTCTTACCAGGGATACGGAAGCCTCCGAACGACGAATTGTAGTCGAGACTGCTGTTGGTTCCGTCCAAATCGACGAACTCCGACTCGTTGGACTTCCTTCGTCTCTGCTGCGACTTCGAGTCGAAGTCGTACTCGGTGATGTCGCTGCTGCTGTAGTCCTTCGGTAGTCTGACGGTCGAGTATGGTCTCTTCTGACCGACCCTCCAACGTATATCGTCCTTAGACCTCGATGCGGGCAGTCGAAAGTTGGCCGTTGCGTAGGTGTCGCTTCCCGTGTCGACGAATTCGGAGGCGCTTGACATACTACGCTTTCCCGGTTTCCTTTCCTTCCTCCCCGCAGGGTTGAACGAAACCTCGTCGTCCGTGTAGCCCCTCGGAAGCTTCGACGACACGTAGGGACCTTTCTGGCCGGCGCCTCTCCACATCAGGTCGGATCCAGTTCTTGATGGAAGTCTAAATCCGTCTGAACTGGGAGACGGGAGGCTTTCCACATCGCCGGTAAATTCTGATCGTCGAGGGACACTGATCGACTTGGGTCGTTTCTGCTTCTTTGGTCCAGCCGCCACCGTCTCCGCGTCTTGTGCTTCGTTATTGAAATCCTTTGGGAGTCTCTGAGCCTCGTAAGGATCCTTCTTGGCTCCTCGCCACAGGAGACCTTCGCCAGACGTCACTGGAAAGCGAAAAACGCCGGACGTTGAGGGACTCAGATTACTGTCTTGGTCACTGAATTCTGTTTCTTTTCCCTTTCGTCTCTTTGCTGCCTCTGTGTTTCCCTCTTCCAGTTCCTCCTTTGAGTAGTCATTCGGGAGTCTCGCCGTGACGTACTTTCCCTTTTCAGCGCCTCTCCACAGAAGATCTCCGAGTTTGGCCGGAAGTCGGAAATTGTCCATTTCCGGAGAAGGTGGGCTTCCGTCGTCACCATCCACGAACTCTGATTTAGATCTTTGTGGCTTCATTCGTTCTGTATCGTCATTTGTCGGTGCATTCTTTGGAAGCTTCTCCGTTTCGTACGGTTCTCTCTGACCTCCACGCCACAACATACCCCCTCCCAGTCCCGATGGAAACCTGAAGTCGCCATCTTGAGATGAGTTTGGATCTCCGTCCACGAATTCCGATGCGTTTCTTCGTTTCTCCCGTTCAATGTCGTCTTGACTCTCGTCTTCTTCCTCAGTCTTCGATTCTTCTCCAAAGTATGGCGATGTTGGGTCAAAGTTGTCCGGAATGCCACCAGTCTTCCATCTGCGACCGTCCGAATTGGGAAGTCTGAAATTCCCGTATGGAAGTCCGACGGTGCCTTTGGGACGAGGTCTGAAGCCAGAGGCAAGATCGCCCTCCTCACCCTTCGTCTGCTCCTCCGATCCACCACCATGCTCAAGGTCATCAGTTACTGTCCAAGCCGGTGGCATCTGATCTTCCAACTCCGAAGACTGTTCCCCACCGGCCACGAAGTTCTTCAGAATTCCAACTTCGTCGTTGCTACCCTCGCGATATCCGCCGATCTGCCTCAGAGGGTCCTTCTTGTTTTGGTACTGCCATCGTCGTATCAAGCAGAAGAGCGCAACTGCTGTGGCAACAAGCACTGCCACTCCTAAGACAACGCCGATGATGATGTAGACGTAGGTTTCGAGGCCTTTTGCTTTTTCCACCGATGCCAACGTAGAAATGGAGTCGACGACGAATGAGTTGTTCGTAACGTCTCCTCGAGATGTAGGAATTTCGCTTTCTCCAAAAATCCTGTTGGAAGGGCGTGTTGCGGTTCTATAATCAGGGGCCGTAGCTGTATTTGTTTTCGTTGTTAGACTGCAGAACATAGGCGCTGGTTGTAGGCAGAACGGGTCGTTGTCTCTGTACTTAGGGTTGACCATCACTGGACAGTTCTTAACCGGATTGCACACGAGAAGGTGACAGATCTGATTGGCATAGCAAATAGACGTACTTGCGTCCTTCAGAGCAGAACTCGCTCGAATCCAGAGCAGATCGCAGGAACAAATGAACGGATTGAATCCCAGATACAAAGCCGTACGATTCGTGGTCACTAGACCGGACACGGATCCATAGGTCAACGTCTGAAGGTCGTTTCCGGACAGATCGAGGATCGTCAGCCGGGATAATCCAGAAAAAGTGTCAGTTGTTATGACGCCGAACCCGTTGTCGGCCAACAAGAGCTGCTCGAGTTGAGTCAGATCCTGGAAAGCGAACTGTGGAAAGTAGCGGATGGAATTGTTGCTCAGGTCCAGAATTTTCAAGCTGCCCAGCGACGCGAACGTGCTCCTTGTCAGGTATTCAAGTCTGTTGTTCTGCAGGTAGATCTCCGAGAGAAACGGTGAAGAGGAGAAGGCTGCATCAGAGATGTTGCGAATGTTGTTATCGTTGAGGCGAATGACGATCAGATTCACTGCACCAAGGGCAGGCAGCTCTGCTAGAGCGTTGTGATCTAGCCACAGATTCTGAATGGCACTGTTGGCCGTCAGCCAACCGGGCTCTATATAATCGATCAGGTTGTGGTCTAAGTAAAGTTCCTTTAGCGCTGGAAGTTTGGCCAGCTGCACTTTCGCGAAGCGACTCAGCTGGTTGTAGCTGGCACGTAGGGAAGTGAGGTAGGGCGCGTTGGCGAAGTTCAGTGCGGTCAGTAGATTATGGGAGAAATCGGCTGTGCTTATGAATGGAAGACGTATGATGAAGTCGGCTTGCGTCAGTCTGTTCTGCGACACGTCGAGGTATTTCAGTGTTGATCCTTGGTCGGGAAAGGCATCGGGTGGAATCGACTGGATGTGGTTCAGACTCAGGTTCAGCCTCTGTAGCGTCGACGTAGTTCTGAAGAGTCCCGAGTCGATCTGTTTGATTGAGTTGCTGGCGAAGAGTACTTCCTTCAGAGCGGTGGCATTGCGGAAGGCGTCGCTGGGGATCGAACCGATGTTGTTGCTGTGCGCATCGATGACCTGGAGTCGAACGAGAGCGACGATGGCCAGGGAGGAGATCGAGGAGATGTTGTTCGACGACAGGTCGAGGTTCGTCAGCTTCCGGCAGCTGGGCAGCATGTTCTCTGGGATGTTGGACAGCAGGTTGCTCGATAGATCAAGCCACGTCAGATTCGGCATCCAGTTGAAGCCGGGAGACGTGAGGTTCGTCAGGCGGTTTCCGGCCAGAAGCAGCGAGCGAACGTTGCTGGCGCCCGTCAGGAAGTTAACGGGTAGGTCTGCGATGGCGTTGTAGGACATGTCGAGAGATTGGAGACCGTCCAGTCCGTCGAAGGCGTCGGCGGAGACGTTTCTGATGTTGTTCCACTGGAGATTGATGTTGACGATCTTCGTCAGGTTACGGAAGAGTCCAGGCTGTAATTCCGTCAGTCGGTTGCGCTCCAGCAGAACGGAAGTCAGACTGGCCAGTCGGTTGAAGGTGTTTCCGGGGAGGAAGGAGATGTTGTTGGATCCGAGACTGATCGTCTGAAGGACCCTGTCCAACCCGACAAATGCGTCGACGTCCACGTCGCTAATTCCCAGAGCGGTCAGCCATAGGGACTCGGCCTTGACTCCTGCGAACGCTGCGCCCTGGAGTCTCGCTAAGTTGGACGAGACGACGGAGAACTCGGAGATGGTTGAGGAGCAATCGAAGGACGGCATCACTGCGAGGTTCCCGAGTCCCGAACAGAAGACGTAGTTTCCGCTTTCGCTGGATCCGGCGATGACAGGCTTCACTGCGCATGTGCACTTCGTCTCATCGATGATTGGACACATTCCACTGCACGACGAATCGGAGCGGCATCGATCGACTCCTTGGCAGATGAGGAGCAGCACGGCCACTGTCAACCTCGATTGCCACGTCGCCATGTTTCGTATGTGCGGCATTGATATCGATGAACTGGGAATATGGTATGGACCTAGACCTACTCAAAGGTCTTGCGCTGAAGCTGAAAGCAATCAGGACAAATGCCGGTCATTTAACGTCAATGCAGATTTGCTATGAAAGATGTGACTTTAAATTTGAGGTCATTGTGATCTATGGATCCGATACAAGAAGAATTATATTGCACATTTTAAGGCTACTGGTAAAGACATATAATGACATATTATAATATTATACTAACTTATTTATTTATTAATTTTTTTATTTATGCGCCTACGTGTGTATGCAATTTCCTTAGGGGAGTGGTCATAGGCGTAGGGCCCGTAGGGGACATTTCGGCAGTGGGGGTGGGGGGAAAGATTTGACTTTTGCCCGAAAAGTTAACTTTTTCGGACCGCGAGTTTTTCAATTTTTCTTCGGCCAAATTTTATGATGACTTTTTCAATCATTTCGATTTCCCAGCCGAAATATCTGAGTTCCCAGCCGCCGAAATAACTGATGACCTTTTTTTAGTCATTTCGTACAATTTACTCTTTTGGCTCTGCGTGCCCGAAAAAATCCTCCCATGCCTGTTTGCCCGAAAAAACCCGAAACAAAACTTTGTTCGCCCATGCCTGCTTTACCCGAAAAACACATTTGCCCGAAATTTGGGGGGGCATTTGCCCTCTGGACCCCCCCGTCTCCTACGTCTATGGGAGTGGTTCCGAGGTTGATGGACCACGACACACGGTCGTAGCGTAAATGCTTACAACCGGAAGATTACAACAATATATTAGATAACTTTATAGACCAGAACTTACGTGGCATGGTAGATCCTTATTTAAAAAAACACAACTAAACGGATTGGAGGCTGCAACACATACATGTAGCATGAAACTCACTGACCGATCTGACATGAACTCTTTCTTATTTTTCTTATCAGATCTAATCTTATGTGGTCTGGTCGGATCTAGTTAAATTTTAACCCAACCCTTTCTAATACGATCCAAAATCCAGCAACTGATGTAGCGCTATCAGACTATAACGCACTTTCGGCAAACAATGGTTACTGGAAGTAAAATCAATACAATGCAAATGTGTTTGGATTTTGTCCTCCTTCCAAATTTCATAAGTGCAAACACGATGCGACAAAACATCGGTGGTGCAGAACAATGATTGTGATTGGAGGACCTGCTGAGCAGAAACTACCTTATAATGTATATATATACATAGGCGAGGATCGAACCTAGCTGCGCTCTTTGCATCACAGGCCGAGTAGGCCTACTGTAACCAAGTGGCCACCATGCCACGCATGAAGTGTACAAAATAACCGGCAGGATAAGTAGTCCATTCGTAACCAGAAGTCATATGCTACAGTGATCACCGGACCAGCAACTTAATCGACGAAATAAGTGACAAAAAGACGCATATAACCTGATAGGCAACAAATGACAAATCTGTCTACATAATTATTACAGCGTAGACCTAAATCCAGATACCCGGAAACTGTTTTGGGTGAGGCACAAGCCGCACTACAAGAACCATAAAGAATTCGACATACAGCATGTTTGTACAGTACACGTACCGGTACAAAGCCTAAGCAAAGAACAGTTTTTGCTTTCGTGTGTTGAGTATGGGAATGCAATAAACAACGTCTGGTCTGAACGCTGCAATGCGGCTGAATGCGATGCTGAACGCGCGTTATTTAAATTAAACCGGTTAATTATTTCGTTTGAATGATCAAATACATTTCAATATCTATAAACCCATAATACACGCAGTCGCTCCTTTCCAGACTTATAATATTATTGCCAGAAGTACAAACCATCTTTCTTTAGTTTATCATCTGACTCTTAATTTCCGAAATAATGTTCATGTTTAATCTATTATTTCAATGCCACAGTCACTCGACATATAGTCTTAAATTCACGCAGTCTATGTAATGCCATGCAGGGATATAATATCAATGCACAATTTATGATTGAGACTATGACTTGCTATATAGCGTATTAACACTTACCTTGATTTGATTTATTATGCGCTTCTATTATTGAGCCAGGGTGCACACCCTGATGAGCCTAAATCCGCCTGTATACGCTCTACAGGGTCGGATGAAAGACTTCATCCGCTTCTCTGCACAACGCAGAAGAAGCTAGACTGCAGTGAGTTAAACAAACTGACAGTAGGTAACTGCCGTCATACTTTTTGCGAAGTCAGTCACGCTGTGCTAAAAGACCGCATTGTAGAAGCACAGGGCGCTCAATGCCAAAAAAAGTGTCGCCAAAAATGCACGCGTGGTTGACGCTTTCGTGACAAAGCTACGAGTGAAAACCTTCCTATAGAAGCGATACGCATGAGTGAAGAGGAAAAGTAGCTAAACGAATAATTATACATCGTCGGCAAGAGGACACGACTCCTGAGTCCTGCTCTCTTGTTGAGATTAGGCCTGCTGCTTCTGAGTCATGGAGGCAGCAACCTACACACTTAGCATAATAATTATATATACATGTGCACCCTGAATGGACACGGTGACAGATCGCTAATGCGTTTAGCCTAAGTAGGCTATAATACCTCTACAGCCACTGTAATTTATAGGCCCTATTCGAAATCAGGTCCATGCACGCCTACTGGCCCTATCCCAAATGGTGCCACATTCACACTGTACGGCACATATTAACTTAATTGGCACCCTTCCGTTGACCACCACTCAGGGCTTTTTACAAGGATTTTTTAAACATTACAACTACCAATTTTAATCTGGTGTCCCCTTTTTGCGGAAAAATTTTCAAGTCGCGGGTATAAAATCTGATGACTTTTCTAGTCATTCACGAGAAACTTGGCCTTTGGTCCTTCGACGTATTTTTTAAATTGCACTGCCCCAGTACCCTCCGTTCCTTTTCGGTCTTCCAAGGTAAATTGCCGTCAATCCACTGCAGTTACCTTTTCTATTGATTTTCACTGCACAGGATTGCTTTTACAAATGCACAAATCCATGTGTAACTGCACATTTTGTGTATAACTGCACGTTAAAAGTCCTGCCTCACCTATATACACAGTCCAATCCACGTCACACCCTCAATGAGGAACGGCTAGAAACAACCGAACATGTATGTATGTATGTATGTATGTATGTATGTATGTATGTATGTATGTATGTATGTATGTATGTATGTATGTATGTATGTATGTATGTATGTATGTATGTATGTATGTATGTATGTATGTATGTATGTATGTATGTATGTATGTATGTATGCATGCATGTATGTATGTATGTATGTATGTATGTATGCATGTATGTATGTATGCATGTATTTATGTATGTATGTATGTATGTATGTATGTATGCATGTATATATGTATGTATGTATGTATGTATGTATGTATGCATGTATTTATGTATTTATGTATGCATGAATGTATGTATGTACGATTGCGAATGTATGTATGCAGTATGTGTATGTATGTCTATGTATGCATGAATGTATGTTTGTATGTGCATACAAGATCCTGGTTAACCTACCATGAAATGTGCGTAGGTCCTATTCAGCCGGAGATCGTTCTCGTCACTTTTAAGATTTGTCTGAAAAGCAGATGACTGATCTGGGTCAAGGTACCCCCTCTTTGATGTGGAAATACCATTCTTTGTAGGATATGTATACGGCCCTTAGCTTTGAAGAATCACGAATCTGCAAGAAAGCGACTAGTCGGCTCCCACTGTCTGCATACGGCAGCGTATACCGAATTCAAACCGCGCACTATATCACTGGTAACAATAATTATTATAGGCTCCGCCATAGCTTTAATACTCATGACAGCTTTGACTAGTAATGGAGTAACAGAGGACTACTATAGGCATATGCCATACATGTATTATTATGACTCACGCACAACCTACACGAACACCACATAAATTTTGGTTGGCCTGACTACATCCCTATATGGATTGACAAACTTGACCCGCGACCAATCTACGTAGGCAGGGTGCAACCAAAAGTTGGGACTTGGGAGGAACCTTCCCGTCCGAATGAGGGAAATGCCAGCGCGGAAAGCATAGAGCCGCGAATGCCAAAGGCGAGAGTCAAGAAGCCTCTAGTAACAGGACATGGGTAAAGGCCCACAAAGGGGAGGGCTCCATAACCTTAATTCCTAGTCATCAGCCCGGAATTTCCCCAAAAATATACCTTTTCCATCCGCCCTCCACCCAAAACCCTGATGACCTTCTTCGCCGCTGCGAGGCGCGCACATACGGAGCTACTCGCGGGGGGGCCGTCAACTTTTGAGGCCAGAATAGCTGGCCAAAAGAAAGAAATTTCTAAATGAGGGGGGCATGGCCGGATTGGCCCCCCTTGGATCCGCCCTTGGGGCGCGGTGGTGTAGTGGTGGCGTCGTTGCCTTGAAGCCGGAAGGTTTGAGGTTCGAATCCACCTCAAGTCGCCGCGTAGAGACCTTGGGCAGGCCCTTCACTCGCAATTTCTCAGCGCTTCGGCGTGAAACTCCGATTCAGTGTCCTCGCTGTAGTCGGGAGCGCCTCTGAGTAGCGGTTGAGGGCTGGAAGAGGCGCTATAACAAGTGCGCATACAAAAAAATTTATAACTAGCCTATACCTACTCTGAGAGGAATTCAAGTCCTACGCGACGCATTATAAAATGAGGCAACTTTATTTTGTACACTGCACAGCAAAGGTTGCAGTCAGCATAGAGCCCGTGATCCTCTATACATTTTATACATTTTAATAAAGCAAATAATGACTCAACAATTTTAACAAAAGTTCATGTAGCAAAGCTAATTACGTACGGTAACAATAATGATTGTATAGAAAGATAGTCATAATGCGGAATTAGCCATTGTCCTAGGCAACGTAACACTATGGACCCTATACGCAGCTAATGACGTAACAATAGTATTGTAGGCAAAGAAGATGTCGTCATAATAGTAGTGTTGTCAAAGCAGCAACTTGTCCATAGCGAAGTTAGTGACGCAACAGAATTGCACAACAAGGAAAATCCGTCACAATGCGAAATCCATAGGACAAAACAGGGCCGGATTAACAAATGTGGGGACAGTGGGGGCCCTGTTAGGTAAAACTGTGGGGGCCCAGACCTTACAGAAGCAAGACAAAATGACTCACAAAACGTGTTATATTCAGCGAATCAACATTCGTCTATTATTAATTCATTACTTATATTATTTTTAACATTATCAACAGGTCTTTAAATAGATTTAAAAAACCAATATATCTTTTACGGTTTAAGAATATTAAGGTGATTCATGGTCATGAGTCATTCTCATGACCAGCGCACAGCACTCGTACAAGCAAACAGTGCAGAAGCGATTTTATGCCCCAAATAAATTCTTGTCTATGAAAATTTCTGGTAGACCTGCGGCAGAATAACGGCCCGGGCAAATGATTCTTACCAGGGCATTTGACCTGATTTGCCCTGCTGTGCATGGCTCCCACACTGTTTACAAACTAAAATATATTTTCGCGGTTATGCCAGTAGTAGACCCTGGCTCAAGCCCCATCCTGCTTATGTGAGCTTTCACCCCGGTGTATGTCTCTCTGGACAGCAGTTCACTGCGCTCAGCTGCTCGTGGAGAATTCCTTGTTCCTTTTTCGAGTATTGTGACCATGCAACGACGAACATTCTCGGTATATTGGGCACAGTAATCTGGAATAGCCTCCCCGTGGCTCTTTCGCTTCCCGTGACTCTGCTGGCTCTTTCTTTCGTAAAGCCTTTTCTTTTTGACAACGCCTGCGTTGGGAGCGCCTTCGAGTAAAATCTGGAGGGGCTCTATATAAATTTATGAGATTGATTGAATTCGTAAAAATAGAACGCGTGTTATATTAATAGGCCTACTGCATGTAGGCCTACTCAATGTTATTATCACGCCATCTCATAATGCGTACAATAGCACTTGAGTTCCGATCAGGGGATTATGTGTTTAAACAAGCAAAAAACGTGTAACTATTACTAGCATTTCTTACTGATTTTAAGATCAATCTGCCGGGCAATGAAAACTGCAATAAGGGACCCCACATGTGCAAAAGTTGCATAATGCTAAAGTTACTAGTCTTTGAATAATTTGACAATTTTTTCATATATTTTAAACTCAGTTTACTATTATAATTAGCAACGATGGAAAAAATCCTATTGCATGTGTGGGGGCCCCCTAAAGTGTGGGGGCCCCTGTTCGGCCGAACATGTCGAACATGCCTTAATCCGGCCCTGGGACAAAATAGATAATGTAGCATTTTCATGTGCAATAAAATTAGTGACGTAATAATAGTGTTAAGAACAAGAGATGTCGTCACAATAGAATTTCGATATAGTACAAATTAGCCAATATCACACGTACGCTTCGTGTGTCCTTTTGTCGTTATTCTGTGGAATAGACCCCACAGTTTTTCTGAACAGGAACAGGGTCACCACGTTTGTTAATCCGGCCCTGTTTGGGCCCCTCAAAACTGCGGGTCCGGTGCTGCAGCACCTTTATCACCCACTCTAATGCGAGCCGGTAAGCCTATACAAGAATAGAGGGTCGCAAAAGGTTCGTCAGCCACTCATTCACGTGAGTAGAGCAGGGAGGAGACCTGACCGACGACTCCAATTGGAGCGTAGACTCGGAACCGACCTGGGCTGGCGAATCAAAGTCCACCGTGCCCACCTTCTCGTGGGGCGACCTGTTAGTAATCCCTCCGTATGGAGGGGTGAACGAACGGGCACGGATGGCAAACGGGGGGAAGGCAATGGCAAACGACCCCTTATCTTCTGCCAAGAAAAATTCATGATGTATCCAAAAATAGAGGATACATCAAGAATGTCGCCAGAGCTCCAAGAGCTGACGGCACCAGGTGACCAGGTGAAGCCTATAGTATTTTCTATTGCTATTTCTTAAGACTTAAGTTACATGTAATATTCAAATTGAAAAGTTTTTTAATAGTCGTTGGCAAACGTAAGAGGAGTCTGAGGAGACCGCCCCTCAGTGGCGGCGCTAGGGGGGGGCGAGGGGGGGCTAAGCCCCCCCTAAAGAAGGCCATCCATTTTTTTCCCCATGTAAAAATAAAAATTTTGGACGATTTACCCCCTTTAGCCCCCCCAAAACTGAAATCCTGGCGCCGCCACTGCCGCCCCTGCAGCCTGGTCGGAAGTTGGATCGAGTTCCATAGGATGGTTGCATCTATATGGCTGCAGTGGGCTGAGGCAAGAGAAGACATGCAGCACGGTAAGCCGAGATATTTTTATTGGTGTTAAAAATAGAGTATTTTCGAGTAGAAGTTTAAGTGTAATCTCAGTCGAACCTCGATATAGGCCTAGTGTTGCAGTAGGTATAGGCTATATGTTGTTCGACAAATAATCGACAAATAATATAGGGGTACGAAAGCCCCTATGCTATTTGGTTACATTTTGGTGGACTAAGTCTCTAAGAGACATACTATATAATTATGATTCAGCAGTAGAAGGAGAAAATGGCAATCTTCTTCTTACGAACCGGACTATACGTCATTTTGCGTTCCCATGGTGACGATTTCTCAAACGATGACGCCATCATTGGGTCTTTTGTCTTACGTCGTCTTTCTAACGACTTTCTCACGGGTGAAACATTCATTCTGTGAAAGAAATCTTAGCTGAAATCGTCGAATAATAAGAATGATCTTCGTTTAAGTTCAAACTGACATAACCCAGAATGATTACAATACTCATATTATGAACAATAACTTCTAGACGGTCGACGTTTGAACTTTGAAGCAGCGCCGCAATGAATAAGAAATCGGCGCAAAGAACATATAACAGATGCGAAGATCCGAGTAAGAAATTTCTTTTGCTTCTTTGTATTTATGTTATCATTGTTAAGTAAGCGACGTGTACATGTAGATGTTGACGATGATTATTATGGTGGTGTTGGTGTTGGTGGTGTTGGTGGTGGTGGTGGTGGTGGTGGTGATGATGATGATGATGATGATGATGATGATGATGATGATGATGATGATGATGATGATGATGATGATGATGATGATGATGATGATGATGATGATGATGATGATGATGATGATGATGACCGTAGGCCTATTGCAGTCACTTGGTCCGTTTGATTTAAAATCAACATAGAGAACCATATTATCCTCAATAATCTATGGTAGTCCGGTCATTATAATTGAACAATGAGTAATTGTGACTATTGTCTTTTCAGATGGCTGGTATCTTTGTGCAGTTGGCAGATACGATGTCTTCTTCTTCTTCCTCTTCTTCTTGATGGAAACTCAGCAAGAGATTACGGCGATCAGCGAAACGTAAAAAAGCAATTCGAAAATCTGTTGAATAGCAACGAGCTTTTCAAAGTTAAACGTAAGAATTGTTCACCTCAGCCACTTCAATATTCAACGAGGCCTACATAATAATAATATACAGTAGCGGCGCTGGGGGGGGCCTAGGGGAGCTAAGCCCCCCCTAAAAAAGAGCATCCATTTTTTGGCATGTAAAAATGAAATATTTGTACATTTACCCCCGTTTAGCCCCCCCCCCCCCAAATAACCGTAGAGGTAGACAGACAGTTTGGCGGATTATGAAAAAGGATCATTTTCGAAGATTTCGATCAAATGACTAAAAAAGATCGTCAGAAATTTTGGCAACTGAAAACGGAAAATTTTTCTCGAAAATCCAGCTTCCTCCCAAAAGAAAATCCTTTCGCCGCCACTGATAATTAGTATATACATGTAGCAGACATTCTGAATTAGGCGGCTTAGGCCTTCACCTTAAAGTTTTCTTGGAGGATATAGGCCTATGCATGCATCATAGCGAAGAACACGATTGCTGCAAATGGCATGTGTGTAAACTTGTTCCTTTGGGAGGTGAGCAGTGCCAATAATATTCGACATTAACTCGCTCAAACAACACCTCCAACACCTCCAACACAAACCTGGCACAAACAACCAATCAGGATAAGCTTTGTGGGCCTACCTTATCTCTTCCTATAATGGTAGGGCGACCTAGGCTACTATAATATCTACATGTCTGTAATAACATTATATAGGCCTATGTATTAATTATCTTCGTGGGTTTTCTGTGTTGCTTTAGGAACCGCTACGTTGCTGCCTGCATGAGATCAATATGGCATGAGGGGAATGCGATGAGTGACGGTTATGTGGCTCTGTGTTGTTGTTGTTGTTGTTGTTGTTGTTGTTGTTGTTGTTGTGTGTTTGTAGTTTATTTGTATTAGTACCTGCCGGGCCTCTGGCGTGGTGTAAAACCCCGTAAGCTCCTCGCAAAGGCAGGAGGGCCCCTGGCGCGGATTAGGCCAAAAATCCCGCAAGCCCACTATTATTAATTTTAAATTTATCTTTTATTAATGTGGTGTGCGTTGTTGAGCCGAGGGATGAGTAGAGGATGAAGGGGCGGAATGATTAGATCTCGATCGAGGGAAGTGCATGGTGCATGGTCGTGGAACAAGATCGCAGTGGGATATCGAAACAGTCTCAAGAGAAGGAAAACCTCAACTCAATCCACAACGAGGCGGACGCTTATTCGACTTGGCACAAAAACTCTTTGTTTAATGTTTACGAGACTGAAAGTCTGAAACAGACTTTGCAAATAGAATCAATTAACGTTGTGCACTGCATGAGGAGGAACGTCCCGAATCAGTGGACTTTATAGTAAAATACGTAACAGTTCAATGAATAGATCTAGTCTTTTCGATCTGTGTCATGTCTTTTTTAGTGTTCTCGACTTATGTCCTGCCATCGTAATTTACAATTCAAAAATAGGTAGCCTAAGGAAGTAAGATAAGCAATTTGTCGAATCTCTACCACGTACTAGGCTAATACCGATCTTTGACTCAAATTGCATGACTGTATTAATTCCTAATTGCGAATATCATTACGAACATGCAGTAACTTCAGTGACTGAAACCGAACAGTAAAAGAATTAACTATACATTTATTTAAATGCTATTGAAATTACACCAGCACCGATGATGGTAAATGACCATGCATGCAGGAGTAAAAATTAAGTTACAGCTGCACGTCATTTATTCTTGGTGTCAGTTAATTCTGAAGAATAACTATACGTAGATTACAATATTATTGTCGGATCAACAGACGTCAACCCTTGGTCGAAGATTATTCTGCTCGATCGTATATTCTTGTAGGCTATATATAGATGCCTGTCACGCCTCTATTATTAGGCCTAAGGTCGGCAGTAGGCCTACCATTTTGTAATATACAAGTAGGCCTACATTAGGCCTATATATGCCCTAATAATATAGCAAGTATTAAACATTACCCTACAAAGTCGTCTAGGTGGGTTTTCAGGCAGATTTTCATTCATAACCGGTGTAAAATGGACACCAAGGTCCTTATAGATGGACATTAAGGACCATATAGCTCCACCGTATCTTCGAGAACTCTGTTGCTCCACCTTGGGAGTTCAGCGTCGATCCACCCTTCGATCGGCAAACCAAGCTGAGCTTCTTCCCTGCCAGCATGCCCATACAGAGCCCATCTCCAAATTATGTGGGCTCGTGGGCATGGGCTAGCCCATATCCGCCCCAACTGGGCAGGACATGAGGAGCCCATTGTCAGAATAAATTTCGATTTGGGGGACAAATTAGCTCCCGAATTTCAGCTGCTCGAATAGAACCCATATAAAATTGAGGTCAGAAAGTAAAAACTCACTTTTCCAATATCCGGATTTGACGTGGGAAATAGAAGGGCTGGTGGGCTTGGGCTGCCCACATCGAGCCCACTTGGGCCTGAAATCGAAAGCCCATAACCAAAAAATTTGTTTCAATGGGCGACAAGTGGGCTCATGGGCATGGGCTGCCCACATGGAGCCCATCCCAAATTGATGTGGGAAGCCCATTAACCGACCTGCTTAAAAACTCATATTTTGGTGGGCAATAAATGGGCTCATGGGCATGGGCTGCCCACATGAAGCCCATCTTAGATCGACTTGAAAGGCCCATTAACCGACCTCTTTCGTTTTAAACATTTTTGGTGAGCGAAAAATGGGCTCATGGGCATGGGCTGCCCATCTGAATCCCATCTTAGATTGACTTAAAAAGCCCATTAACCGACCTCTTTAATTTTCAACATTTGAGTGGGCAATAAATAGGCTGGTGGGCATAGGCTGCCCATATGAAGCCCATCTTAGATTGACTTGAACAGCCCATTAACCGACCACATTGACTTTCACCATAAGGATGGGCGCGAAATGGGCTGGTGGGCATGGGCTGCCCATATGAAGCCCATCTTAGATTGACTTGAACAGCCCATTAACCGACCACATTGACTTTCACCATAAGGATGGGCGCGAAATGGGCTGGTGGGCATGGGCTGCCCATATGAAGCCCATCTTAGATTGACTTGAACAGCCCATTAACCGACCACATTGACTTTTACCATAGGGATGTGCGCGAAACGGGCTGGTGGGCATGGGCTGCCCATATGAAGCCCATCTTAGATTGACTTGAACAGCCCATTAACCGACCACATTGACTTTTACCATAAGGATGGGCGCGAAACGGGCTGGTGGGCATGGACTGCCCATATGCAGCCAATCTTAGATTGACTTGAACAGCCCATTAACCGACCACAATGACTTTTACCATAAGGATGGGCGCGAAACGGGCTGGTGGGCATGGGCTGCCCATATGCAGCCCATCTTAGATTGACTTGAACAGCCCATTAACCGACCACATTGACTTTTACCATAAGGATGGGCGCGAAATGGGCTGGTGGGCATGGGCTGCCCACATGAAGCCCATCTTAGATTGACTTGAACAGCCCATTAACCGACCACATTGACTTTCAGCATAAGGATGGGCGCGAAATGGGCTGGTGGGCATGGACTGCCCACATGAAGCCCATCTTAGAATGACTTGAACAGCCCATTAACCGACCACAATGACTTTTACCATAAGGATGGGCGCGAAATGGGCTGGTGGGCATGAGCTGCCCACATGAAGCCCATCTTAGATTGACTTGAACAGCCCATTAACCGACCACAATGACTTTTTACCATAAGGATGGGCGCGAAATGGGCTGGTGGGCATGGCCTGCCCATATGCAGCCCATCTTAGATTGACTTGAACAGCCCATTAACCGACCACGTTGACTTTTACCATAAGGATGGGCGCGAGATGGGCTGGTGGGCACGGGCTGCCCATATGCAGACCATCTTAGATTGACTTGAACACTATGAACAGCCCATTAACTGACCACATTGACTTTTAACATAAGGATGGGCGCGAAATGGGCTGGTGGGCATGGGCTGCCCACATGAAGCCCATCTAAGAATGACTTGAACAGCCCATTAACCGACCACAATGACTTTTACCATAAGGATGGGCGCGAAATGGTCTGGTGGGCATGGGCTGCCCATATGCAGCCCATCTTAGATTGACTTGAACAGCCCATTAACTGACCACATTGACTTTTACCATAAGGATGGGCGCGAAATGGGCTGGTGGGCATGGGCTGCCCACATGAAGCCCATCTGAGATTGACTTGAACAGCCCATTAACTGGCCACATTGACTTTTACCATAAGGATGGGCGCGAAATGGGCTGGTGGGCACGGGCTGCCCATATGCAGCCCATCTTAGATTGACTTGAACAGCCCATTAACTGACCACATTGACTTTTACCACAAGGATGGGCGCGAAATGGGCTGGTGGGCATGGGCTGCCCACATGAAGCCCATCTGAGATTGACTTGAACAGGCCATTAACTGACCACATTGACTTTTACCATAAGGATGGGCGCGAAATGGGCTGGTGGGCATGGGTTGCCCACATGAAGCCCATCTTAGATTGACTTGAACAGCCCATTAACTGACCACATTGACTTTTACCATAAGGATGGGCGCGAAATGGGCTGGTGGGCATGGGCTGCCCACATGAAGCCCATCTGAGATTGACTTGAACAGCCCATTAACTGACCACATTGACTTTTACCATAAGAATGGGCGCGAAATGGGCTGGTGGGCATGGGCTGCCCACATGAAGCCCATCTGAGATTGACTTGAACAGCCCATTAAAGGCCAAGCTTGACATTCCAGATTCTCGTGGTAGAATAATGAATAATATATTATTGGGCGTGGCTAATAGAACCAATGACCGTCTGCTTGAAGTTTGGCTGACAGAGATACCTATCCCCATGAGGTTAATCTGGGTCGACTGCACACAACTTAGGTGACTTGCTGGAGTCATATGCAGATTAGCTAGGCCGTGTATATTGTATACCAAGATCAATCCACACACCTTGATTGTATACGTTACCCAAGACCTCTGACTTGCTGGCTTGACCAGTGTATTCACATAGAGCCTATTTGTACACACTCATTATACTGTTGGCTTATAAGACTGACCATTTGAGATACTCAAGTATAAATAGCTGAAGTTCATTGTGAGGTGACTCAATAGCAATGGCGATATATATATATATATATATTATGTGTGTGTATATATATATATAAACATGCATATGTGTGTGTGTCTGTGGGTGGGGAACTGGGGATGCGTACAGAGCCTTCTATTACTAACAGTAATAAAAGGCTCTGAATACAAGTATACGCAGGTATACACGAACTATAGCTTATAATCAGCGTAGGACTTCACCAAATCATCTAAGCCGGTGGACACTGCTGGCCTAGATAATACCCCAGGGACTAGCTATCAATAACAATGGTCATACCTGTAAACATTAGGGGAATGACCTTGGTACAGGTCAGCCTAACTTGAAGTAGATGTGCATTTTCATTGCAATGAACACTGAATTGGCTTCATTGGTGGTGTAGGAGTAGGCCTACCAAGGTGTAGCTGAAAGGCTTGAAAAATGTTTGTGTAGGTCTAGGTCCATTTTCATGGCAATAGGAATAACTTCCTTTTTTGGACGGTTCCAATTTACTTTATGCACTGGCAGCTTTCACTGTAATAAGTCTATTTGTTCAAGTAGCCTAATTTATATAATTTTTGAAATACATATAATTATATAGTCTTAGCTGATTAATATCAGATTACATTGATATTACTATGCAACAGATTGCTAAGTTGCTAAACTTGACCTCGCTGCACTTGGGACTGAATTCCACGGTTAGCCGGGAAATACACAGGCGCTCTAGAAATCAACGAATGAGCATAAACCCTCTACACACAGGACCTAACCATGGCATGATGGCACCGGTTTACAATACACACACGCGCGCGCACGGACACACACACATATAGGCCTATATAATTACATACACCTAAATATATACACATGCGCGTGTTTGTGTGTGTAGATATATGTGAATATATAGGTATACACTGCTCAAGATTCTGCTAGCTGCAGCCAGCAAGTCAGAGGTCTTGGGTACCGTATACAATATACACGGCCTAGCTAATCTGCATATGACTCCAGCAAGTCACCTAAGTTGTGTGCAGTCGACCCAGATTAACCTCATGGGGATAGGTATCTCTGTCAGCCAAACTTCAAGCAGCCGGTCATTGGTTCTATTAGCCACGCCCATTAATATATTATTCATTATTCTACCACGAGAATCTGGAATGTCAAGATTGGCCTTTAACTGACCACATTGACTTTTACCATAAGGATGGGCGCGAAATGGGCTGGTGGGCATGGGCTGCCCACATGAAGCCCATCTGAGATTGACTTGAACAGCCCATTAACTGACCACATTGACTTTTACCATAAGGATGGGCGCGAAATGGGCTGGTGGGCATGGGCTGCCCATATGAAGCCCATCTTAGATTGACTTGAACAGCCCATTAATCGACCACGTTTGATGTATGACTTGCTATGGCTGCCCGTAGAGTGAGACAAATAGATAAACAGAGAGCCAGTCGGCTATGCAGGCAGATACAGAGACAGTAATATAGACAGATATAATGACACAGAGATAGAAACACGAGTCAGAAAGAGAGATAGACAGTGACAGACAAACAGAGAAACAGTGACGGAGACTTGAAAAGGGATATTGAGACAGAGAGTCAGAGAGACAGATACAGACACACAGAGAGAGATTGACAGAGACACAGAGAAACAGCCTGACAGACAGCAGACAGACTTCTCTATCTATTTAAATGTCTGTATGTCAATCCCTGTCTGTCTGTCTGTTTTGCAGAGACATGAAGAGACCGGCAGACAGACCGAGAGATACAGACAGAGACAGAAGCGTGCACGTGAGCGCGCGAGAGCGAGCGAGCGACAAGGACAGAAACGAAGACAAAGGCAGAACGTGAGACGGAAATGATGATAATGTTCGTTTAATTCAAAGCATGACAAATCGAGGTGACAAACCGCACCAGGTTACAGGTCAGAAATGGGGGGAGACAGACACACAAACAAGCGAAAGAGAGATGGAGAGGTTGATAGATAAACGTATGAACGGACGGAAGGACGTACAGATAGGTAGGTAGATAGACAGACGAATGGACAGACATACAGCCTGACAGACAGACTGACAGACAGACAGACTTCTCCATTCTATCTCTCTGTCTGTGTGTCTGCGTGCCTGTCTGTCTTCCAGTCTGTGTGCCTGTTTGTCTGTCTGTCCGTACGTTCATCCCTGTTTGTCTATTTGAAAAGAGAGCGAGAGGCCGGCATACAGACAGAAGGAGCGAGCGACAGAGACAGAAACGGAGACAGAGAGGCAGAAAGTGAGACAGAAATGGGGGAGACAGACAGGCAAACAGGCGAAAGAGATAGATAGGTAGGTAGATAGATAGACGGATGGACGGACGGGCGGACGGGCGAGCGATCAGACGCACGGGGGACGGGCGGGCTAACCTGAATACCTACGCTAGTGGATTCTGCAGCATCAAAGCACCGGCCCTCTGCGACGCTCCAAGCTATTGAAGGTTAAAGTTCATTTAAGTGCGGATGTTCGCAAAGAGATGGGAGGGTAAGGATAAATGCAGACAAGGGTATAGAGGGGTGTAAACTAGGTCATTTTCTTCGTAGGGTTTGCAGGTTTCTTCTAACAGTTGAAGTCATTGTTCTTTGGCCTCAATGTGCTTGGGAAGACTTGTATGACTGTATGCATGCACGCGTGTTTGTAATACTTTGTATATGTGTATGTATGTATGTATGTATGTATGTATGTATGTATGTATGTATGTATGTATGCATGCATGCATGCATGCATGTATGTATGTATGTATGTATGTATGTATGTATGTATGTATGTATGTATGTATGTATGTATGTATGTATGTATGTATGTATGTATGTATGTATGTATGTATGTATGTATGTAGGTAGGTATGTATGCATGTATGTATGTATGCATGTATGCATGTATACATGTATGTAAATATGCTTGAATGTATCTGTGTATGTACGCATTATATGTATGCCTGTGTACGTACGTATGTATGCTTGAATGCGAAGCTGAATAATGGAATATTCTAGGCAATTCATTTTCCCTTTATGTTTACTCAATTACCTGGCTTGGAAAATAATGCAACGATTCACAACAGAATTTAAACCGTCTATTGGGTCCCGACATAGGCCTACACGTGCGGTTTACCGGCCTACCAAAGCCCCGGTTTCCCGGGGCGCTGGTAGGCCTAAACCGTATGCCTACATGAATTTGTTCATTCATTCACTCATTTCAAGAATTTATTTGGATGCTCTTCAGAAAGCTACTCATAGGCGCTCCCAGTTGGAGGGTCCCGGTAGAGTAATGGTTAACACGCTGGCCAAGAGTGCGAGAGGTAGTGAGTTCGAGCCCCCGTTGGGCGGATTTGCTTTGTAGGCTGCTATTAGCGCCGTGTAATTACAAAGCTCTCTGTTCAGTTAGTTAAGTTTAATTAAGGTTACTGCATAACTTGTAAATGTAAAGCACAGTGCGTCTTGCAGGCGTTTAATTAAAGAAAAGATATTATTATTATTACATTAGTTCAACCACGGTTAAAGAAAAGTTTCATCTGACCTGTAAAACACTGACGAGTTAAACCTTAGGTAGCAGGCGCATCTCCATGCAAAGGGAGACTGTTCCATGTTCCAGGCAGTGTTTTTAGCAAAATTTATGTTTAAATAGAAATCAGACTGACAGCCGCAAAAAATACAGACTTGAAAGATAATTAATATAATACAGTAGATTAATTGCATGATCACGGGTCATTTATTCAGCCTGCTCCTAAGGAGTGCCCTAGATTTGAAGCTCTTATTACTCTTTAGGCCTGAGCCTATTTGGTCGTTGATTCTTGTGAGTTCTCATCCGACGGCTTCAGGCTGCAGCGACGCTTATAATTGCTCATATTAATTAACCGACCTTTACATTGCTTATAGTGAACTAATTGCAAGTTGTCTGGTTCCTTTGACTTCCAGGTGCTCAAGCGTGGTAATAAAATTTGTTGTTATAATGGAATTTGTTTCTGCAGCACAGTTACAGTACTGGAGAGACGTGGCTGAACCACTTACTTCCTTACTTACTGTATTTCAGCGTGTTTGGAACTTGTGTCTTTGCCGATCCTGTTGGAACCTAAGTTACCTAACTTCCGGTAGATGTTCTGAGATAATGTTAAATGCAAATATTTAATCTATGTCCATCTCAAGTTAATTTTATAAACTTCAAACTAATCTCTGAAGCCGACGATTCTAATGGTAAGTAGTGTGCTTTAGTTTGAAAAGGATTGCAGATGTGTCGAAAATTATTTCTTTGTTTGAATTGTACACTATCAGCATGGCCATCGTCTGTTTATTACTGCCATGTTTTACGACAGTCATTGTGGTTCCTTTGATTTCAGGCCGTCTTTAGGGCGTGATCTGCCGTTTGTGTGTTTTGAGGTGCGTTCGATTTATAGTTGGTGATTAGATGTTGTTAGTGCTCCCGCCGATATGGAGCGAGTAAGCAGTATGGCCGCCTCAGATAGGGCAGAATAGAGCGCTCTTGCCTACGTCGATTAATGGCCCAATGGGTATCGTTTTACAATGACTCGGTAGCAAGTACCGTTTTTTTTATAAATTCGATGAAAAATATTTCCTCACGAAATTGAAGCGGGATTTTGCGCGTGAGGGTCGGTTAGGGCTCAGGTTAGGCGCCGTGAGGGTCGGTTAGGGTTAGTTTTAGGGTTAGTGCAGTCATATATGCTGAAATTGAAGCTGGATTGATAAACAATAATTTTCAATGAAAAATGGCTGAAAAATATTTGCTGACGAAATAGAAGCGGGATTTATCGAACAAATTCTTGCCTAAAGAGAAGCTGGATCGATTAAAATTATTCTCGGCAAACTAGAAGTTGGATTTATTAAAGATAACAACGCTGCAACGATATCTACCGAGTCATTGTAGAACGATTTACCGAGTCATTGTAGAACGCTACCGCCCAATGTTTCAGCGAAAGTAAATCAGCGCTGAAGGGGCCATAAAATGTATATTTTCAGGCGGTAGAGTTCTATAATGACTCGGTAGCAAGTAAACAATATGATGGCCATAGATCAGCGCAGAATAGCGCGCTGTCACGTGCGGCGATCGATAGCCCAATAAAGTAGCCCAATAAAATAGCCCAATGTTTCCAACAGTTCCGTGAAATAAGCACGTCAGAATAATAGTTTATTTATTTAATTATCAGTGTTAGCGTGTCAAATGACAGTTGGACTCAAGAAAATAATTATTGGCAAACAGAAGTCGGATTGAGGAAGATCATTTTCCTGAAATAGAAGTGGGATTGGTTAAAAGTCATGTATTTCAACATGTATGTTCGTTAATCCAGCTTCCATTTCTAAACACCTTTTATTATTTCTAAATGCCCTCAGGGTAGCGTTCTATAATGACTCGGTGAGAGTTCGATAATGACTCGGTAGATAACGTTGCAGCGTTGTTATCTTTAATAAATCCAACTTCTAGTTTGCCGAGAATCCTTTTAATAGATCCAGCTTTTCTTTAGGGGAGAATTTGTTCGATAAATCCCACTTCTATTTCGTCAGAAAATATTTTTCATCCATTTTTCATTGAAAATTATTGTTCATCAATTTCAGCAGAATGACTGCACTAACCCTAAAACTAACCCTAACCGACCCTCACGACGCCTAACCTGAGCCCTAACCGACCCTCACACGCTAAATCCAGCTTCTATTTCGTGAGGAAATATTTTTCATCAAATTTTTAAAAAAAGTTACTTGCTACCGAGTCATTATAGAACGCTACCGCCCTCAGTTGAATTATTTACTTGCTAAATTTACGTGCATACTTTCATGGAAACATTGGGCTACTTTACTGGACTATTGATCACCTCACGTAACAGCGCTCTATTATGCGCTGATCTGTGGCTACCATATTTGTTTACTTGCTACCGAGTCATTATAGAACTGTACCTTTCAGGCAAATATTTTTGTCTGAAATAAGAACACAAGCTTGAACAAATTACAGATAGAATGTGATTTGTTTTAGACCTTTTTAGGCGCGAAAGATTACAAAATAATTAGGTTCTGTGCTTATGTATAAGCCCTTTCTTATTTATACTGTTGCCCTGTACATCGCTATACTCTAGTATTTCCTGGGACTAATATATCGTTTGATAAAATATATTTGTTCCTTAAATATAACCAAATTGTTAATAATTTCCTTAATTGAACAATCCGATTGACACAGACCCGCCTCAACTATACATGTATGCCACATATTGTTTTATAATCAGGTTTTAAAACAAAACAATATGGGGCACACATATTCTGCATATGTCCAATATGACTGTCCCTTACTTCAGTTAGATAGAGCACTGCGACATAGCGGATGCATCCCATAATGCAATGCGTTCAGTAACTGAAGATCAACACCGCCTTCAGGATGTTCGCGTAACAGTCCTGTGTAGGTAATCGTGCAGACTACCGGCATGTATGGTCCTATCGTTGTAAACAGTATGGCCCATGAGCTATATGTTGCTCACCTCTGCATTAGTCAATACGTGGAGGCAACTTGAACTTGATGATTTTTTCCTAGATGAGTAAATCATGACAAGCAAAGTCCTTAATTGCACCATCTATAATTTGACACATTTTTTGAGAAAATGCAAAAAGCTAGAGTTTCATCATGGTCTGGGCCCATTTTCTATTGGCGCCTTCTCACTGTTCGCATTTATCTAAACGTATCGATCTTACTTGCACCTTGCCATTAAGTACCTTTGCCTTTTTACAATCCATCTACCATGACCACCTCCCTGTGAATGGCTGCTTTTCTGTCCATCTTGATTTTTTAGTTCCTTGTGTAAGAATTTTCAAGCTCAGCCATACACTTTTGTCTTCAGATGCCCCTCACTCTTGAATCAGCTATTGTAATTTTTTATTTGCAGATTTTCTTACTGAATATCTCATATTGATATGTGAATATCATGCAAACTTTCAGGCACTCTAGCACTCATTTGTCATTGATGTTTGGAACGACAAACAACGGTTATTGCCGCACTTTTGACTATTTCACATTTCACATGTAATGTTGGCATGAAAACTGACTTTAGTGTGATATCTTAGCAGTTTAGGTAATGGAGCAGATGTGCACTTTTTTATAATCTAGTGATGCAGTAAGACCTATGTGCATATACATTGAGGGAAATTGAATGGTACTTTGTGAAATATACTGGACTGTTTGGTGCAAGGGTCTGCTGCTAGAAAGTCACTAAATTGTAATTTCTTTGCTATTTCTGCAAAGATGCTATTGTAGGCCTACTTTTTGTACAACATTTTGTTTTCTGTCCTAATTTTGTGTTCTATTGTTTTATGATTTATATTGGCCCATGGTGAAATGTCCAGGATCGGCAACGTATTGGCCTTCTGCACCAGCATTGAAGCAGAACAGAGGTATGCTACTGTATTTCTTGCTTAATTTTACTCGATTAGAGTACGGTATACAGTACATGTACAGGGTGGACCATAAAAATGACCCACCTAAGGTTTTTGCCACTGTCTTGGCCAGATATAAGAATTTCTTAATCAAATTTCCAGGCTTACAACCAATTCATGTTTACGTTGGCCAATTAATTTTGTGACTAAAACAATAGAATTCAAATATTTGTAAAAAAATAAAATCTCCAAGGTGTCAGCGACAGACAAAATGAGTTTTCAGACACTGTATGAGCAAGACCCAGGAGCTAAAACTGTTATCCACTTTCTCAGACAAACAGTGATAGTGCAGAAATCAAGAGTGAAATTGAGAGTGAAGAAATATGCCACTGATGAAAAAAGATTGGTTCAATGGCAAATGTTCTGGTTTCATTGAAAAAAGTCAAATGGCTCCCAAATCTCCGGATTTGAACCCGATGGATTTTAAAGTGTAGTAAACTGGAGAAATACCACAATCTGCAAAGTACTATAATGGGCATTCCATGTCGAATCAACACACGTTAGGAAAAAAGGACGTCTCCATCTGCAATTTTTTAAAATTTGGTATGGAGATAAATCACTATGAAAAACATTCAAACCCAGAATTTCAAATTTTTGGGTCGACCGATGTCCGATATATGGGTCACCAAGGGCGGGTGGATTTCCGCTGACCCGTCGATGTTCCAACTGCTATATCTATGCTTCTACTAAAACTCGAGACACAATAGAAATACAAAGTCATTGAATAGCTCCATCTGGGCAAATCACTCAGAAATGTTCATATTTAGGTCATTCCATGTCAAATCAACCAATTTTTTAACATTTTTCCACCTTCAACTTTAGATTTTGCTAAAAATTTTATCATTTGTTTGTCTTCCATTTCCAAGCACAAATACAAAAATTTTACTAAAATATTTCAAAATTTGACCGAGATATGATTTTTTAAAGTGAGGCGGGTACGCGAAAATTTGCATCCGATTTCACGAAATGTTCTCTGCGGCTATATTCAACATGAAATATCTCACAGAGCGTTGCAGGTAGAGGCATGGGGTTTTCACTGCTGTATTCAGCAAGTTGGTGGCAACCTACTGAGCCTATTATAATGACTGTGTCTTGAGTAGAGACTTCATGGGACAGCTGCCAATATGCCATCTCAGAACTCACAAACTGCATTTTCTTGAATTTGCCTCACCGATACCAGAAAATGTACGTGCAAGAAATGTGCAATCTGTGAATATTCTGTTTTAACAGGTAGTTGGCTCCTACTGGGTGTACTTTGTTGTGGTCTTTGATTACAAATTTTTCATACCGACATGCTAATCTTTGTCGATATGACGAACGGGGGGGGGGGCAACTTTACCAGGTGATATTGAAAAATGTTCAACTGGAATTTACCTTAACTTCATATTTCTGAAAAGTGCATGTAATAAGCTTTCTGATGATATAAAAATTGTCTTGGCACTCAGAAGCAATCAGGAGTATTGCTTTGTTGAATATCTCAAACTATAAAAGCGAAACTTTGACACTGTTTGTGTACAATTTTCTTCTTATCCACCCGACCGATTTTTCCCAATATTTACAAAAATACTTTTTAGGACCCCTTAACAAACATAGGGGGGTTCGCGATCCAAAAATCTTACCTGTTCCCGATTTTCAAACATTTCATTTTCTAGCCAATCCTAAGATTCCTAACGCTGTGTTAGGACGCCATTTGCTTTCATATTCAATCATATTTCCAATTCCAACACACATTGAAACCGTCGATGATATATTGATGATTGAAACCAGTACATTAATGACGTCATGGACAATTTTAAAATTTATTATAGCGCATTATTCGGTTAATTAATATTTATACCGTGTCGTATGTATCACTAGCCTATTTAAGACGCAATAACTCTCGCCGATTGATTTTCAACGAACCAATAGGCTACATTTTAAACCTCATTTTTCGCCGAGGGCAGATTTTTAGGCACGCGTTTTGCAAAAATGCTGACTATAGCGTAAACATGGACGGCTGGGAGCTGGGTTGGACCGAAAACCTAAATGTCACGGGCAACGCTGGGCACCCAAAGCGGTTGCACCGGGTTGGGGCCGATGGAAGAAGGCGATGTGAGAATGGCGGCCAGAGTGGGATCGGGTTGGGGCCGATGTAAGGCGAGTTGAGAAGGGCGGTGTGGGAGCGGGGTCACACGTGGCGGGGAACTAAAAACCGAAATTTCCCGGGCAACGCCGGGTAATTCAGCTAGTTAGCTATATTTTCCAATTTGCGACTAACCAAAATGCATTCAAATTATTGTCTGTTATTATATCACTGGTCATTTTTCATTGTTAGGTGTACCTCTTTGGAACTTGCTATTTCTTTTAGTTATAAGTACTGAAATCTGCAGTAAATAAGGATGTATAAGTTGTTGAAATAATGAGATATGTTATAATTAGCAAATGATCTATTGCAATATTTTTACATTTATTTTTCATATAAATTTTTATTCTTTTTATATTTCTTATATATATCACTATTTTATAATATGTTCACTTTAATTATATTCTTAATTTTTAACATATATCTAATTATCTTTAAATACCTTTTGAATTTGGTTCTTGTGTATTTCTTTGGTACATATATGTAAAAATCTCATAAAAATAAATATTTTATTACACTGATATGGCTAGTCGCGAATTGGAAAATATAGCTAATATTCAACAAAGCAATACTCCTGATTGCTTCTGAGTGCCAAGACAATTTTTATATCATCAGAAAGCTTATTACATGCACTTTTCAGAAATATGAAGTTATGATAAATTGAATTGCAGTTGTCCATTTTTCAAATATCGCCTGGTGAAGTTGACCCCTTCGTCAGTGTGACACAGATTAGCATGTTAGTATGAAAGAATTTGCAATCAAAGACCACAACAAAGTACATCCAGTAGAAGCCAATTACTTGCTAAATCAGAAAATGAACAGATTATAAATTTCTTGCACTTACATTTTCTCTTATCGGTAAGGCAAATTCAAGAAAATGCCGCTTGCAAGTTCTGAGATGGCATATTGGCAGTCGTCCTGAAGAATCTCTACTCGAGACACAGTCAGTATAATAGGCTCATTATGTCACCACCAACTTGCTGAATACAGCAGTGAAAACCTCATGTCTCTACCCACACTGGTTCTCCAGATATTTCACGTTTAATATAGCGTCGGAGAAGATTTCGTGAAATCGGAGGCAAATTTTCGTAATATTCAACAGGGCAATACTCCTGAACGCTTCCTAGTGCCAAGACAATTTTTTATCACCAGAAAGCTTATGGCATGCACTTTTCATAAATATGAAGTTACGGTAAATTCCAGTTGACCATTTTTCAATATCACCTGGTAAAGTTGCCCCCCGTTCGTCAGTTCGACAAAGATTAGCATGTCGGTATGAAAAAATTGTAATCAAAGACCACAACAAAGTACACGCAGTAGGAGCCAATTACTTGTTAAATCAGAATATTCACAGATTGCACATTTCTTGCACGTACATTTTCTGATATCGGTCAGGCAAATTCAAGAAAATGCAGTTTGCGAGTTTGAGATGGCATATTGGCAGCTGTTCCATGGAGTCTCTACTCAAGACACAGTCATTATAATAGGCTCATTAGGGTGCCACCAACTTGCTGAATATGGCAGTGAAAACCCCATGCCTCTATTTGCAATGCTTCTTGAGATATTTCATGTTGAATATAGCCGCAGAGAACATTTCGTGAAATCGGATGCAAATTTTCGCGTACCCCGCCTCACTTTAAAAAATCATATCTCGGTCAAATTTTGAAATATTTTAATAAAATTTTTGCATTTGTGTTTGGAAATGGTGGACAAACAAATGATAAAATTTTCAGCAAAATCTAAAGTTGAAGGTGGGAAGGTCTGGTTGATCTGACATGGAATGACCCATTTAGCAACAACAAAATTATGAGTAACCGTAACATAGTGACACTGCCTTTGGTCAGTTTGTCTAAGAAATCTAACATTTTTTCCCATTGGCTCCCTTCTATACAGCGGATTGTGTACAGGGTCTGTGCGTTGGTTAGGCAGTGCATTGAGGGACGGGCTCCACCGTATCTTCGAGAACTCTGGTTTGTTTTTCGCTTTCGGTGTTCAACGTCGATCCACCCTTCGATCGGCAAACAAGGCTGAGCTTCTGGTCCCCGTTCGCGGACTAATATCCAACAGCATCATTCATTCTCTGTTGCTGGTCTTACAACCGGGAATGGTCTCCCTGTTTCACTGCGCTTAATGTCCAGGCCTCCAGGGGTCACTCCACTCTGTTCCTTAAGAACCTGAAGACTGTCTTATGTCTTATTTATGCTTGGTTGGGTCCGGAGCACTTCTCAGTAGCCTACCTTGAAGAGGCACCACACAAGATTTCCTAAATAAATAAATAGACACCAATTCTGCAGTGCATGTAATCGTGATTATGAATTTCTATGGCGTTGCTTCAAGAGAAAATCCTTATAGGTGCTTCCGCACTGATAGCACCAATCCGTATAAAAGAGAATGCTCTTTAGATGTTTGTGGACAAAGAAGTTTGTTACAGAGCATGATCTGTAACTTATTCAAGAAATATGGACCAACAATGGTGCTGCTTGTATGCAGCACTATCTAAGTTCGAGCCATAGGAATAGACATCCCGCTTTGTCGACTGCTGGCGGATGCCAAGCAAAATGAACTGAGGTTTTAGGGGGTCGAGGCGGAGTCAGTTGGACGATATCAAAGCCCCATCCTTCCCCCAAGGCCTCTTTGGTGAAGCTCATGAAGGAGTGCTATATAAATCCTTGTAATGAGTGAAGGAATACTTGGTTTGGGGTTGATGATCCTCTTCAGTGGTTTGGTGCTGCATGCCTGGTAGAGTTGCACTTTTGTTGCAACTTTTGACTGAATTTACTTTACTGCTTGAGAAAATATATAATTTATATACTTTGCACCCCCTTCCTTCGCTGTATGCTCGTTGGATAGTTGCAGGCCATTCCATTTTTCAAGGTAGAAAACCTATATTTGTCGAGCATAGCAGGGCCAACTGTGATACATCTTGTGTTAATTGGTAGCGCTACATCATGCAAAGGAGTCTAAGTAGATCCAATGCAGAACAGGCTTGCTGCTGAATTTTTGGGAAAAGGTTCTACAAAATAGCAACATAAACTGAATTTAGATGCATATGAGCGTGTCCTCATAATCCCTTCACAATCCCTTTCTCTTTCTTGAAGTCCTCCAGTTAGCTAAACAGCTGGCAGCCTTAGCAGTTTTCTCTAAATTTTTGTATCATAACACTACTCGAAGTTTGCTAGGTGCAAGTTACTGACTAACTGTAATGATTTTTTTGATGAGTTGTACTTTGTTTGGAATATGTGAAGACTTTTGTTAATTGTCTGAGATGATGAAAATTAATTGCCCGTTATATTTTTTTGTCAAGGTGCAGTGAAAAGAACCTGATATTCGCCGTTACCGTGAACTCAGATGGAAGTTAGCTAGTGCTCGACTTGTCCGCAGAGTCGTAGTGAATGCATTTGAGCTCTGAAAGAAAGGAGTGATTTTGCTGCAGTTGACATTGACACAAATAAACTTACTTTTATCATATGTGTCAAGTTCACACTCTAATGACACTGAATGTTTGTTGATCTTGTCTTTGATATATTTTTTATATAATTGAGTGAATGCTATTATTAAAATTAATATTTGTCAGAGTCACTAGTTGACATTTGCACTCGAAAATTAGGAAAAAACTGATAAAAATTTTTCCTAAATTACATGTTTTAGCATAATTCTTAAAAAAAGACCATTGGGATTGATGGTGCATAAATAAAGTTTGTGATTTAAAGGATTAATTCTTTATTGGATGTTTAACCTAAAAACTCTTAAAAGCTATGTGCTGTTTGTCATGTACTAAGAATTCAATTTTCTCCAAATGTTTTGTTTCTAAGATTTTTTATATAGGTGGCATTTTTATTTCAGTTGTATATGGTGATGCATGATTTTCCTTGCACTGTAGTCCATACAGGCTGCCCGGTTGGGACCCATGTAGGCTAATGCATGGAATGACCATTTGGGGCGAATGTGGAGCCAGTGGACAAATTGGTGTCTAGCCATCTGTGCGGCCCAAGTGGGGCCCATACAGGCAGCCCATACAGGCAGCCCAAATGGGCCCACTTTAAGCCCATGTAGGCTGCTATGGGCTGCCCATTTGGGCGGACATGGAACCCGTGGCCAAATTGGTGTCGAGCCCATCTGGGCGGGCCAGGCTCCATGTCCACCCCAAATGGGCAGCCTAGGAATTAGCCTACATGGGCTTAAACTGGGCCCCATTTGGGCAGCCTATATGGGCTGCCTGTGTGGGCCCCAGATGGGCTCCATACCAATTTGGCCACGGGCTCTATGTCCGCCCCAAATGGGCAGCCCAGGTATTAGCCTACAGGGGCTTAAACTGGGCCCCGTTTGGGCAGCCTACATGGGCTGCCTGTATGGGCCGCCCAGATGGGCTCCATACCAATTTGGCCACGGGCTCCATGTCCGCCCCAAATGGGCAGCCCAGGTATTAGCCTACATGGGCTTATACTGGGCCCCATTTGGGCAGCCTACATGGGCTGCATGTAGGCTGCCTGTATGGGCCCCAAGTGGGCCGCCCAGATGGGCTCCATACCAATTTGGCCACGGGCTCCATGTCCGCCCCAAATGGGCAGCCCAGGTATTAGCCTACATGGGCTTATACTGGGCCCCATTTGGGCAGCCTACATGGGCTGCATGTAGGCTGCCTGTATGGGCCCCAAGTGGGCCGCCCAGATGGGCTCCATACCAATTTGGCCACGGGCTCCATGTCCGCCCCAAATGGGCAGCCTAGGAATTAGCCTACATGGGCTTATACTGGGCCCCATTTGGGCAGCCTACATGGGCTGCCTGTATGGGCCCCAAGTGGGCCGCCCAGATGGGCTCCATACCAATTTGGCCACGGGCTCCATGTCCGCCCCAAATGGGCAGCCTAGGAATTAGCATACATGGGCTTATACTGGGCCCCATTTGGGCAGCCTACATGGGCTGCCTGTATGGGCCCCAAGTGGGCCGCCCAGATGGGCTCCATACCAATTTGGCCACGGGCTCCATGTCCGCCCCAAATGGGCAGCCCAGGTATTAGCCTACATGGGCTTAAACTGGGCCCCATTTGGGCAGCCTACATGGGCTGTCTGTATGGGCCCCAAGTGGGCCGCCCAGATGGGCTCCATACCAATTTGGCCACGGGCTCCATGTCCGCCCCAAATGAGCAGCCCAGGTGTTAGCCTACATGGGCTTAAACTGGGCCCCATTTGGGCAGCCTACATGGGCTGCCTGTATGGGCCCCAAATGGGCCGCCCAGATGGGCTCCTTACCAATTTGGCCACGGGCTCCATGTCCGCCCCAAATGGGCAGCCCAGGTATCAGCCTACATGGGCTTAAACTGGGCCCCGTTAGGGCAGCCTACATGGGCTGCCCATTTGGGGCGGACATGGTGCCCGTGGCCAAATTGGTGTCGAGCCCATCTAGGCGGCCCATATGGGCCCCACGAAGATGCCCATATGGGACTTATTTGGGACCCATTTTTCAATGCTGGCAGGGTTGTTCCCCGCTCACTGCTATCCGACAGCGTCGTTCATTCTCTGTTGCAGGTCCTACAGCTTGGAATGGTCTCCCTGTTACACTGCGCTTAATTCCCAGGGGTCACTCCGCTCTGTTCCTTAAGAACCTAAAAACTTTTATTTAGTCGTGGTTGGGCCGGGAGCGCTTCTGAGTAGCCTACCTTGAAGAGGCGCTATATAAATTTCTGAAATAAATAAATAATATGATAAATTAAGAAGTTTCCATCTTACCCCGCTGGCCATCTTACCCCGGTGCACCCTATATGGACTATGGAGCCCGTTCCAGGTCGTAAGGCCAGTCACAGACAGAGAAGGCGCGGCGCTGCCTGATTGAAATCCGCGAGCGGGGAACAATATGTTACGCTTGTGCAGCTGTGCGGAAGAGCAGCGGCACCGGACTCTCGTGGTGGAGCAGCGCATGGCTCCTGCAAGTATAGCTAGCTAGTGGGGCTAAACCATCGACGTATACGCACAGTATAGATTTGTTATCTATACTGTGGTATACGTCTATGGGCTAAACCCTCAATACAGCACCAGACCAAAATATAAATTTTATAACCGATGCGATAATAACAACAGATTAAAATACATTTTATAAAATAGGTAATGATTTTAGCCTATTAGGCCTATGTTTATACTCATTGGAGCATACGGTCAATTAATAATTATTATGAGTCTCAGGTTTCTTAAGCTGTGCCTTTGAGGCTCGTTCTCAAAGACCGAACACGAAATCAATGAAGTGCTCTGATTTCTCCGATTGAAATACATTCAGAGTGCAACATCAAAGCATACAGTTGGGCGATAATATGAGCTACATCGTTAATTGAAAATGCGAAATGATATCAATGGTACTTTAAAACGGACTTTAAGGGCTTAAACAACCGAAAGGTATTTACACGAAATTCAATAAACTCGTTAATTGAACAAAAGGTAAATCGATGGTTGCCACAGTTTAATGACTGATTTCAGACATTCTTTGCCCTGTTGTTATTTCGTGGCTGCACAGCGGCAATTTGTGCCAGTGGTGCTTTAGCGTTCTATATTTATTCGCAATTGCATGGGTTTTAGCGTTGATCGCATGCAACATGCAAGTTGGATCGATGAAAAGAATTGTTTGATTAATGGAAATGACTTTTGCTTAAATATAAGTGGAATTGATGAATTTTTTGCATGAATTGGAGCTGGATGATAAAAATCTATTGTTTTTAAATATAAATTGTATTGATAAAAGCAATTGTTGTTCAAATAGAAGCTGGTTTGATTAAACAAATTCTTGCCTAATTGGGAGCTGGTTTGATGAATAGGATTCAAGAAGTTGGATTGTTGAAAAGTGAAGATGCTGCATTGATTGCTTAAATTATAGAGTACCTAAGCCGGTTACTCTGTGCTTGTTTATTTATTTATTTATCCATTTCTATAGCACCCCTTCAAGCTTTCTACTCAGAGGCGCTCCCGACTATAGCACGGACGCTGCATCAGAGTTTCACACTGTAGCGCTCAAGCAATTGGAGTGAAGCACTTGCTCAAGGTCCCTATGCCGCAACTTGAGGTGGATTCAAACCTTGAACCTTCCGGCTTCAAGGCAATGACACCACCGCGCCCCACATGTGCGCCCCCTTATATGATCTCGAATGTTTGGTAAAAAAAATGTTTTCTGGAATCATAATCATGGGTTTGGAACTTCTACAGAAAGTGATGATATTTTTGTGTAGCAGCTTTCAGGAAAGGGGGCAGTTTGGGATAATGAGTTCGTTTGTAAATGCGCGCAAGGCGTTTATGGAAAGATTTGAAGGCATGAAGATAGGAACTATAACCAGGGTTGTTAGTGTGAGAACGAGATTTGGTAATAATATTAAGGAGCTTGTTTGTCAAGAAGCATGGAGAGTGAAGTAATAATATTTTCGTTTTTAATTTTCAATCTGACGAACTGCAGAACGATTACAATTCATAGTATGGAACGGATGATAACAAGTTATTACAAATTTTAACTATCAGCAGCCATGCAAGGCACTTATCACATCTCATGTCAACTTTCCATTCAGCAGGTGGCATTTTGTAAAATGACCAGTTTTACTAAATGACTGCTGCCGAATGAAAGGTTGAGTGGACGTTTGGGAGGTAACGGCAAGCGATCCTGTGTCCGTGCACTCTCGTGCCAGCTAACCATTTACCTAAACCCATCCCCATGGTGTTGTGGGAAGAGAGAATGTCATCAAGTTAGGATTTAGAAAGAGGTATGAAGAAGAGAGATCTTCCAAGGAAGCTTTGATGTTTATGGAGCTTATGTGGCAGAAATAATTAGATACGTGATGAGGACGTAGAGCCAGTGGTGGTGTGTAAAGACATGTGAAGATGGGGTAATGATCGGAAGGTGTGTCGAAAGAGAAGGATGTGTCTGGTGATAACCTGTAGAGAGATAATGTGCTGATTAGGTCTGACGAGAAAAATTCCGAGGCAGAGTAGTCACGGGCCCTAAACTGTTCTAAGGCTTAATGAGGAAAAAAAATTGGAAACAGATTGAAGTGATACAAGTTCAGGTACTCTCTCTCACCGCTCCAGAGACATACGCTTTCCAATTGCATAAATATTATGATTTTTTACCTGCTGTACACTGTCTTACATTGTTCTTATTATATGCTCCTGCAGCGCATTTGGCTTTTTTAGCAGATGGTTCAACAAAGTACGTGCTTAGTGCTTACTTACTCTTTCTATGAGAATGAGTAGATTTCATACTTACAATTTTTTCAACACACTTTGATGTGATACATTTTTTAACGTGAAATTTAATTGGTCAGCTTGCAACATATTCCTTTGAAAATATTATATTAAATCACAGTAACAGATTACAGTGACAGTTAAATGTAGACACTGTTCTTATTGTTTTTGTCTTTCAAGGTGGAGCAAGATGGACGAGTCCAAGGATTCCTCGGTTGTTAAAGGCCGATTGTTTAATCTTGATGACAAACTTCGAAGCAAGAAATTCAACAGTGACTTTGCTGTTGAAATGAGAGGAAAAGGTTAGAAAATAACCATGACTCTATCTATAATTTGCATATGTGTACATTTGTCATTTCCTTACAAACCTCATCTGCAGACATTTGTGCAAGGATGGAATACTAAGGACTAGATTGGGCTACTTTAGTTTTTGCAATAACAACTGCTCTACATGGTGTGACATGCTGATACTGCCTCTTCCAGAAATCGGGCTCTAACTAGATCCAATGCAGTACAGATTGTCAGCAGTCTGAATGAATTTGGTGTTTAAAGCTCAGACTGTACTGAAATAGGTATATGTGTCCCGACATATGAAAAGGTACCATAAGTCGGGTTTGGAGTTATTATGCCTTCATAAACCAGCTAAGTGAGCTGAACATTTTGCTGAAAACCAGATAAAAATTGGATGATAAATGACCGACTTATAAGATAAAACATGGCTTAACACGAGAACTGGATATTTTCGGGGGATTTTTGTTTTAAAAAAAAAAAAAAAAATTTTTTTTTGGTGGGTGTTTTAGTGAACAGTTAAACCAGAAAATAAGTGGTGAATGTGCTATATTTAGCGATGACATCATACCTTAGGCTTGCCTGCTGCTAAAAATACCAAGAGCTCAAATTTGATAATATATTCCCCCGTCGTCATTATGCGCGATTTCTCGTGAAACCGTACGCCGACTTATGGTACCTTTTCATATGTCGGGACACATATATCCCAAATTTAGGTATGGTTGTTCACATTGGGCATAAGCCTCCTTCTCCTTTGGCGACATTTGGGTCACCCCTTCATCTCCCGTGTGCCAATGTTCTAAATAGGAATGACCTTACCATGGCAGCTGTAAACCTGTTTACATTTTTGGATTGGGAGTTTGTATTGGCAAATCTGTGCTGTGGTTTGGCATGTGATATTAAGACTTTGCAGACTGATATTGTGAGTCTTGTGACACATATTTTTTCCTACATATTGGTAAAAAATTATCAAATTGATATTTATTGTGAATGGGAAGACTTGTTGACTCGACATATAATGACCTGTAGGGATCTTAAATTCAATGTCCTCTGTGCAACCAACGTAACATTCAGTAATTAGCAAGATTTGTGATTAAACGTTAATGTTATGCCAAAGAAGCCATACACTTACATAAATCAGTGTTGGCAACAATAGTAATTGTTCGTTTCGTACTTTTCTTGTTCCGTGCGTGAAAGGGGATTGATTTTGTCTTCTGTATAGTACTAAGTTGTTTTGTGTCGTTTTTCAGATGTGAATGTTAGTTATTTTCAATCAAATGGATTTCCTTATCCACTTCTGATCAAGGATAAAACAGGACTAGGCATGAGGTAATTGATGATCAGAATTATATGATCATTGAATCTACGTTGTTTTCGTAAAGCAGTTATCTGTATTCACTGTCATTAATTATATCTTTAGTTTCAATCTTTAAATATAAATTAGCAGAAAAACATTCAGGAGAATTAACAGAAGGAGTGGGAGTCATAGGATGTATTTGGGTATAAAACTAATTGCTTGTCAGCAGACTGAGGGGAACACTAGTGATTAATAAGAATATTCCTTAATTGACCAATTGCTATCCGCATTCTGGTGTAGAGAAGTGGTAATGGTCGAGATGACTACTGAGGCCCGCATCACATCTCCCCTGCTGAGATGAAAGTTACCCAACTGCATATGACGCACATGGTCATTGGTCCTTCTGATGCAATCACATTGTCGTCTTGACATGTGAAGAATATAAATGTAAAAATGTACAAAATCCAAGTCTGCGGCAAAGATTAGGTCCAGTATGACAACTGAGTAACAGTGAATGGCAATGTACTAGAAATTACTACATTTAGATGAATTAATCTACCAAAGTGACTCACAACGTAGGTGAAATGTGAAGAATTTTGACAAAACTATTGTTATGCTGTTCATTTTTATATGTTTTCTGGCCAATGAAGGAATAGTGCATTCATTGGTAGTGTTACTTTGCAGATAATAATAATTATTTATGACAATCAGAAAATGATGTTTTGAAAGCATTAATTGACCAAAAAGTTTTATATTCTGCTGTTTATCTGACGAACTATATTTAATTTTTGTTTTTAGAGTGCCTAGCGAGAACTTCACTGTGAGTGACATAAAGCGTTGTGTTGGTGAGTCCCGAGATGATATCTGTTGAGAGTTTACTTTCTTATAGATGACATCCGACTTTTTGAGGAATCTCAGGGATAAAGTCTATATGTTTAATGTGAAGGATGTTCATTTTGTTTGTTGTTTGTTCATTTTGTTTTGTTGTTTGTTTATTTTGTTTTGTTGTTTGTTCATTTTGTTTTGTTGTTTGTTCATTTTGTTTTGTTGTTTGTTCATTTTGTTTTGTTGTTTGTTCATTTTGTTTTGTTGTTTGTTCATTTTGTTTTGTTGTTTGTTCATTTTGTTGTTTGTTCATTTTGTTTTGTTGTTTGTTCATTTTGTTTTGCTGTTTGTTCATTTTGTTTTGTTGTTCTTTCATTTTGTTTTGTTGTTTGTTTATTTTGTTTTGTTGTTTGTTTATTTTGTTTTGTTGTTTGTTTATTTTTTATGGAATTATTTTTGGATAGACTTCTGTGGCGTCTGAATGCCATACAAATGATTGTCTTTAATATGTAATGCTGTTGATCATGGGTATTTGTTATGTCAAATAATTGGCCATATGCAGTTGCTACTAACTGTCTTGTATTGTATTTATGAAGTTTTCTTATTCTTAAATACCATAGATAACCCGCAAAATTTGTGCTTTAGCTACTACTGCTATATAATTAGTGCAGCTCAACTCTAGTGGAGCTTTGTTATAGTATTAGATGTATGCGTGTAAGTTGCTGAGCATGCACATATATATAGCTTTTATTATATAGCTTTTATTAGATTAGTTTAGGTTAGATTATATTATATTAGATTATCTATCAAAGTCTCTGAGTTGTTATATATGCTTCATCATATAAACCCCTCGAAGGCATTGAAACCTGCCTGTCTGACTAACTGAGGAATGTGGAAAACAGCTTCGTTTTCTTTTAATTCAGGTTCCAAACGTATTGTGGACGTTCAGGTAAGCACTGACGTCCACCTGGACATGACGATGAAGGAATGGGTGCGCTATTACGAGAACAAGGAACGTAATGCCATTCTTAATGTTACCAACCTGGAATTCACCAACACTAAACTGGAAACTTATGTCGAACAGCCAGAAGTGGTCAGTTCAATTCGTTTAATATTGCGATATTTGTTGGGTACGATGTATATGAGGCAATCAGGGTTAACGTAATATTTGCCTAAGCTGGCGTACATTCTGTCCTAGTTATGGTAACATATTGCTTCTGTATGAAATGTCTTCTAGGAAGTATTGTTGTGCTTGCTTCATGCTTTCTAATCCCTTTAGTGAAATTTAAACAATGGAGGAATAGTTAAAATTTGTTTACTGGAAATTTTCTAAGACACCCCGAGGTTGAAAATTTGCGTCAAAAGAATGAAGAGAACGGGAGGAGGTGAGATTGACGTGTAGACTGTGTTGTCTTTGGGAATGATGTTTGTGGTAGCAACACATTTGATTATGAGACTACTGACATTGGTATGATGACGTTGATGATGCTTATAGATTGATTGATAGGTGTGCTTTCGTTCCATTCATATGAAGTAAAATTGTGGAGGATAGAGATCCTTTTCCATGGTGGGCCCAATAGTCTGGAATCGACTCTCACAGGGGTAGGTTATAGGGTCGAGTTCACACTGCTACGTGTGCTTCCTTGGACTCTTACTGAGGCTGTCTTTGACCCTTTACTGACTGATGGTATGGGATTTCCTATACTGTTTACCAAACTTTGGTCGGCAAAGTGTTATTCAATTGAAAACTTTTTGTCGTGCTAGGATCGAGAGCGCTTCTGAGTAGTCTGCGTGAAGAGACGTCTGAGATGTTGTAGAAATTCTTGAATGGAATTAATGAATTCATGATCGATCGATTTTTTGGAATTTTCAGTTATACAGTCTTACTTTATATGTAGTGATGATGATGATGATGATGATGATGATGATTGATGCTGATGATGATGATGATGATGATGATGATGATGATGATGATGATGATGATGATGATGATGATGACGACGACGAAGATGATTGATGATGGTGATGGTGATGAACTTGTTGTAGGTTCGTTTGATTGATTGGGTGCATCACGCTTGGCCTCTCTATGCACATGATTATCATTCAGACGACCAACAGCCAACGACTTCCGCTTCTACTTCCGCAGCTGCTTCGTTACAATCCTATCCGAAGATGCAGAGGTCTCTACACAAACATTATTTTGTTACGAATATGTGATTGTTTATTTTTTGCTGTTGTTAGAATTCATCTTACGTGTGTAGTGTGTACGGTCTTGAGCAAGTGCCTCTTTGTAGACGATTGTTGGGAATCCACCATCCCAAACACACCTATTTAGCACCGATTAGCATGAGTGAACGAACAGTAACAGGAACTTGCTGTGTAGTGTCTAGCTATTAACCTATGTACACTGCACAGCCCAGGCAACTGTTTCTAGCAGCAGTGCACTCTGGCAATAATATAGCTATGTGCTTTCGATTGAAAAAAATTAGGGTATTTGTACTCCACCTCCCACCTGTTTGGTTAGCTGTTGACTTGCCGTTGTGGTAGTCTCAGCAAAGGTGACCGCTGCAGTCTCCCATAGTATTGGCAGTTTTTATTTTCGACATCGTGTCCAAATTTTGACTCGGTATGTTTAAAATTATTAGACTAGCATTTAAAAGATTACCAGCGAAAATGATATTTATGAAAAAAATTGGTACGGAAACTTGCAGATATTTAGACAAGTTTTTCAAGCCAACCTAATTCTACAAATTATGCATGATAAAAGAAAATAATGTGTGCATTTGCTATGTTATCAACTTATCAGTATGGACGGTTTCATTTGTAACAGGTCAAGTTTTAACACAATATTCCAGGTTTAGGTTGGCTCACTAAATGAGTACAGCCACCATCTTCCAGGTTTACATAGACCATCTTTTTTTAACCAAATCAGTTTAGATTGTTTGATGTGTTTTTGGTTCTGTTCGATCAATGTTTCCTGGTCTTTTTCAGATTCTGCATAATGACAGTCGCAAAGAGTTACACGGACTTTCATATCGACATGGCTGGCAGCTCAGTTTGGTATCACATTCTGCATGGAAAGAAGGTGACAACATCTTTTGCCACATGTTTGCAGTATTTAATATTTTAATGTAGCTTAGTGTGAAATTAATTCCAATTTAGTACACAGACCATCAGATTCAGTAGATATATAAGGTGACTGTGCGTGTGGATATGCTAGATTGAGAAATTAGGATATGTGATTATATAGTGAAGGACGGTAATCAAATCAGCAACCTCATGATCAAGAGCGCTTACACGTTACGTGCAATTGGACTTTAAATGTCATGGCCTTCATTCAGATGACCAGAGGTGGCAAATGATCTCTCTTGATCAACTCATGGAAAAAATATCTAAGATACAGGCAGATATAAAATAAGATACAGTCGGTATAAAAAATGTGTGCATTCTTATGTATACGTGTGCTTTAGACAGTGCAGTAACTGGGGTGGTAGTCAATAAATGCAATAAGCTGAATAAAGTTTAATTGACTGACATGATTTGAACTCGTATGCGTATGTATGTATGTATGTATATGAACACTGCTTATCTATCACCTCACAAAAATCTCGCGAAGGCGCCTAACCTTGGAATGTGTTTTCTTCTGTTCAGACAATGTGGCTTGTGCCACCGACTGAGGCTAATTTTGAGCTCTATAAGAAATGGATGACGAGCGATTCAAAGCCGTTCTTTGCTGATTCTGTTGCTGCGTGCCAGAGAATTAATCTCGAAACTGGATCGACCATTTTGATTCCGTCAGGTCAGAGTCTGCTCTGTTATCATGGCATAACATGCATAGAATAATGATGCAGCCTGTCTGCAATGCTATTTAGCAAAGCTTCTTTGTCACTGCCTGTTGTTTATTATTTTCTATCCCAATCTAGCAAGTGCAATGATGAAATTAATGATGGCAGCGACAGTGAGCTGTGTTTGTTGAGTGTTATTGGTGTTATTGGTGTTAAACTGGGAATATGGTAAGGATGCATGTGAAAGTTACTAATAATATGGGCCAACAGAAATGTCCTGAAGCCCTTCATTATATGCATCAAGAACATTATTCTGCTGTCCAACATGCAAACATTTGGCCCATGAGATACGTTTTACGATTCTTTTCAACTGTGTTAGGATGGCAAACATTCAGTAGGTGACTTTGCTGTTGCACTATGCGCTGTTCCGAATTTCCGTATAATTAATAATTATAATGTTGGGCTCCACGATGGCCTATTGCCGTAATGGGGTCTGCGGGCATGCAGTCTGCCGGATGATTCTTAAAATTCTTTTCAACCCTTTTAGAGCAGGCTGACTTCTAATTATTACTACTGTGTATTTGGGCAAATTATGATTACAGACTAGGAAGATGTTAAGTTTTGATGAAGAAGACAAATCTGACGTTTGTTTTTGTCTCATGCTGATTGTTGTTTGTAGGATGGATTCATTCCATTTATACGGTTGAAGATTCTCTCAGCTTTTCCGGAAACTTTCTGCACAGTTTCTCAATACAAGACCAACTACGAGTCTACCAGTTTGAATGCTCAAATAACGTGAGTTTTCGTCGGTGATTATTAGTGTCCAGCAGCAGCAGCCTGAGCTTTTGTATCGGTGCATGGATTAACTGACGGTTGTCAATTTATGATGTTTAAATGTTCGACGCAGCAGTGAAAATCAGACCTGCTGGTGACCCTGTTGCTGAATAAGACCAAGTATCTGTAAACTGGAAGGAGATCATTTGATCAACAGTTGAAAATATCGCTTTGCTGGGTTTTGAAACAACTGGGTAATGTATATTAAAGCTCCCATGTCTTATAAATAGACAAAGGGTTCGAAAATTACCTGCCTTTTGGCCCTCTAACAGGCAATGGACGAATACTAAGTCACACAAGGCCACTGAATTGCAATATACTTATTGCTGAACATTTACTTCCGTGTTCAGGGTCGTAGTTTGCAATGCGGTCATTAGTTTAAGGCCAAACATGCTACCACAGAAGGACCAGAAGAACCACTGTAGTGTGAATTATTATAAGCGCAAAAGATTTATGGTGTAAAAAAAAGAGAAAATGCCCCAAAGAGATGCACATATACTCCAGATAGGTCCAGTGTAGTTTCCTCAATAATTGGAAGTTAGACCAAGTGTTGTATACATGTAGTTGGGCACGGTGGTGTAGAAGTATGCTCAGTGCCTTGGAGTCGGAGGATTGCAGGTTCTAATCCACCTCAAGCTGCCACGTATAGACGCTGAGCAAGCGACTCGCAATTGCTCGTGTGCTTCGGCGTGAAACTTTGTTGGGAGCACCTCTGAGTAGTAATCTTGAAGGGGCGCTATTACAGGTATTCATACATATACATATATGTACATGTACACATACAAACGTACATGCATAAACACATACGTACATGTACATAGTACATACACATGCATGCATGTATGTTTGTATGTGTTGCAGGGACAGGTGAACGCCTGTTCTCCGTATTTCAATGAGCTGCACTGGTACGTGCTTGAGGGCTACGTCCATGCGGTGTCTGGAGTTGGTCACCGCATTCGATCGGAGGAAGAGATGTCGCTGGAAAAGGAGGAGGAGGAGTCAGCTGAGCTGAAACAAGGTTTCAGCAACGAAGATACGGAAGAAGGGGACCAGAAGAAGTGAGGCTTCAGTCGGTCTTCAGCATCAGACCATATCGAATTCATTACACTGTTCGCTGATGGATCAAAGATTTGATTTTAAATTATGTGCCATTTAGCATGGTACTGCATTCAAGTCAGCTGACGTAAATCTGCGCTTTGCTCTACTTTTGTACCATTGAATATTGCGCTCTATCAGGCGGTATTTTATTCTTTGCGCTCAATCAATTGCATTTTATTCTTTTTTTGTTTCTGTGCATTGCATCAGAACAGTCTTGTGCACTCAGGAATTTTTGGTGGAGTGTGCAAGGCTTTAAGACTCACTGCCCTGTCGTCCTGTGTATTCGTTCGGTTCTCTGTAATTCAGAAATAAACTTACTATTAACAATTTACCTTTTGCCAACTTGGCCCATGTCAAATTGAAGGGTGAAATGTTTTACGATGTTCAAAAGCAACTGTCATTGTTCACCTTCATCGTTTTACCTGCTGTGTTATAGAAATTGACAAATATATATACGTACATAAATTGATACAATATCAATTTATTATTTTAATAGATTTTCTGATGGCAAGAAAGCGGAGTCAAGCAACGACCCAGACTCGCCAAAGCGAACTCCATCGAGCTCCAAGTCTGGCTCAAAGTCTTCAACTCCATCAGGAAACCCTCAAGGTCAAGACCCAAGGTCAAGGTCAAAGGCGCCCTCAATGAGCAGCCTCATGAAGTCAGTGACCGTAAAGCTGGAGAATTGCCTGCTGGCCACAGAAGCGGGCAAAAGCCAGGGCTCGCTTGGTGGGCCGTCTGCTGGTGAGGGCAAAGCACCAAGGGGCTGGGTCCATCTGACGACCTTTGAACTTGAGGGACTGAAGACGATCGTGGAGTATCTGGAAGGCTTACCATCGGAGAGGCAGAAAGTGCCGCACGACATTCGCGACCCGATTGAGCTGATCAAAGATTTGAAAGTGAGACCAATTATTGGCAATCGAAATTGTTGTGAAAATTATCTGTGTTTGGCATTCATGCTTCATTTGCTTTTCTTTGTGATTTGTTCTTTATAATTCCATGTCTACTTCTTGTTTCATGATTATTGCTTTTTCTATTGATATGTTGTTTTGATATTTTTATTTTTTGTGTAATTTAATCGACATTTTTGTAAGTACGAGCAATACTGGATAATAATGTTGACCTAAGTGTAGAAGGCAGAACAAATAGTTAGGCACAATTTGAAATTTTAACGATGACCAAGTGTTATCCTATTAATTAAAAAATGCCATGCATGAAATTGTGTATGGAAAATAGGAAAGAATAGAGATATAGCCATTTCCAGCAGAACTGATTTCTTAAATAAAACTGTCATATTTAGTTCAGTTCTTGTTTTGTTTAGATGATGTTGTCCAATCATTGCAAAGACATTACAAAGCTAGCCATAACTGGTCAACCAGTGTTGATGTTGCCAGGCAGAAAGGTATGCTTATCTACGTTCTACAGTTGTTGCTTATCTACATTCTACAGTTGCTTCCATTGGTTCTGGCCTTAACAGCAGAAGTACGGAAGGCAGAACAAATAGTTAGGCACAATTTTAACATTTTAAGGATGAGAGTGACTGGCAAAAGCCAAGTTAATGTGTTAACAGCTTATGTAAATATATTTAATTCTATACTAGTTATTACTTTATATAAGCAATCCATATCAGGCATCAAGGCTGGTCTGGGAACACACTTGCAAACATATCTGGAATAGGTGCTACCTAATGCGCTGAATGAATGAATCTTTGAGAAATAGTTTAGTTAATTATCAGTGTATGCTTTTATGAGAGTGGAGCCAGTATGCATTAAATCATGCTCATCGAGCTACAATCTGATTGAACATAATCATCAAATTCTGGATTTCATACAACTGCCCTGCCAGTGTTGTCACATTGAAAATTTCTGGACAGTTACCTTGAAGTTTGAACCGAAGAAGATTGCAGATCTTCGCCTTGTTAATTTTCTATTCGAATTCTCGTAGAAACTGAAGGGCAAGGTGAAGCCTCGGCCGATGTCCAAATCATCGACAGACGGCAATTTCATACGGCGACGTCGTGTTCGGTGCAAGAAGTGCGAGCCATGCACTCGGTCCGAGTGTGGTGAGTGTCCGTTCTGCAAAGACATGAAGAAGTTTGGTGGACAGGGAAGAATGAAGCAGACGTGTATCAGTCGTCAATGCATGGCGGTAAGCAGATGTTTATAAATGTCAGTTAACCCTTTACCGACCGAGGGTTTTCCATACCATTTCCTACACTTTTGCTGGAAAAGGGTTTACTCTTCTGCAACTGCTAGCGACCAAATGTGTCCGTTTGGGCTATGATTACCTAGATTCTAGTTTTATTTATGCATGTTAGATACAGGAAATGTTATATCTTGCTACAAAAACCTTCCATTGGTTAAAATTATCAAGGTTTGGTAAATTTGGAAGGGCAACGTTATTCAATGTTGTTTGTAAACAATTATATGCAGCCATTTAAATTTTAAATAGTCATGTCTCCTCTTGGTCATTTTTGTATTCGAATGCTTCTTCTATTTATCAGCCAGTCCAAAGAGTAAAATTATTTAAGTGAGTGTTGTAAAAGTTTATATTACGTACGCAACGTAGGGTCGTCAGATTTAGGCGATTTTGCGTACGGGTGTGTGTGTGTGGTGAGGGGAGGTTCTCAACAGAATATGCACATATGCGAACAAAATCTAATCATGGTTTATGCAGGACAGAGAAAAATCTCACAATGTCTGGGCATTCATTATCTGCATGGGCATTCACAATGAATTGTTTGATGGCCAGTTTCGAGTTTCGAACTCTCAACATTTGACCAAAAGTCATTCCACTTGTCTACGATGCCACCTACTTATCTAAAATGTAGAGAATGATGAGAAGGATTCTCTGCTGACTGAGTGACTGTAACTGTTTTGTTGTGATGGTGTTCCACGTTGTTTATCAGCCGATACTCCCGACCGCTGCCGTCTGCGTCATCTGCGAGAAGGGAGATGCCTCCACGTCCGCCAGTATCTCTTCCTCCTCCTCCGCTGCTGGAAATGGAGAGAATCGAGGGAATGAGTCATCATCTCCACTCATGGAGTGTGGCATCTGCTGGAAGATCCTCCATCCGTCGTGTCTTCACCAGAAGTATCCCGACCTATCGAATGAGGGAATACTCAACGAGGACCTACCGAACAGCTGGGAGTGTCCGAGGTGTTGCGACCTTGGAAAACAGGGTCAACTGAAGGTTAGCAGAGTCTATTGTTCACGTAGTTTTTCTGCTTTGAAACTGACAAACACCGGTGAAACCGATCTTGAAAAATCTTGAAACCACGTCTTGAAAAACTGGGCATTTAGTTGAGATTGATGTTACAAGGCCCACTGAAATCTGTAGACAACTAGGTAGGAGCATGATAAAATATTCGAAAATAGTCAAACAGAAAATGCAATAGTACCTTGAAATAGTACCTTGCAGTAGGAACTTACTTTGACCAGCACGCACACAGGCGTTGTAGCAACAAGCATGAAAGTCGACCAACAAATATAAACAACAGCAAGACGGAGAGTTACAGAAAGTGTTAACCGAAAGCCAAATACTCTAAGGTAAAGAAGTAACGTGGTAAGGTTCTTTGCACTTAATTAAGCAAGCGAGACTTGGTTTCCTAACAATAAAAACAAAGATCTCATCAGACCTAACACAAAAACCAAGTTCAAAGAATGTAAACTGGACATTGGTTTACATAAACTTTCATTACTGCTAGATGTCCAACATAAAACTAGCCAACCAAGCCATGACAAGCAAGTGTTAAGACCCACTCATTCCTAAGCAGAGATTTAGCAATAAGCAGGGATATCGGCCAAAGGTAAGAGTGAATTTGCGAACAGATTATTTTGTTGTTGAAAAATTCATCCGAAATCAAGTAGATTGATTTTATCAAACCTCAAAATGCGGTCTTACCGTGAAATTTAATATCTTGAATTGTTGCAGAAACATTCTGTGATTTTTACAGGACTGCCTGTCTATCTATTTCTATAAAATTCACTATGAAATTCTGCTAGGATAGTTGTTTTTCATTGCTAATTGCTGTATTTAACTGTATTTTCAGCCTCGAGTTGTCAAGGGACTTGGTTTCGTACTCAAACAGCGTCAGGAGTGTCAGAATGTTATGTCTAGTTCAGATGAGTCTGATGACAATCAAGATGAGCAGGAAAAGATTGCGGAAACGAGCAAGACCCCAGCAGCATCAGCAAGTGGAAAGAAACCTGGGCCAATAAAACGCAAGCAACCAATGGAAAAAGAAGGCATGCCAAAAAATCGGAAAAAGAAATTTTCCAGCGAAGGAAGGGATTTGGAACAACCACCAACAAAAAAGGTAACTTCACGGCATTTTGTAGGGAGAGAAAGCATTTATAACTCTGGCTGGAGAGATGTGGCACTTTGATTAATGTTCAGCTGAAAATGAGCCTAAATGTGCTGAAATGTATCATGTTAAATATTTATTTACTATTTAAATAGTTTTATTTGTATATATTTTATTGTTTAGGACTGTAGCAGCTAATAGTCTTTTTCTCTGCAAGATGTTTACTTGTCTTCAAAGCAGTTGCAAAATTTTGCTTTCTCCTAATCTATTATTTTACTTCTAAATTCACTTAATTAATAACTAGGAAAAATTAAGATACTCTAATTGAATAATCTATTTTAACATAATTATGAGTGAAAGCCAGTTGAATCGTGCAGTCATTCTACCACGTGTTAGACATCAAGTAAAGTGACAACAGAATACTTATTGCTATTCTTCTTATTATAATGTTGGATTGAGTTATATTTCTTTCACCTTGTAAAAGTGCTGTCCTTGAGGCAAGTCTAAACCTTCACTGCTACTGTAAAGATGTGCTTTTAATCTTTAATCATGTAATTAACTATCCAGGCCTTGTTCTTGAATTCTTAACCGCAACTTTACAGAATAAGCATTTGAATCTGTCCTCGTGTCATTCTGATTAATAGTATTTAGTTGCAGTTCATTGTTTAGTCATGATGTATTTTATTCATAGGTAATGATGGATGTTTCAACCGTAAAAGAAGAAAAACCAAAGACAAAGCCTTCCGTAAATAATGGCCAAGAGGTATGAAGATTGTTTACAAAATAGGTTGTTGTACAAAGTTATTATTACTCATCCTGCATTCGCTTTGGGCAGTCCTAATTGTGGTCAGATTCAAGAAACTCACGTGTGAGACATAGGCAGATGTGTTGGATTACATAAAGAAAAATGGAGAGAAATGAGAAAGCAAGGAGGTCCGGGTTGGAACAGGACAACATAAAGAGAGAAAAAAAACCAAAAAGAGTGTGAGCTGTCTCTGCACAAATCAATAAAGCTATATGGTAATAAAGACTTGCATTGTGTCAGTTGTAATAAAAATTGTAAAATTATGAGGTCCGTTGATTCAAATGTTAGTTCTTTATAAATAAATCATATAAGGTTGTTCTAGTACTTTTGAACTAATTATTTCACAATCAGTTGAAAACAGTTTAACCCTTGAGCAGGTTTAAAATGTGTATATAATTTGATTATTGCATATATACCACAGAATGTGCAGCAATAAATAATAGTAAAAAAATCAATATTGGTTTCAGTAAAAATAAGAGATTATCATCAATGTTGGTTTCTTGGTTTCTAGGCTTCTGTTGGTGAAAGTTCTACACTGCAACAACCAACACCGTCGGCATCCATTGTGCAACAACAGTCACATGACCCACTTCAAGTGACGGCTGGACGAAACCTAGAATCACAGACGCCATCATCGACCGCAGCTGGTCGAATCACTGATCCACAGACGGACCTTAGGATCCGGGACCATCTTCCGTACCCGACACCGTTTCCACCCACCATTCCAAAAGTTGCCGTCAACAAATACGTGGTGCGACCCGCGCCTATTCCACCACCGCCGAAAAACGTTCCGCTCGAAGACGGTTCCATGCATCAACTGAACCGCGACCTCTGGCTCCGCGTGTTCCGCTTCCTGCGTCCGCCGGACCTCGCGAGATGCATGAGCGTGTCGAAGACCTTCAACCGGTGGTGCTACGACCGGCGCCTCTGGTACACGATCGACGTCTCGTGGTGCCAGATCAAGCAGGCGCACCTCGTCGGCATCGTCCGGCGCCAACCGAAGCGCCTCAACCTCGGCTGGACGAACATCAGCCATCGCCAGCTGCTGTGGATGCTCAACCGGTTGCCGCACCTCAAGCACCTCAACCTCGCCGGAAACTCGTGGCCGGCAGTTTCCTCGCTGTGCTGCTGCGCCTACCCCTTCCTGCTTGGTCTCAACCTCAGCTGGGTGTCGGGCGTCCAGGACGCGTGCATACGCGACCTGCTTTCGCCGCCGATTGACCGTCGACCGGGAGTCGATCCCTCGATCAGACATCTCGACCGCTGCACCGATCTTCGTCTGGCCGGGAGTGACGTAACGAATTCGTCGCTCGAACTCATCGTCGCTCATCTGACTCGACTGAAGAGACTCGATCTCAGCTACTGCGTGGCAATCGACGATCGAGGCGTCGAGATTCTTGCCGACGATAAATCGTCGACTCAGAAGACGCTCCGAGTCCTGATTCTCGCCAGTTGCAGCCAAGTGACGCCAGTCTGTCTCAAGCACTTAGATAAGTTGTCGAATCTTGAAGACGTCGATCTGCAGGATTGTCCAAAGATAGGTGATGTGGATCTGCAGGAATTCGTGGTTTCGCATCCGTTGTGCAGAGTCAGATGGCAGGAGGCTGGTGTTAAGTTGATAGACGAAGTTTAATCCACTTAAAGTTTTTTGTAAATACACCATAAAACATTTTTCGTGCTATTTTTTTGGCAAAGTTGAAGTGGGTCGGCTTAGCCAGTTTTTTGCTGTTATAAAACCTGTGTAACTTTGATTTATCATATCACATGCTGTTGCTTGACTTTCTTGGTTAAAATTCTGGGCTTGTGGTCATTGGACTCGTTTCCAATGCCTATCTTTTACTAGGTTTTTGCAGAGTTTCATGGTTTTGAAAGTTTCAAGTAGAATCTCTCTTTTCTTAATTCCAACTCTATTCTCCTCTAGAGGAAAACTGTGTTTGTTGAGTCCGAAATTCAACTTGTTTGCTTTGGGTGTCTCAGGGAGCTTGAAGCTGTGTCACTGGTCTCTTGTGCATGTCAGTCTACCTGAAGCATTCTGTTTGTGATCTACCTTCTGTATTTACATTACAGTACTAACTGCATGCAGGGGCGGATACAGAAATTTTGGAAGGGGAGGGCAAAATTTTTGGTGTTGGGTCAAAAACAAATTTCGTTAGTCTTCCACCAAAAAATCTGATGCTCCCAAAAAACTTCTAAAAACCTGTGGCAACTCCAGTTATTTGAAAACTGTTGACCTTTTTTAGTCATATGCTACTTTGGCTGCATTGATTTAAACCTTCTTGAAACCTGATGGGGAGGGGGCCACATCCTATGCAAGTCTTGGCAGGTGGGGGCAATGACCGGATTGGCTTCCCCTGGATCCGCCCCTGACTGCATGCATGATACAGTAAGTGCTCCAATGAGACCGGTTTTCTACTCTTTATCTAATTTAGAACACTCTTCAGCAGGTGAAACAATTGATTGAACATTCTGCCCGGAAAGAAACATATTTAATCACCGGTAAAAGCAGCGAACTAAAATTCATTACAGAAAGCAGCACCTTCCAGAAGCCGTCATGTTCGATGAAGAGCATAAGACAATTGGAAATTTTTATACTAAATTCATTGCCGAAACAAATGTATTTAGAAAATAGAAATTTTCTTTAGCTATAGAAGGTGGCAATTGTAGTCTTTTCAGTCACGCAAATAAAATTGACAGATCTTTTCCCAAAAATACTGAATGCCTACAGCATTTTTGTGAGGTACTTAAAAATGAACCATCATTAAATGTCCTCGTACACACATACATGCAGATATTTTACACTTTTGGTCATTTTTTACACTGCCGGTTGGCACAATACGATCAACTTAATCATGTTGGCAAAAACATAACAATTCCCCTATAAGCACCAAGAAATAATGATTAGTTTATCAGTTAGGTATACCTAATTTTGCTCTTATTGTCCATGATCCAGCTACATTCACAATTATTGTAAACCAGTTTTGACAACTGAAATTATGCGTGACTTGACATGAAGAACTAACACATTATCATTTCTGAAAAGAAGCCGATAAGAGCAAACAACATTAAAACTAGTCTCATTCGTGTGCTGATTATTGCAACTATGTAGGCCGAAACCCATTGCCAAATTTTTGAACATTATAGTGTTGTTGACTAATCGTTGTCGAGTTTCACAACCCGGTTGCTTCTAGTATCCCTGCAGTTCAGGTACGTTTTGGTACAGATCGAGCGAGTCAGGGTTGGCATAGGAACCCCTAACTTTGACCTTCTCTCCGCTGAGAATCTTCTTGACAGCAACTTCAACCTTTTTTCCCGAAAGGGTGTACTAAAACAGTAATAAAATGAAATGTTTGACTGTAGAAAGAAAGTTTATTACTTACATACATCACAATCCTGACAAAAATGTGCACTTCTTTATAACTTTTTTTCAAATTCATTGCAATGCATACATTGTAATTTCTGTTGCTGCTAATGATGACAAATGAAATAAAATAGCAGATTTCTATATTGGTTGAATTCATAGCAACTAGATCTGATCCAAAATGTATGCCCAAGTTCCTGTTTGAAATATGTATGTATGAACACTTGTTAAAGCGCGCCTTCAAGATTACTACTCGGAGGTGCTCCTGACTACGGCTCTGATACTGAATCGGAGTTTCAGGCCAAAGTGCATGAGCAATTGCAAGTGAAAGACTTGCGCAGGGTCCTTACGTGGCGGCTTGAGGTGGATTCGAACCCACAACCTATAGATAGTAAGAATTTGTATTTGAAAGGTCAGGCTGGTGGAAATGATCATGAACTTGCTACAGGAAGGGATTTATGATGATGATGAAAAGTGAGTCAATATGATTTCACCACAGCTGAGCAAAACAGGACTGGAGCTCATAGACGTCAAATGCACTGTCACCTTCACCAATCATCGTAAATAATCATTCAACCACTCAGGTCCATGTACTATACTATTTTTGGATTTATAAAGCACATCTCACAGTACATCCTTAAATACCTCTGAGAGTTCTGTCTAAAAGTTTTAAATACCATCAGTTGCATCTTAAGCTAAAATTTCCGGTGCAAGACTGTTTCACACATATGGTCCAATTAAATACAAAGTGTGCTCAGCTTGAATCTATCTGTAGAGCTACATGTGCATACGTTGTACATTTGTACAAAGCACTTAGATTATCAGAAAATATAGCATTCAGAACAGCCCGATAATGAATCAGAAAAAATTCATTTGAAATGTTCAGAAGTACTACATCCAGTGTAAGACAGCTAAGAAGAGAAGAAATAAAGGAAAACTAACGGGTATGTCTTTCGTTTCGAGGATGACGCTAGGAACGTGTCTGGCCGACAGCTGTTTGCGTATGCTTGCCTGAACCTGCTTAACGAGGTCAGCATTGAATTGGCAGTTGGCTGCCATCTGCAGGAAAAGCACCACCCTCTCCTCAGACTGATCTTTGCTTCGCTGTCCTACGCACAGACTGTCCTGAATCTCTTTGAAACTCTCGACTGCAAAACAATTAAAAGCACAGTTTACAAACTTAAGAATATGCTTATAACTGTTTATTGTAAACTTGCAAAATCCAAGATACTAGAGTGTACTTGGACTGCCCACTTGTGCAATTCTATAGAATACGAAGAATTCCTACAAGTACATTTCTTGATCGCATGGAAACAATTGCGCATTGCAAGATGACATGGTTCCGATCCACAATAAATGTTAGACGCTCCATGATCATCTCAAGTTTCTGTTTTAAGATTCTTACGTAGCATAATATTCTTTTATCTTATGATCATACAAGAATGCAGGGTAAGAACCTTGTCTCAAACCAATGGTGCAGTGTTGGGCGAATTGCTATCAACTTCATTCTCATTTACTCAGACCTAGACAGAGTGTGTACAATCGGTTACAGAGAATATATTTGCGTGAATTAAGCTGAGACTCTACACACACGTCAACCAGTGCAAAAAGTTAGCTGAGAAATTCTAAGGCGCAATTATACCAGATATTTATGTCTTGGCAAATTGATCACATGGCTAACTGTCCAGAGTTGTCCAGACCTATACTGTGAATTGCTTCTATTCTTTGGATTTTTTTCTCTTGCAATTCTTAAGCAGATGAATGCAGAAGTGCTGAGCCGCTGCTTGCAGGACAGGTCAGAATTCCAGATTAGCATCTCTTATTCCAAGTTAAAACCAAGAGAAAAGCTCAGACATACCAACATGGTAGACTTCCGCACTGCCAAACCTAACACCGCCAGGGTTCAAAGTACCATCACTGAAAGAACAACCAAATTTTATTTGTTAAAAACAAGCAATCTGAAGCAAACTGAAATACTCATTGTGAGATCACAATCACGATGCAGAAGATTTCCGCTTTAACCCTTTACCGGCCAAGATGTAGTAAATGGCAGAGGAAGTCCTATACCCTCGGTTGGTAAAGGGTTAACGAGACCGTACTTAAAAGCAATTGGGAAACCAATTAAAGTGTTAAAGTAGCAGAAAAAATAAGTTCCAAAACAAGATGGCTGTTGCAGCACTCCAAGCAAGGGTCACAAGAGATTAAAAAATACAACCTCAGCCAACTGTCTCTCTGCCAGAGTGATGCAAATAAAGCATGTCCAATTTGTCCATGCATGTGAAGGATAAACAGCACAAATGAAACTAAGAAGTTAAGAATAATCTTTAACTGACCAGTTGCTATTCGCATTGTCATGTACAGACATGTAGTATAAGCATACATCAGCCATAGAACCGATCAAAAGTGAATTATTTTAAAATCACACGCATCATCCTAAATACAATGCAAGTATGAGTATGGCCTACCTCCTGCCAAGCATCCATATGCCACCTGTGTTTGGATTGATGAGGCAGAAGTCGCCATGAGCCCAGACACCTGTCCATAGACAAATCAGATGAGAATTATAATTGCTAGCCGAAACAAGAGCAATAGTGAGCCCACAGATGAAAATCTGAAGTGTGATTTTCATATATATAAATTATTACTACAGCAAAACAGAGTTACGTCACCGTTCAAGGGATCAACAGTTTGATATACACCAAGGGTGAAAATAAGTTGTGGCATTCACTGTTATTCGACATAAAAACAGCTCAAAATACCACATTTTACTGCAAGTGTATTACAGCTGGAATGAAATCTACCATTTATTACAGTAGCACAGATGCATAATTTCAGCAAATAGCACTCAAAGTTATACAAAAACCTAACAAATTCTCATACTAATCCACTAGCTTGCAGGGCTACATACCATCAAACTTAGCAAAGTACGCGTTGTGATATTTGCTGCCATCAACATCATTCCAGAAATGTGTTGGCATGCTTGGAAACGGTTTCGTGATCACAAGTTCTCCACTTTCTCCGTAAACTTGTTTCCCTGCACAAAAATAAACCATTTAAATAATTAAAAATTACTGTCAAGTCTGACAAAATATCATGAAGAATTCAAGATTCATGATAGTTACGATGACAAGATTCAGAACTGCACTGCTCTTGCAAGTATCACTGCTTTTTAAGTACCTCACAAGTATGTATGTATGTATATATGTATGTATGTATGTATATGAACATTTATATAGCACCTTACAATAACCTCACGAAGGCGCTTAACGTAGCTACCGGACAGTTAAATATATACAACACATGTATATTTACTTGTCCAGGTTTTCTAAGATATGCAACTTCATCCACACATCCACCCACCAAGCCTACCAGGCTGTATAACCAAACCCGACCCACACCTGCCTGCAAGTTCATTTATCAAATATCTGGAGCGCACATCCACGTACCATCTTCATTCCAACTCTCCAGGGCAATTCCCAGATGGCGGGATTGGATCTCTCCGCGGTAGACTGGAACCGTCCAGTTGTTTCCGGCAAAGCAAGCAATGATATCCGTTCCGCCTGTGATCGAACCGAGCAGAAGATTGGACTTGATGTCGTTGTAGACGTAGTCAAAACACTGTGGCTTCAGCGGGGAACCGGTTGACAGGATTGTGTGCAATGTCTCAAGACTGTGCGTCTCTCCTGGAAGAAGACAAATGGTTAAATGTTAGAAGATTATTATTGGATGATGTGCATGTTCTTGGGTCTTGCCAATTCCTACTCCACTGAAATTGTGCATCTGTTGATTGCTACCATAACATGATTTAAATAAACGAAATTTATGATTTGTTTGTTTGTTTGTATGTGCACTTGTTATAGCGCCCCTTCAAGCTCTCTACTCAGAGGTGCTCCCAACTGCAGAGCGGACACTGCATCAGAGTTTCACGCCGAAGCGCTGAGCAATTGCGAGTGAAGGACTTGCCCAAGGTCCCTACGTGGCGACTTGAGGTGGATTCGAACCTCGAACCTTCCGGCTTCAAGGCAACGATGCCACCACTACACCACCGCACCCCACAATGGATTTATTGAATTATTGGATGATGTGCATGTTTTCTTGGCTTTTGCCAATTCCTACTCCACTGAAATTATGCATCTATTGATTGCTGCCATAACATGATTTAAATAAACGAAATTTATGATGACAAGCAATCGATTTCTGGCAAAGCACTACGCACATTGACACTCTGAACGTCTCCTACAATGAATCCTGCATTACATTTCAATAGTACATTTCAATAGTACATTTCAATAGTACATTTCAATAGTACATTTCAATAGTACATTTCAATAGTACATTTCAATAGTACTCGGTTCCACAAAAAGCAGCTCACAATAAACATTTTAAGAAGATGAAAACTGCTCCAAGTGAACAAAACAACTAATTTGATGCAGCAATTGTTGATTTTCACTTGACAGTGTTTTTGGTGGTAGTTGCAGTTTAACGTCACTGTGTGGTAACAAAGACCATTAGCAACGCCCTCCTCCTTTATCCAGGCTTGGGACTGGCACTGGCAGAGTGCAACCAGTGGCGGAGTTGACAGTGTTTTTACTTGACCCCAGCTCTGAAGAGGTGCCATGAAAACGACCGAAAATGTACATATTTATACAAAGATGTATGCAAGACAAAGATAGCAAGAAACTCACTTGGTCTGACGTCTCTTTCCTGCAAGACACTCAGCCACTTTGCACTTGTGCCTAGAATCGTTATCCTAGGAAGAACAGCAAAAAAGCATGCAATGTAATTTCTTCCACTTGGCCATCTGTTGATGAAAAGTGGACACTGAGGTTAATCTGGGCAGAAGACCAATACTTTGTTTCAACCGATTTGATTTTCTATGCACGATTTCTACTGCCTAACATGTGATAATCTCTGGTGGAATCATGGGGATCACAGGTACTTTGAAAGAGGGGCAAATAACGGCTAGATTTTTTAACAAGAGCTTGAGGAATGCAATGCAGGAAATTAAGCGCATGGGAATTTTTAATATAGTATCTAAATGTAAATCTCTCAGTTTCACTCTCTTTGTGATCAGCATCATTGGTGCTTTAGTGCAAATTAAATTAGAATTAGTTGTTTGTCTAATCCAGTGGTTCCCAACCCGTAGCCCTCGGGCCAAAAGTGGTCCGCCTGGCCTACAAAACTGGCCGTAGCATCTCAATGAACTAAGAAAATATATATAAAAATTGACAATTTGGACATGATAGAATATATAACTCTTTTCTATTACAATTTTCAATTATTTTATTTGGACGTTAATAACTCGCATCAAAATAGAATATTTGATACGATTCATTTACGTCCAAATAAAATAACATTCTATTTTGATTCAATTTTAACAATTTTATACGCCTTGAGTTAATTAAATTTTAACCTTGTGGCCCCCTAATGTTCTTCCACTAAGAAAAAGTGGCCCTCGTGTCCTCCAACTTAGAAAAAGTGACCCGACAGACAAAAAAGGCTGGGAACCACTGGTCTAATCGATTCGAATATAATTGATTAGAATCTAATTGATTCGAATATAATTGACTATAATCTAGTCGATTAAACTATAATTAATAAGAATCTAATTGATTAGTTAACCATTTTGCAATATAAAGCATCACTTGAATTTTCAGTCACGCAAATAGAACGTCCATCCCATTTTCCCATTCACTTAATTTTCTTGAAAATAAAACTACACACAGCTATGCAGTAGAAAGTAATTACGAGTTATACATATGCTCGTTTGTGTCTAAAATCAAAACTTACTTCAATCTGTCGACTAAATCCCAAAGAACGTTGACATGGGGAACAAGCGGTGAACCATCGTAGCAGACAATAGCAGATCCAATCGCTAACGACGTAACGTACCAGTTCCACATCATCCAACCTGTCTGATTAAGCAACCACAAAGTCATATTAATTGTTTTGTTTGTAGGTGCACTTGTTATAGCGCCCCTTCAAGCTCTCTACTCATAGGCGTTCCCGACTACAGAGCGGACACTGCATCGGAGTTTCACACCGAAGCGCTGAGCAATTGCGAAAGAAGGACTTGCCCAAGGTCCCTACGCGGCGACCTGAGGTGGATTCAAACCTGCAACCCTTCGGCTGCAAGGCAACGAACATACCCACTACACCACCGTGCCCTACTGATGTCTTCTTTCATTTGGTTGTCCACAGGTCTCAGTACTCTCGTTGCTTTGAAACATCTTAAACATGGCTGGTCCGACAAAGATCGCAAGCATACCTGGGAGTGCTCAACACCAACACGCCAAATGGGTTTAGCGTAATGGCTAACGAAGAGCGCATGGATGCGGATTGTCTTCTGTACAACACCATTAAGCTGTCTGTACAATTCCTTCTGGCACCAGTACCTGGCATTGTCCAGACAATTATCTGCCTGTTCTACCTTTATGAACGTAACTAGAAGCGTCAGGATTAGCACCAAGAATTGTCCTCTTGCTTCTTAAATTGGTTTTCTCCAATGGACTGAGATTAAGTGGAAGATGCTTTTACTTGCAGCTGTTGCCTTGGACGCTGCAATATTAAAGCTCCTATAGAAGTTTACAGATCAGAGTCACACACAACAGAATCGAAGCTCTGGAGCTTAATCAATGCAACAAAAATGAGATACAGCTGAACGGTCACTGGCATCTACCTATCATAAGCCACTTGAACTGTAACCATGGTTACCATTAATAGAATCAATAATCAATAAATTAATTGAATAAATAATTATTATAATTAATAAAGAGAAACGCATGATCTCAACTGACTGTGGTGAAGTACATGAGAATGTCATCCTTTGTCATGTTGCTCTGAATGATGTGCTCCTCCAGATGCTTTAACAGCGTTCCCTAAAAACAAAATCAAGTGACAAACACTAAATGCCTCATTTCATCATCCACAGTTCACAGTTTTCTTTTCATTCCATTTAACCCTACTTAGGATTTTGTCAATGTCCTTCCACTAATCTTCAACGTCCATCCCAATTTCCATTTACTTTCAACCCCCTAATTCATTCCTTCATCCATTTTCCTTTCATTTGTCTGCATCAATGTAAGATATCCTTCCTCCTTTTTCTCCTCATGTCAGCCCAAGTCTGTCTACCTCAGGTCATCAGTGTTTACTATAGATCTGTCTTTAGCCTAGCCTTTATCTGGCACACTACAGAGGTAGAGAGCTTACCCCAGCTGAGTGGACCATGCACTTTGGCACTCCAGTCGTTCCCGATGAATACATGATGAACAGTGGATGGCTCGACGGAAGCTGCTCAAATTCCAGCTCTGGAACTGATCCATCTTCTCGTTTACCAAGCTCAACAAAGTCTGCCAGCAGACATCTGCAAAACAGACAAAAGCACAAAGTGATTTTCCATTTATTTTCTAAACTTCTGTTATGTAAAAGCAGATTTATAGTTTTCTTTCATTTTCCCAATCTTCACCTTTTCCTACCGGAATCCACCTCAAGCCGCCACGTATGGACCTTGAGCAAATCCTTCACATGCCATTGCTCATGCGCTTCGGAATGAAACTCCGATGCAGTGTCTGCGCTGTAGTCGGCAGCGCCTCTGAGTAGAGAGCTTTAAGGGGCAAATGCGATAAATAAAAAAATAAACCATAATGAGGTCACAATCCAACCAGATGGCATTCTAAGAAACTAAAACTGGGGGCTTACTTGTAAAAAGTCAGGCTTCAATGAATGCTTGATGCAGTAGACATGCTTTGGACTCTTTCTTCTAAGAACTTCACATGTACTCACACATGTGCAATATCTACCTGTGGTCACACTTCCCATGTGCTCAGACAGAAAGGCACTAAATAGATTTCCAGCAAACTGGCAATTCCTTCCCATGAATATCCATTTTCAAATGCAGAACTGCTAAAAGACGAAATGAACGTAGAACGGTCATGATGTCACGTACGCATTTGGCATCTTTGACAGATCGATTGGCGCTTTGACGTGTGGAGCCACAATGACTTTCTTCAGATCAGGCAAACCTGAAATTTAAACAATTTATTAAATTACTAGCATCAAGTAGATTTTCATTCAATGAAACGTAGTATATCTTTAAAACCTTCCTCCAATCTTGTATCTTCAGGTGTCAATTTGCCATTGGTTGACCAATGACCATATAGCACTGCGATGGGCTCTTGCACATGTATGCCTTGTTGTCAGCCCCATGGAATGGACCAACATGTTCTCAAGCTCCAATTCATTTTCTTCCTGCAAGAAATTCATGCCTCAAAACTGACTATTCTCATTGGCTGTCAAACATTGGATATAAAATTACTCTTCACTTGATGACTGATTAACCACACCACAGATTCATGGATGACTGACAATGTACGTCAAAAAGTTCTTATTGAAAGAAGGATTGCCTCCTTCATATATCAGTGCATCAAAGGTAGTACCTGATGTTCAACTATTCCCCCAAAACTCATACCATTAACAAACCATCATAAAAAGTACACCAAAAGTCTTGTTAGCATAGCATGTTAAACACTTTGCTTCAAACTTTGACCAGACCAGATCCAACCTAATTCTTTTCCTCAACAGGTGGAGTCTACACTTTCTGCAGTCATAAGGTTACACAAAATTTGAGCACCTTCTGACAAATCTCTCCTGAAGCGGCACAATAGAGATTCTCAATTAAAATGAAAGTCAAGTAAGAAATTTCCCATTTTCATCCGCCAAAATTTATGACGACCGTTTTTTTAGTCATCGGCCAAAATCTCATTAAATTTTTTAGTCGTCGGCCAAAAATCGTGGATATTTCAATGTAAAAAATCGGATGGCCCTTTTTTAGGGGGGCTGAGCCTCTTATAGGGGGGGGCTTAGCCCCCCTAGCGCCGCCACTGGCCCCTACTTGCCTTGCTTTTCATTTGAATCAGAAATCTTTACCTTTAATGCCTAGTCATTCTTGCACACCTTTACTAACTTACAGATTGGTTGCACAGATGCTCAGTGATTGTCTTAATTATATCATCTTACTCAAAAATCAAATATCATTCTCCATGTATAAAAATAACTGTTCAAGACAGATTGCTGCTCACAAGTCAATTGAGTCCTGGGTAAACAATTAGGTCGACAATCTACAGCTGTAGTGCATCAGTGCAGTGCAACAGGGTTTTGTCCATGATTATATATGACTGGTGCCTAAGGTAAGATAAGTTTCAACCAAGAGAATGATATGGGATAGTGGAGAAGGATGTTCCAATGGATGCTTATAGGGTATCAAGGAGCACTGATGCATTCACAATGCATTACAATAAGAAAGCTTCATCACAGAAAAAACCAGAGTGCCAATCCTACATTCCAATCATGAACTGGTGACACAAGAGAGACAAAACCCCGGCTAGAATAATCATAAAGTCTAATCTGTGGTGCACTAACTTACAAATTTTGATGTGTCTAGATCTGATCTCACCTTGCACAACCTGCTCCAGCTTATCCAAGTGGTTGTGTATTTTTCCATTGTATGGAACAGCATTTACAGAGAAAATTAGTTTTGGTTGAATCTGCGCAAACCGGTCTAAGACTCCCTGCAAACGACAAAAAATCAGATTATTCCTAACAAAATGCTACAAAGTGACAGAAGTTTGTAAACTTTGAAGTCGCATGTTTAGGTCAACATTCAGTGATTAGATCCTTTACATGCCAAACAAATGCATGCACGCATGTACAATGAAGGTACAGATCACTAATTTATTATAAAATTTATGTAAGCAATTGAGGATCAAATGTATGCATAGGAGATCTTTACCCACACTCTGCATTCAAAGGACTCGACCAACTGGCCAACCACATCATATGTAAGATTAAATGTTTACCTTTGGCGACAAAGTGAAGTCAACTACAAGTCAACCTCTAAACTTTGTACCTTCGAAAGGGTACAGTCTATGACACATATGTAAAAGTTGATGGAAAACAGTTTAATCATATTCGAACTAAATAACTTTGCAGAGTAAGTGTCAATCTAAATGAAGATAATTTTTACGATGAAAACCTTATCATAATACCTACAGCAAAACACTACAATTAAAAATAAAAACTATGTCTTAAGTGTGTTCAGTTTTAAAATATATACAATGGATAAAAGGCTACCAAGTACCAGGTACAATGCTAATACAAGACAAGTCAGGGGCTGGTTCAACTGTCCGCACGCCTCAGGGGTGAGACCCAGCCTGCAGACAGCACGTTACTCACTCCTGCCTTAGAACTAAAGCCTACAGTTTGAGCATAGAGAGTTAAACCACAATCTATAAGAAAGATGCAAGTACAGAAGTTACTGACTGAAACTCCGAAGTCTGGAGACGCACTACTCCAGATCGCCCCAATGCTGGCAGCTGCTAGCATCGCCTCAACGGCCTCAATGCCATTTGGAATATAACCTGTCAAAGAGAAAGACCAGCCTCATGAATAGATGCGCTTCAAGCAGACATGCATTGGCAGTACAGCAAGTGAACAATGAACACATACAATAATGCTATAGCAGCTGGAGTAACGTTAAGCATTGCACAAGAGCTTCTTCAGACCATTTGCATTTATCTTCACCTTTACTTTGGAGACAGCTACACAATCCGATGCTGTATGCCTCAGAATGTCTTAGCTTCACTAGTTAAACCCACTGAACATTCTATTCGTCTGAGACCTTCAACCTCTAATACTCTAACAAGGTCCATTCATCTAAACCTGAAAAAATTTCATCTGTTTTTTTCAATTTTGCACTAACTGCATCCTGAAAATAATTAAATATCCTGAAGCTGTGTAACTGATTTCCTCTGGCAAGGCGGATGGATCCTAATGTTTACAGGCTAATTAATTACCGCATCGGTGTTTGATTTCGTCATTAGCCATGCCCCGTAGACAAGTCAAGCATTAACTAATGCAACTCATTCACAACTGTTGCTCCATTTGTACATTAGACAAAAGACTCCTCAGGGATTGAGAGGTCTTTCAAACTTATGAGAAATGCTGACAAACGTAATAAATGACTGGAATCAAGATCTTACTTTCCTAACCTTTCATAATTACTGAGAATAAAGGTGAATGGCAGAAGATGGAAAACTAACCGACGACTCGATCTCCTTTCTCAATTCCAATCGACTTCATCGCTGCGACTAAAAGCCGCACATCTTCGTAGAGTTCGGCAAACGTTCTCTGGCGAATTTCTTCGCAGCCCTCGGCTGAAAGGAAATTCAACACTGGATGATAACTCTCATAGACATTTTACTTGATAAAAATATCCATGGTTCCATGCTTCTTTCTTTTACTATTGAATTCATACAATATACAAAGGAGGTGTGTGATAGCCTAATGGTGAGTAAAATTAACCCGTAGGTCAAGGTTCAAATATTGTCCTGAAGGTAGAAAAGCATTTAAAGATTCCTGCTACACTACCATCTCTTTACAACCTCAAATATAAAAAAGAGAATGTCACCAACAGATCATTTATAATAGGAAGGTCAGACGGTGAAGGAAAGAACCATCTATCTGCCCTTGTGCACCAATAGCTGCCTTTCATAGCCAATATAAAGGACTGCACCTTCGTATATTAAAAGGCTGTTCTGACATCCCACATTGAAGAAACTTTTATTCCTCAAATGTTCATTACTATATAACTGTCATTGCATTCAAATGCACACATATATTGTTCTGCTGTTAACAGAAATTCCGACTATTTCACAAACAAGGAAAGTGATATGCGGAACAACAATATAAAATCAGAATATTCATTAATAAAGTGCATACACAGGTATATAGGTAAGCAAGAAATATTTTTAATTCAGCAAGTATTCATAATTCTCTACATTTTGAAGTCTTAATAAGTCTGAAGTATAACATTGTTTTGTAATCATACTCCAAGAGCCGATCTACATATCGTTATATAAGCAAACTAATTTAATTTAGGGTTTGCTGAAATTCATACTTGTGGCATAAATTGCAATCCTGTCGTCTCGGAATCGTAGTAAATTTTCGGCATAGTTGAACCGGCTACCTGGAAACCACTCGGGAATTTCCACAATGCCCTTTGACTTGTCGACGACCTATTCCAGCACAGAAACACTGATGTCATTGACTTCTGCTCTGCCATATCTTTCTGCTCTGCCATATCTTTCGCTGGTTACCATTTTACCTCTCTTATCTTCTTCTGCCTTTGTAGATTAATATTAGTCAATAATAATAATTCAAAACTTTTACCAAAAGTCACTACCCTGTTGACTCTAAATTTAAGTCCTGTGCAATTTTTCCAATCCTTTAGAAATTTATTTGCAGTCCCAAGTCTAGAAGAACTGGGCTAAGGCTTTTACAGAAGTTACAAGATGATCACTAATTTAATAATGTGTTTGGTAGTACTGCAGCTACTGGTATTGAGTACTAGTCACTCATGTTGAGCCTCAAATTAACAAATAATTAAAAGATCACGTGATTTAGAAATCTAGAAATGCATCTAGATCCATTTAGTTTTGAATATCAATCTGGATTTGTATAATCAAAAACTCGCCAGTTGATCCCAAACTGCAAAAAGAGAATTTGATAGTTAGGCCCCAAAAAAATAATGTTGTGTTTCCGGTAACCCGACCGACCCTCTTTCATTGCCGCGACTCAAATAATTTTGTAAAATTATTTTATTTTTTTTTAAAATTTATTTATTTTTTTAATTTTTTTTTTTAATTTAAATTTTTTTAATTTTTTTATTGACATAATACAGTGACATTGCCTTCCGTATAGAGTTGGATCTTAGGCAAAAAAGTTGTGTTTCCGGTAACCCGACTGACTCACTTTTATTGCCGAGACTCGGAAAATTTTGTGTGATTTTTTTAATTTACTGTGACATTGCCTTAGAGTTTCACACCTGCCTAACTACTTCCTGGTTGCCAGCCTTGAAAAACCTCTAGCCTTATCATTCTCACTTGAGCCACCTCTAACGGTGACTAGGGAAAATAAATCTAGCAACCTCTAGGTGTAACTAGTCACTGGCTCGGCCAGTCTGAAAGGACCTCAGCCAGTGATGTTCTGTTCGCCCTCATCTTCCCCTTCCCTTCCCCCTTTATCTTACCAGAAAAGATGTCAACAAAATGAAATTAATAGATTTGCTTTCTAGAGCAATTTTAGGTACAGACAGTGGGAAAATAGGCAGTTTATACTTGCTTAGAACATGTACTTTGTTGCAGCGTGTACCTTTATGCAAAAAAGAGTAGTTGGGTATAATTTTTCGGATAGTCGTTGTATAAAAATATTTTACCAAAATAAAAATATTTTTCGACCTACCTACCCAATTTTTAGAGCTCTGTTACCGGAAACACAGCATTATTTTTTGGTGCCTTATAGAGCACAGCCTTATAGTAGAATGTTGCCTATTATTTATAATAATTACACTCATGAACACTCCAGGGGTTCTTTACACTGAGAGCACCTCTGATTAAGTTGTACTGTGAGAGGCGCTTTATAAATCCGAAAATAGAATAGTATAGTATTGGACTAATTAATGACAACACAATAAATGATACGGTTCTGTATAATACACAATTGCTCAAAAAACCAACAGTAACATAAAAAAATAAAAGTAAATTCAAATTGAAAACCTATTTACAGTATGCAACTGACTAACCTCATCGTAAAGTTTTGATGACTTCACATCGGCAAATTCCCAGAATTCATGCCAGAAGCTGGGATAATTCTGAACGGACCAGCTGTGAAATTCCTTATAAGAATCTAAAATAAATTCAATTTTTTCTAAACTGAATAAATTTAGATGAAGCTCCACAAATTTTCTCTGTGGAACACATGATCTGACAAAGCTATGGCACAATCCGGCAAAATGGTCTTTTATCAGAGCAAACGAAATACATGATATATTATTACATTAGACCTGCAAATATTCTGAACAGTGCACTACAACATGAGTCAACCAAATGCCTGCTGTTTTGGGTGGAGAAATATCAGTGGAGATACACAAGACTTTTAGAGGTCAATTTTGCATGATTTGGAAATGCAGATCTGCATGACCCTGCATTGGGGCAGTGGTAATGAACTCACACGCCTTTTCAATTCATGCATTATGTGTAGTTCTAAGCAGATAATGAGCACAACATTTCTCTCTTTTTTTCTTATCCACATATTCTTAAAAAAATTTGATTGCTTATCCAAACTAAGGATAACTACGCAAACGGACTGCAGTAAGACAATAAAGTTTACAATTTACATGACAAAAGTTCACAAAAGAAATTTTCTCAAGAACCAACAGTGGTGCCAATGATTCAACTAGCCTATGTCAATTAACATAATTACTCAATATTCATATATGTATTATAAGGCAATAATGATAAGCGCACCGAGTTTTACACCATATTTCTCCTCAATTTGTTTGCGTAGCCGGTCCATATTAGTTGATCTGATTTCTGTGTCAGCTGGACTCCACAGACACTTTGGATCCGAAGTGCAGACAAATTCGTCATCAGCCATTTTCTGTCACGACTGTCAAAAACACCAGACCACATCAAATTAAGCAGATGTCGTAAATGAGAGGCACGCCTAATTGGAGTTCTAGAGTTACGTTTCAAAATGCAAATTGTAAATAGAAGATAAAGTTCCGAACAATGTAGAGCGAGGCTCATGACTGGCAATAGGAAGTCTACATTTTTTGCAAATAAAGAACATGAAAACTCAAATGAATTCTTGATGTCCAGATTATGCGAACTTTCCAGTGGACAACAAAGGAGGAGCAACCAACCATTCCCAGGTGCAGCACAAGGGACAATCGGGACATGTGCAAAAATAAATAGATTATAGTGGTAAATACTATGCAACACAAACTGTATTAATATTAAATTCAATAATACAATGTATTAAATTTATTACAACTGCAAATTATGTTCCATTACAGAGCAAAAAGACCAATCAATCAACTCGGGAACCCATATCACATTTCCAATTGTCATAAATCAGCATGCACTGTTACAAGATACAATGATATAAACAATTAAATGATACAAACAATTAAATGATATAAACAATTAAATGATATGAACAATTAAATGATATAAACAATTAAATGATATAAACGATTAAATGATATAAACAATTAAATGATATAAACAATTAAATGATATAGACAATTAAATGATATAAACAATTAAATGATATAAACAATTAAATGATATAAACAATTAAAAGTCAACTTCAAATCTGAAGCCCTTCGTTTTGCCACAGACTGTTCACATTACGTGCCAATCACATGATTATTTCTCGACAATTTCAGACACATTGCAGCCTATAATAGAACTGCAAATTGTCATATGTTTCTCACAGATGTCTGACAAGGGCATTATTAAAAAGTCATTCAATAAACAACCTCTATCTAGAGCAACTAAAGGGAATTTAGGACAACGCAGCATATGACCTTTGACCACATCATGGTAACTGGAGCTCATCAATTGGCGATGTACGATGTACACTTGGCTACAGCTACAACCTACATCTTTCATCTACTGCTGCGTCAAGTGAAACCTGTAGGTCTTTGACCACTTTTTCCATGTTAGTGTCTGCAAGAAAGTTTTTGTAAAGTTGAGACAAAAGTTTTGCAAGACTGTGATGATGACTGTAACTTGTCCTTTTGGCCTACAGCCATACTAAGGCATGGATGGCATTATTTCACCTAAAAATAACCTAACCTTAGAATGTCAAAGATACCTGAAATCAAAGGCTTTGATGGCAGACGCTTAGACAGTATAAAGCTATTCAAGAACGTCTCAGCAATGCTACCCTATGGTATATTATGGTACATGACAACATCTATACGTCATTAGGGTGATTCATAAAAATTTTTTTTGAAATTTAATGAGCACAGTTGCTAATTTTGTTCCTTTTGGGTACAGATCAAATTGTTTACAAGAAATTTCGAAATCAAATGCATTTTAGGTTATGCTCAATGAGCACAAAGTTTACAACTAGTTGTATTCAAAGTTACAAATTGAGATAATGGCCATGTGATATAGCACACACTAAATAAAGTTGAATGATACAAATAATTGAGTTTTTAGTAACTCAAAGTGGAGATAAGAACTCAGATATTCATTCACTATTACAAATTAACTTAGAAAAGTCCACAATTCAACAGGAATCCTATGCTGCCTGATCGACTTGTAGCCTTGTACAACTACAAGTCATTCACTCACATGCCACCGGACCAGCTATCCATGCTCTCACGTTTACACATGTAGATCCTGAAAATACATGAAATTCAGTGGAAATTCTTCTCTCAGAGTCTGTCTGTCAATTGAAATTGATTTCTGATACTACAAGTCCTGAAACTATAGGTGACTTTTGTCCTTCATGCAACCAGAATCACCTTTTGCCTGAAATGGCAAACTCCATCACCAGCTGTCTCTTCTTGAATCAGTAGGCACAATTCCGTCACATTCTTCTCTTGCTGACAATTGATGGCATGCGATGATCAGTTGAAAATGATATAGAGCTTTCGTCTGCATTTTAACAATTTACTTAAATTGCAGTGGTAACTGCCAAGATAGTGAACTTACTGTCTGACAAGTTTATGTGTTCCAATGCAGATCCTGCTTTGAAGAATGAATGTTTTATCGCTGCTGTATCTTCCTGTTAACCTTCAGGAAGAGTAGATTATTCAAATGTTTTTGTAGTACATTGAGATCTTGACATCTTTAATCATAATAATCAGTGTTCTCTATCGTCATCGTCTTCGTCACTATCCTCTTTGTCATCATTCAAGTCACTGCTCTTGTAGTCTCTAGTTGCCTGGTTACTCGAACAAGATCCTTTAGCTGACTTTCTTATCATTTTTATCTTATACCTGGTTTTTATTGTCTCATCTTTTGCTCTGCAACTATCCCATGACTCCTCATTGACAACAGGCATGCTCATTTTTCATGATTCTTGCTGATCTGCTAAAAAACCTGCTTATACTTATCAATTTTGATAACTTGCTCACCTTACTTAATGCAATATCAAAAACGAGATGTACTTTCAACAAATACTTCTCACTTTTTGTGACTCAGAGTCGTTGCTTCTGTTATCTTTATCTCTAAACTCTTTCCTATGACATTTTATAGACTGAACTGCTTTTTGGATTCGTGCCATATTCCAAATTCAGATTGACTTGATTTTCAAGCTCTTTTACACAGCCTTCTCCAAAAATTGCAATGATGAAAAAGTAGAAAGGTCTGTAGAGTGTGGCCTCTTGTAGGCAATACATTAATATAGGAAGGGAAACTTCTGGTTTTCCAATCAACCAAAGTTCTGTTTTCAGCCTTGTTGCAGCAGTGAAAAAGACTCTTCCGCTTAAAATTCAGAAAAATGGCATTTTCACAAAAAACACTCATGGAATGAAAATTTTAAAAACTTTAATTTAAGAATAGTGCATAAAAATGCATTTAGCTATCTTTCTCTCACTGCCAAGAGCAATGCATAGACAGCTAAAAAATATGCAGTTACTCTTTTCATAGACATATGGAAACATATTCCTGCTTTATAACAATGATGTTGCAGCTCATAATATAATATAAAAAGTCAGCAGGTTTCTTTATAATAAACAACAGAGCAAGACTTGATTGTTTATGTACAATTTATGGCCAATCTTTGACTATGTACATAATTCTTACTTTCAGGATTGTAGCTTTATCTAATAAGAATTGCTGTATTCCAGGTCTCATCAATGGCAGGTGCGTTGCTTTCTTCATGTATGTCCCATGCAATATTTCAGGGGCATTGAGCACCCAGTAAACATTATTATATTACAGTGAAATTTGGTTGCAGTGTTGAATAAGATCAAAGGAACAAAATTATCTACTATGTCAGCCAAAAATAAAACATAATTTTTTCCCCATTGTGACATGAATCGCCCTAATACGTCATTTATGAAACCTACATCCTTCATCTGATGTTGCTGCCTCAAAGTGAAACACGTTCTAGCAACAAGAAATCATTATGCACTGATCTCAGCATGCATAATTTCAACTAGTCATCCTCACGGCAGCAAACTGCAAACAGCTGGCCTTAAAATCAATCAACAATCAATATAAACCTGTGCCACTTCAAAATATCGACTCAGAGGTACTCCCAGCCAAGCTGCAGCTGATATGATTGGTTTTTTAGAGAAGCGTGAAAGGCGGAAGAATTTGTTCATCGGAGCAAAGGTAGGTAGCCTCAATGAAAGGTCATTCCAAAGGTCGGTACAAAGTCGAGTATTATATTGCATGATGAAAGTACATGCATGTTGCGGTTTACTTTACTTATTAAAACAAATTCAGTTATGCTATTGGTGGTGCAGAGGCAAGGTTCCAGCATATGTGCTCGGTTTTTGGTCAAAATGCTGTATTTCGAGAATACATTTCGGCTGCTGACAATTTTCACAATTCCTGGTATTTCAAGCCTGTTAAACCTAGAAGAGTCATCAAACATCCAGTATGCGATCGACATACTGGACAAACCTCTGCTTCTAAACGGCGTGAGATTTGGGTTCCAACAGCGGTGTATCCAAATAGACGATAATAGTCGTTCATAGGACAATGTAGGGCGCCGCTTTTGGCTTCCTGCATTAGAGTGCGTCGTGTTCGGTTTTGCATTTTTTTCTATGTGAGGTGCCCTTGTAACGGCATGTGCTGTGTTATGGCACCATAGAAATTGTCGTCATTTAATATTATTAGTAATGGGGACAAGTTGCTATGGACCGCTAGAACATAGAGATCGGCAGCCACAGCAGGCACAAGCAGGACAGCTTAGCTTCTGTAAGTAAGAGGTGCAGTACAGAGAACGCAATGCCAAGGCAGAAATCATGTAGGTGATACGTTGGGATATTGGGCACCAGTGCTGGATATAATACACAGAAAGCCTCTGTTGGTAACTAGAAGCACCAAGCAAAAGCAAAAATAATATTACTGGCTCTAACCAAAGCCACAGAAACACTGACTTCCACAGACAATTAAAAAGGCTATAAATTTGCCTAACGCTCAAACAATCACCCATTCTAAGCAAAAGCTAAAATTATATTACATGTGTGATTATGTCTATATGTCATCATGAAGAATCAAACTGGAATTGCTTTACAATGATATGTACAAGAGAGCTACAATTTATCAAAATATAAAGCAGGCTGTGCAACAGTCATATGATCCAGCAGTGATAAAAATGCCCAGGGTTAGGATGCTACAATCCAGATATTCAAGTCAAAATCACACAATAAATATCAGATTCATGACTCAGAATTCCAGTTACGATAAAATCATGGTGTAATGAAAATTAAATGAAATTTCTACAAAATATTCACATTATAAATTTTTACCCAACATAACTTGTAATTAAATATTACAAATATCTAGTGCAATACTATAAAAACAACCACTTATAAATTGATAACTCAAATATACATGTAGACCAGAGTACGTACTCAAGTACATTTGTATACGATGTGACAAGCATTCTGCATGCCTTATAAATTGACCAGTATTTACTCTATATATAGATATATCTGTATTTGTGCATCTATGTGTGTATATATATATATAAATATGACATATATATATATCTTATCAGGTTGATGCTTCAAAATGCTGACTACATTTAAAAACTGGCCAACCACTTGACAACTCTGTCAGTATTTGTTCTTAACTCACATACATTTCTTATCTTGAACACACATAACTCTCTGGTCATGATAACCGTTTCAACAAATCGAAGAGTTATGCCGCCAATGCTACTACTAAACCGCAGCTCCTCGCTAGAAGCTTCTTTGGAATTCATTGAATTTTACACCACACAGTCTTTCACCTCAGTGTCTCATTTCAAATACTAATGCATGTGAAATGAACAACCTGTTGTGAAGCTTTCAAATCCACAAGAAATGGAACTTCCTCTCAATCCCAAATAAGTGCATAGTCTACTGCAGATTAGAGTCGATAGAGGTGGGCAAAATATCATCAACAATAGTTTCAAACAATTGTGCACTCTTCAGCCATGCCAGCAAATACTGCCAATCACTGGGCAAATAAATCAGCCAATCTCAGAGACACCTATTTCATTAGCTATGGTAATTAAGGGTAGGTTTGACCGTGGATGCCAAAACTTGGTACATCGGTCTCTAAGGTATGGCCTTGAAGTTTTGGGGCAAAGTGACACCAAGGTCAGTCAAAATATTAGACTGCATATCAGTTCTTTAAGTTTCAGGGTGACATCTTACATGGCCCCTTCAGTGTGCCAATGCTAATGACTACCTATGCACAACTTGCAAAACATGAAACATACCAGACTGGCAGACATCATCCATAAACCAGGCCAATATTCTGCCAAAGACTCATTTTCTTGACTTACTGGAGCATGACAACTATTGTACTGTGTCTCACATTGATAGCACACCAGACATAAATCATAAGCTCCATAAGAACCTTAGCTTGTCATCCAATGAGCTGTAAATGGTCTTCAGCCCATGACTGTTTCCATTAATTAGTAAGAAGAAGAAAGAAGAGCAGCCCTGAGAGGAACCCATGGACATGAAGTGCAAGCCTCAGATTGTTTCCTAACTCTGGAAGTGAGGCCAGTCCTTACCACACCAATTGATCCACCCACCAAAGTACATAGTCAGTGTGTACACTCATTATAGCCGAGTTGATTAGGGGCAAAGTCTTCGAACAAATATCCATCCTCGTGAAGATTTGCTGAAAGCCAATCGTGCTAACCGCTAGACTATCTGTGCTCATCCTTTGCCTTAGCAAGCGAAAATAATTATAATGAACTGATATGGAATGTGAAAACTTCTGAACAAGCGATGATTTTGAAGCTGTGTAACCCACAAGAAACCAAAGACACTTGAGGCATGTCTAAAAAATGTTTTAAAACCATGTATGTAATAAATCAGAGATGTCAAAGCCCTCCAGACTATGACCATAGATTCCATGAAACTATGCCACAAATTATGGATTAATTACACTAATAATGGATCGACCCAGAAGAATTGGCAAGCTGACTGATTCATTCATTCATTACGGAGATTTATATATTCGACCCTTCAAGGTTACTACTCAGAAGCTCTCCCAACCCAACCCCGTCTAAAATAACGGTTAAAGGCTGTTTTAAAACCATAGTACTTCACAAAGAAAATATTTCCCACTCAATAATCTTCAAGGTTACTAATGCCATGCCTTCATTATATAAGGTCAAGCTGATTCCTCCCTCTTCTCTTTTGTACTTTAAAACTCCAGCCATGTCCTAGGTTCTCTATTACCTCCCATTAAGAATGTTACCTACTCACTCCGTCCTCGTTCTTACAACCGTGAGATTCCTCATGCTGACGCATTAACCAGCTTTGGTTTTATAACACAGATGATATTCAAGTGACCTTAATTTTATTACTGTTTTTCTTATCTGTCTCTCCTTTCTCTCCCACCAAAGATGCCTGCTATGTTTTTTAGGCGTGTGATTATTGAATTACAGATTTCGATTTCTGTATGATCTTACACGCTATATTCTGTTCTCATCCAATGTTCCCTCAGTGCGTTTGTAGGCGGCTCAATGAAGTACATACTTACATTTACCCACAACAATTATGTTAATAAGTATGCAGACAAATTACTTCAAGTTAACACCGCATGGATTGCTTTACACCAGCATGCAGTGCACAAATCATGACATATATAACATCTCAGCTGTTAGCTGAATACCCACGAATAACACACCTTCAAACACTATTACAGCGCTAAATAAATCACCATCGTGCACTTAACGTCGATTACCGATTACACTTACCCAAGCAGAAGACCTTAAAACAGAAGACGGTTACGATCACGAATAAACACGTCTCAATTGCTAAAATTTTAATTAAAATTGGTTAAATAGCATGCATTACCGACCACACACAACGTGGCGGCGGCGATCGTTCGATGTCTATTACCACAACTGCATGTTCTCATCTCACTTACGCTGGTTCCTTCGAAGCCAACAGATGAATACGCAACTCAACGAAGCGTCATTCACAGAAGTATGGATTCAGTATAACTGAATTGCGCTGGTTCCTTGCACACTTTCAATACATTCGTTGTATAATGGATGCGTTAATACGAGAAGTAGGGAACTGAAGCGATCTTCCGATCGGCTGAGTGATGCTTTGGGTAAATCACATGTAATGAGATAAGGTTACTCTTATGGTGAGCGCGGTAAAAAGACATGAATAACGCCTAAGTAATTTTTCCGACCAGTGATGGGTGCCATCGAGTGTCTTCGATTCATCATCATCATCATCATCATCATCATCATCATCATCATCATCATCATCATCATCATCATCATCATCATCATCATCATCATCATCATCATCATCATCATCATCATCGTCATCGTCATCATCGTCATCGTCGTCATCGTCGTCATCGTCGTCGTCGTCGTCGTCGTCGTCGTCGTCGTCATCATCATCATTCCCACAGCTCTCCAATCTCAATTAGCTTAATTGCGTTCCCACTGCTCACCATGCATGGAACCCTTGAAACATGAGCGTTCCCAATAAAGCTTCATCAGCGTTCCCACTGCTCACCCAAACCACTTTAACCATTTATCATCATCATCATCCATCAGAGGTGTGCAAGAGATAAAACTGGTCAAGTCGACGATGTCGATCGAGTCGATCGTCGCGGCTGAGCCAAGTAGATCGAGTCGTCGAGAGGTCGGCGAGTCGACGAAGTCATCATTGTGAGGTACATGCGCTATGGGGCTAGGCACCATTTGCATATATTAATAATAGTGTAGCTGATACGTCACGGGGGCAGCGGCTCTGGAAGTGATGCAAACTCTATGGACGCGGGCGCAACCCTGCGGGGGCTAGACAAAGAACAGAACAGACAACAATCTCACGGAGATAATCGAACCTTATTAGATCAGTATCCTAGTTGTAGATCGTAGTTATTAAAAGAGTAAAATAAACCAACAGCAGTTTCTTACATGGCGTCGTGAACAGCCACTGACACGCAACGCGGTGAGTGGGCGAATTTTCTTTAGTCAACCAAACAACAGAAACATTACGTTCCGTAAACCAAACAACAGAAACTTTCCGTTCCGTAAACTCCATCCCAGTTCCGCATTCAGTTTCGCACAACATGGATCTGTTCCAGCGTCCCGGGCCACTGAAATTGGACTCGCATAATTTAGAAACAGAATGGAAGACTTTCATACAGAAGCTTGGAATCTTTCTCGTAGCATCTGGTTCAGAGGAGAAGCCGGACGCAACGCGCGTGGCCATGCTTCTGAATTTTGCTGGCGATGAGGCACTGAAACTATTCAATACATTGGAATCCGACCTAACACTGCAAAAAGCGCTAGACATTTGTAGAGCGGCTGAGTCAACGAGAGAACAAATGCAATCGATCTCTCGTGATTCTGCCGCAGCTGATAGGATAAGTGCCGTTCAGACAACCAGAGGCGGCACTGGGTCATCCAACAGCATGACCCCGCAGCGCTCCAGAGAGGGTCAAGGCTGTTGTGGAAACTGTGGATTTTCACACCCTCCCAGGTCGTGTCCAGCGTTTGGCAAGCAGTGCAACGCCTGCTCCAAATTTAATCATTTTGCAGCTCATTGTCGAGGAACTCAAGCTGCCAGAGCTCTGGGTGGACACCGACGATCAGAGTCTCGCCAACGATCGGCAGTTAACCTAGTCACAGGGGAAGAACAACAACTGGTAATTTCGACATGTGACCTTAACAATGAGGACCCAAAGTGTTGGTGGAAGGAGCTTCGCATTCAGGGTGTGAAACTTCAATGCAAACTAGACAGCGGAGCGGAAGCCAATGTGATGCCTGCTGCCGTGTTGTCCTCAATGAAAAACCCACCGTCTCTCCGATCGACGTCAGTGGTTCTAACTTCATACAGCAACACCTCAATGAAACCTCGTGGAGTAGTTACTCTACGCCTTGAGCACTGCGGCCAGATCTATCCGGTTGAATTTTACATTGTCCTTGGCCTACCAACTTGTGTGAAACTGGACCTTTTGAGGCGTGTCGATCTCCTCCATAGCGCTTCACCGGCGAACGTAAGCTTTCTCACCGAGTATGCTGACGTCTTTAACGGGTTAGGATGCCTTCCCGGCGAGTATCACATCACCGTCGATCCATCCGTGGTTCCAGTGATCCATTCTCCGCGCCGTGTTCCACTTTCTCTACAACCAAAGCTCAAGCGCCAACTTGACAGCATGGTGCATGCTGGAGTCCTGGTCAAGCGTGATGAACCAACTGACTGGGTGAGCAGTCTATTACTGGTCGAGAAGAAAGACGGATCCCTTCGTCTTTGTCTCGATCCACGAGATCTCAATCGAGCCATAAAGCGAGAACATTATGCCATACCCACTAGCGATGATATCACTGCTCGCCTGCATGGAAAGACCCTTTTTACCATCATCGACATGAAAGACGGGTTTTGGCAAGTCAAACTTGATGAGCCTAGCTCGCGACTGTGCACGTTCAACACTCCCTTTGGTCGATACTCGTTCATCCGCCTTCCATTCGGCATTTCCTCCGCACCGGAAGTGTTCCAGAAGCGCACCACTGCGATCTTTGGGGACATCCAAAATGTTCACGTTGTCTTTGATGACTTGATCATTGCAGCAAGTGACGACCTAGAGCATGATCGAACACTATCTCTGGTTCTCGAGCGTGCGCGACAGTTCAACGTTCGTTTTAACAAAGATAAAGTGCAGTTTAAAGTTAACCAGGTCAAGTACTTAGGTAACATAGTGTCCGAGAAGGGGATCAGCGCTGACCCTGACAAGGTGATGGCAATAATCGACATGCCTCGTCCGTGTGACAAGAAGGACCTCATGCGATTTCTCGGCATGCTGACATATCTATCAAAGTTCATGCCCAATTTCTCGTCGGAAACACAGCCACTCCGAGCTCTACTAAAAAAGGACATGCCTTGGACCTGGACATCTCACCACGAGTCTACGTTTCAGACACTGAAGCAGCAAATTGCTTCGGCCCCTGTGTTGTGTTTCTTTACCTCCGCGCGACCAGTAATCATACAAACAGACGCATCTTCTACAGGATTGGGTTCATGTCTGCTTCAGGACGGACGCCCAATTGCATTTGCTTCTCGCGCCCTGACCGATGCTGAGACTCGCTATGCGCAGATTGAGAAGGAACTGTTGGCAATCGTGTTTGCGTGCGAGAAGTTTTATCAATACATCTACGGCCAGGAAACGGTCATCCAAAACGATCACAAACCACTTGAGGCCATCTTCCGCAAATCCATCAGCACCACTACCCCTCGATTGCAGCGAATGCTTCTACGTCTACTAAAGTTTCAACTTCATATCGAATATCTTCCTGGCAAACACATGCACCTGGCTGATACCCTTTCACGTGCATACCTAAATGCCATCCCCACTGCCACAGAGCGCGAGATCAGCGAGGACATTGAGGTCACGGTGCACACAATCGTGCACAGTCTAACTATCAGCAACCGTATGCTCATGGTGTTTCGAGAGGCTCTTCAACAGGATCCCATTCTGTCCAAGCTGCTTCACTTGTTGACCGTTGGTGGCATCAATGGCAAATCTGTGTTACCCCCGGAGCTGCAACCATACGCTAAGACAGCTTCAGACACATATGAAGCTGATGGAATTCTCTTCCTGAACAACAAAGTCATTGTTCCAAGTGCGCTACGACCAGACATGCTACTCCGCATTCACGAAGGTCATTTGGGCATGGACAAATGCAAGGCCTTGGCTAGGACAACGCTATACTGGCCGGGCATGTCACGAGATATTGAGAACATGGTGGCACGCTGTGTCATTTGTAATGCTCATCATCGCCAACAGCAGGCCGAACCACTGTTGCCACATCCTGTTCCACAGCGCCCTTGGCAGAAAGTGGGTGCTGATATCTTCACGCTGTATGGGAAGGATTACCTCCTAGTCGTGGACTATTTCTCAAAATTCCCTGAGGTGTGTCATCTTGATGGCAAGACTGCATCCGTCGTCATCGTTAAACTGAAATCAATCTTTGCCCGTCACGGTATCCCGGAAGAGTTGGTGGCTGATAACATGCCGTTCGCCAGCGGAGCAATGATGAGCTTCGCGGATGAGTGGAACTTCACTGTCACTACATCAAGTCCTCACCATCCCCAATCAAATGGCCAGTCTGAGCGTGCCATCCAGACAGTCAAGAAACTCTTAAGAAAAGCAGAAGAGAGCGGCACTGATCCGAACATTGCCCTCTTGCAGTACCGAAATGCGCCAATTGCAGATTGCAACCTCAGCCCAGCTCAACTGCTGATGAGCCGAGTGCTGCGAACCAAGCTACCTGTCACCTCGGAAATCTTGCGACCAACTGTTGTAGCTGGTAGGCCACAGCTACAGGCCAGGCAGAACCGGCAGAAGCACTACTACGACAGATCTGCCAAAACCTTGTCACCCCTGAAACCGGGTGATGTGGTGCGGGTTCGCCACAACAATAAATGGGCACGGGGCGTGGTGGACTCCCCGCATCAAGCGCCACGTTCTTACATGGTGGCGACTGAAAATGGCTCGATTCTTCGAAGAAATCGCCGTGACATCATCCGCACCGCTGAGGATCCGCCGATCATCTCACGGCCGTTCGCTGAGGACTCTCAGACACCACCTACCAACCCTCTGGTGCTATCAGACCAACTAGCCACAACACCACAAAGCAGTGCCATCTCGAGTACCCCAACCACAGACCCAGACCGAGAAGTTACATCTCTCCTCTCCCCGAAGCGTACCTCCAGCCCTCCTGCGCTGACAGGTGAACTGCCACCTTGGAGAACCGGAGCGGAGGGGTACCGTACACGGAGCGGAAGACTTGTGAAACCCCGTGTACGGTTCGAAGAGGAGTACTAACTTCGTCAGGGGGGAGGTGTGAGGTACATGCGCTATGGGGCTAGGCACCATTTGCATATATTAATAATAGTGTAGCTGATACGTCACGGGGGCAGCGGCTCTGGAAGTGATGCAAACTCTATGGACGCGGGCGCAACCCTGCGGGGGCTAGACAAAGAACAGAACAGACAACAATCTCACGGAGATAATCGAACCTTATTAGATCAGTATCCTAGTTGTAGATCGTAGTTATTAAAAGAGTAAAATAAACCAACAGCAGTTTCTTACAATCATCATCATCATCATCATCATCATCGTCATCATCATCATCATCATCGCTTCGTTTATTTCAAGCAATAAAGGCTGACATGGACGCAACTTAAACAGGCAATAATCTAGCTTCGAAGCTTCAGAGCATAGCTGCATAAGACTTAATTTCTTTGTATCACCGTGGTTGAACTGGGAGCGCCTCCGAGTGGACCTGTAAAGAGCGCAATGTAAATTCTGTTCATATATCCCTTGTAATTTTCACGGATCGACTGCAGGAAGATTGCGCTATCGAAGTTATCAGAAGTGGCGCCGTGCGGGGGGATAGCGCATTGGATAACACACTGGCACGGAGATCAACGGACTCGAGTTCGAACTCTTAGAGCGGACGAACTTTTAAGTAAGTAAGCAAGCAAGTAAGTAAGTAAGTAAGTAAGTAAGTAAGTAAGTAAGTAAGTAAGTAGGTAAGTAAGAGGGTATATATATTTAATATAATCAGCTGCAATGCAGCACTCTGCTGAACAAAAATCACATATATAAAATTCACAAAAGATGATAAGACATCAAAAACTATCAAGAACTATCAAGACTAAACAAAATGCGTTGCAGGCTGTCTTTTTGTTCTATTAGTAAATAAGATTTATGTCTTCTATCATTTGCGTTCTTGTAAATTGTCTCAATTGCCTAACTGTGTAATGTAACCGGTTGCAGTATGTCAACCGGTTTGTCTCATTAAAGAAAATAATTATTAAGAAGTAATGTAGCTTGTAAAGCATTTAATTCAGGCGCACCACAAATTATCCAGCTATGCGAGGCCGTGACACAGACTATAGTATCAGCGCCATAGTAACGCTCCGCCGGTGGCTTTTGGATTGAAATTTTGTGGCAAATTAACGGTATATGGTTTTTGAGTTTTCCTTTTCGCTGTTATTTCACTTATTTTGGCGATTGAAATCGTTTTAAAATTAATCCGTCTGGTAGGTGGTGTGGTAATTATTCACGTCTATACTTCAGCGACACAGGTAGTGCAGACAGTGCCAAAAAGTAGTGTAAATAATATCTGTGGAGGGTGGTGTTTATTTCATTCATTCATTCTGAATCATTCACTCATTCATTTCAAGAATTTATATAGCGCCTCTTCAAGAAATCCACTCAGAAGCGCTCCCAATCCAACCACGGTGAAGCAAAAAGTTTTAAGGAGCTTGTAGAAGACTGAAGAGTAAACCCTTGGTAGCAGGCGCACCTGCAACGGGAGACTATTCCAGACAGATGGACCTACAACTGAGAAAGCACGGCGCTGACAGGTTGAGGTTTCAACACGTGGGACCAAAAGCTTCCCACTAGAGGCAGAGCGAAGGGCTCTGCGAGCCAGGACAACAGATACTGGACAGCAGAGCTCAACAAGATAAGTCGGAGCACAGCCAAGGAGACAACGCCAAACCAGGGAAAAGACATCAATCTTTTTTGTTGATATTTATTTATAATGTGAATGAATATTTATAATACGCAAACACTGACGCACGCTCAATAATTTGCGGGTGAACTAAGGCAGGGGCGGGGTGTGGCGGGTTAAGAACGAAGCTGGATAGGGGCATAGTGAGAATGGGGGGTGGGTTTAGTGGGATCAGGCCGGGGTGGGGTGCAATGGGAAGGAATGAAAAAAAGCGAAACATGATTTTTTAATGGATCCTACAAGTAAAATATTTTGTGGTGTGAGGAGGGTCGAGCGGAGTTCGGATTGGGTGAGGCCGGGGAGGGGACGACGTATCAATAATTGGCATTTCAAATTTCGATGTGGTTGCCATTCTCATTATGCCCCTACCCCGCTTCGCCCTTACTCCGCCCCTGCCTTAGTTCACCCACAGTATACCGTAAATTAGTGAGCGTGCATCAGGGTTTTTGTGTATATCGCTATGTATTTTAACTACGAGAAAAAAATATATCGTAGCTAGCGTGTGCGGGAAGCTTTTTAATCATGAGATATCTCGTAGCTGGTGGCCAATGTGCTAATGTCAATCGATGATTTTGTTGTGTTCTTTAGCTTATTTAAGCGTATCAATATTTTTGAAAATATACCTTTTCATGGTATTTTAACTTACTTACTTTCACGGAAACATTAGGCTATCTATCACCGTAAGTGAGACCAAATGGCGATGACGACGACATTGATGATGATTTTTGCTGTGATGGAGGTTGCGATGGTGATTGTGATAAATACAAAACACTTTAAACATTGCTTGTCTTTTTCCGCCTAGGCATTTCATGCTTTTATGTGATCACTCAAGATGCCTGAAGTGACAAACATGAAGGGTCTGAGTGATAAGCAGACTGGCGGCCAGGGGGACAAAAAGTCCGTCGCAAGATCACGCACCGCAGACGAAGACCCCAAAGACAATGATGCTGACGACGAGATGGTGCCACTCCCCGACTACCTTCTGCCGGTTCGACAGACAATGTCTGGAAATTTCTGTTCGCTACACGAGGAGCACCTCGTCAGTCGACTGATGTCGAAGTGGAACATGATCAAGAACGAGAACCAGCAGACGAGAGATCAGGCGAGAAGAGTTCTTCGGAAGATCGCCGTCGAGGAGATAACGAAAGACTGGATGACGTTGGACGTTGACGCAGAAATTCGAGTTTTCATGATCGATAACATCCTTCCGACGCTCGTTCTCGGCGTTGAGAAGCTGCTCGTTGAAGTGGAGAAGCGCACGTTGGTTGAGACGAGCAAACCGGACAACAACTTCAATCCGCTGAACTTCCTTGCTCAGTATCTGATGCGGAATAACCCGAAGTACAGCAACTACGCTGAGGCATCTCCGTATATGCGAGGGCTTCGTAGTGTTCGGGAAGAGCTTAAGATTCAACTGCTCTCACATGCTGATGACAAGTAGGAACTTCTGACTTTGATTTCAGCGTTTTTTAAATTTATACTCGTAATGCAATCATGAATTCATCTAAAATCAGATGATGCTGTGGTGTTCATGGGTGAAGACTTGGTCTAGACATTGGGAGGGACGAAGGACTCGGAGTGGCCGAATCAGTCAGAGGTACGCCTTAGAAAATAGATATGTCTTGAGTTGAGATTTGAAGACCTCAACTGAGTTGGCCGAACGAACAGTGGTAGGCAGACTGTTCCAGCAGCGGGGCCAGCAGTTGAAAAAGCACGCTCCCCGAAGCGTGTCCTCATCCTTCGCACATATAGATCTCCTTTCGCACTGGACAGTTTTTGCACACGGTTTTTGACTGGGTACCCTTACAAACACTTGGGCAGCAACGTCGTTTACAGATGATGTTGAAAAGTGCTATGTAACTGAGATTGTGCTTTTCTGTGTATTTATGTGGACTAATACTGTAACTTGGTTTCCATTTGGCGGTCGTCTGAATTCGGACATGGTTTTCATGCATGCATGTTGATTAGTGTTTCATTGCGTGTAGTAATTACTGATACCTGCCTCCAAGCATTTTATTCATCTGCTGCATGTAGGATGACAGGTCTGTCAACTTTTGACAGTGTGACATGTTTTCCATATAGGTTAGCTTCAGACTTATGAATAATACGCAGTTGATGATCACCTAATAAAAGTGGCATAGTGGCCACTAAACCTGCGATTTTTCAGTGCTGGGGAAAGTACATTGTCTTGTTTTGGAACAATTGCCAGATTAGTGCAGATCAAGCTTGCAACTCGTTCGAAACGCCAGCAGAGAGAGGCCGAGGAGTCTGTTACTGCAGTTGAAACGCAGAGGAGAATTGATGCACTCCAGCAGCAGTTCATGGAATGGGGCAGTGGAAAGAAGATTGAGCTGGCTCTGGTCAGTTACAGTTTCTTTTCAATAAAAACCTATTTACTGTTGAACACTTCCAGTTGTCAAATGTTGAATGTGTTTGTCCTGTTTCGGTGAAGTTGTTGTAATTGGTTAATTATAACGACAATTTATATGGCACCGTAACGCTGCGATACCGCTAGATGGTTGGTTGAGGTTGGTCTGACTGTTCCAGGTGTTGTTCTCTTAGGTTCAGAATTCGCTGCTTTCGTTTGTGGAAATGGTTTCCCAAATGTTACCAGAAGTCAAAGCGAACATCCGACTCAGCAAAGAACTTGACCCAACTGACGACACTGGAAAGGGTGTCCACCAGACAGACTTCGTAGAGGTCAGTACTTCATGACTATGTCATTGTCTCATTGTCCCCTGTCTCTCACTGACTCTATCCTAGGCTGTCTGACTGTACCTGTGCTTCTTTGTCCTTGTGATGTTTGTCTGTCTATCTGTTTATGTCTGTCTCTCTGTCTGTGTGTTCCCTTCCCTCTCTCTATTTTTGTGTTTCTGTTTGTCTCTTTTAACTGATGACGATTACTCTAAGTTGCTAAGTCTCAAGTTGCAGCAGTAATCTTCAGTTGACTGCTTCTGCAACTTGACTTGTTTGGGGCTGAAGGAATCTTACATGTACATACAACCATACATACACCATACTTATGTACAATCATATATTAGACAGGCACGTTGATTTAGTTTTTGGGGAGTTCCTAAAATACTTTCTAAAAGTCCAGATACATACATACGTACATACATACATACATAATACATACATACGTACATACATATGTACATGCATGCATTCATACATACCTACATACATACATGATACATACATGCATACATACATACGTACATACATATGTACATGCATACATTCATACATACATACATACATTATACATACATGCACAGTTGCACACATACATACTGGCACGGCATGTATTTGATTCGACCATGACAGCTCTCTGTCATACATTGCCAAAGATGTTTCAGTGCTTCTTTTACTAAGCTTTCTTTAAAAACTGCTAATGTTATTATGAGAGTTGCTATGTGTTATGTTTCTGCAGCATTTGATGCCTTTTGTGACCTCAATGAGCAGCATTGCTTTTGATATGCTGCTGTCACACTTGTCCAGTTGTGCAAAGATCTACCGCTATTCCTTGGAGTCGTCTGAGCGCAAAACAGCCCTGTTGCAGCTCTTCAAGTCTTGCGACTATTCCAAGGTTAGCCGGCAATGTTCATATTCATTGTAATCTATCTGCGCCTCAGATTCACACTTTGGTGTGACCTTGCGCACGTAAGAAATTTATGTAATAATAATAGTAATAATAATAATAATAATAATAATCTCTTTTGAGTAATTCAGGTAATCAATTGCCTTGTCTGAGCTTCCGCGGGTGATTTCAGAAGTGAAGTGGTTGTTTTATAATAATGTGATGTTGTTGTTTAAGTAAGGATTCTTTAGCAGTAATTAATATCTTGCTATTGGACTGGTATGTCCGTTAAATCTCTAATAAAACTACATTCTTTAGAACTGCTATAATTAATGCTCAAATACAGTATACGATAAATGTAATCATGTGTTTTAATTAGGAATAAGATTTCTATAGCACCCAAAAGAAAGCCATATCATGAGTATCAGCTTATATACAGCTGTGTACAATTGCACAATTGGCTAGAGTGCATTGATCAGCTGAACGTAAAAGCATTTCTCCACTGATGTAACTGGCATGTATTCTCTGTATGTCTGCATTTATGTGAAAATCCACAGTGATTTTGCAGAACCTTGTCATTTATTGAAATTTTTATGCTGATTGACATTTTTTTTCTCTGCTCAAAATTGGTTGACACTTTACGGTGACTGATGGCTGAAAATACCGGCATGCATTTAATTATTTGACATCAGTTTTGCTTTTGTTGATGAAAACTAAGACTAAAATATAAATGAAGGTGCACAATGAAAACCTTGCATCTTAGGATATTCAATGTCTTGGGACATTGTGGCAGAATCCCTCAAAATTGGAATATAACGTGATTTTCTTTCTGTGTTTTATATTTGGCAGTTCGATAATCGTAAGGGCTGTTGCCATACTGTAGAAATGATGGTTGTTACTGCCTATGTGCAGTATTTTACAACAAATACTGGGTGACCGAAACTAGAGATAAACTAAAGAAACTGTGACTAGCAAGCTTCAGTTTCTATGATGTGTATATGAGCACTTGTTATAGTGCCCCTTCAAGGTAGCTACTCAGAGGTGCTCCCAACAACAGGGCGGACAATGAATCGGACTTTAATAACTAGTAATAAATTAATATAAATAAATAACTTATTAACTGAAATCAAAACTAATGCATGACAAAATAACTAATCCTAATAATTGCTAAAACTGAATCTTGATACAGTAACTAAAACTACAATTATTATGACTCAATTAGTTAATTATAACTATAACACAGACATGTGAAACTAACAATAACAGAAACTGAAATTTGACTCAAAACTGAAACGACGCTAATTGGCATATGCTGTTTTGATTCTAGGTTGGGCTTCTCAGTCGTCATCGCATTCTGGGTCTACTTGCTGCATTCTACAACAGACTTTCACCAGAAGTTAAAGGCTCTCTCAGGGATCCAGGACAATGTTCGTGTCATCTTCTGGGTTTTATTTCTTGATTGAAACTCAGAACTTTGCAACTCTCTGATTAACCCAGTGCATAGTATGGACCTTACAAAATAGACCATGTTCTTTTACCCGCTGGCAGATCCTAAAATTGGTTTGCCTTGCATATGCAGAGCTGCGTTCTATCTTGTGTTCCATCAGTGAATGCTCAGCTTTCAGAGATGTCCTGAGCTTGCACTGACTATTTGGGGTGTGCACATACGGAAGATCTTGACTGCATGCCCATCCTCACTCTGCCAGACATTTTATCTAACCTTATCTAATCTAATCTAATCTCATCTAATGTGAACATTTTTAAAGCGTTTCTCACAGCAGAGCTATTCAGAGGTGCTCCCAGTGTGACAGACCCAGCGAAAAGATGCAGGTGAATTCCCCACCAGAATCCTGCTACGAATTGCAGTGGAAAAGGCAATTCCACATTGAGGGACTCACAATTTATATTTCTGCTTGCCTTGCATGTAGCTGCAAACATCTGAGAATACCGGGCTATGTGAGCCAACTCAATTTGCAATCTCTCTCTAAGGTCAGCCTGTCAGTATGAATGCAAGTATGGAGCCTTTTACTCTGCTAGCAGTAATTAATTTTTAATGAAATACTTTTTTTCTTCTCAGGGCCAGTTCGAGAGATCAGTGAGCTGGAAGACGATGAAGCATGCGGACAGGAGGAGGTGCGTGTTGAGTAGATTTCTTCATGTAGTTTAGCAACGTAATATTCTATCCAACGGTCGATTACAGTGGTTCCCAACCTTTTTTGACTGTCGGGCCACTTTTTCTAAGTTGGAAGACACGAGGGCCACTTTTTCTTAGTTGAAAGACATTAGGGGGCCACAAGGCTAAAATTTAATTAACTAAAGGCACATACAATTGTTATATGTAATGTGTAATTGTAATTGCAAACAGTTTGGAGTGAATTATAAAGGCAATGAATACTGGGCAGACATTGTATGAGGTATTCATCTTGTAGTGCAGGCACTTCATGGTCAATAATTATGTCCTAGTTGTTTGAAGCAGCGAATAAATTTACCAATACTGCACTTAATGTAGTAAACAAGCATGTTTATTAAATTCATTGACACATGCATCATGTTCTTTCCATAGCAGATTATATGATATCAGTTAATTAATTGTATTCTTCATGAGAATTGAACACATTCATCATTTTGCAGTATGCGTCTCACCTAATCCATTAATTTATTAGTAAGTTTATTGAATTTTCTTTATCTAACAGGATCTGTTTTTGCTTGCAATAGGTTTCTGAAGATGTCCAAGCGACTTCAGAAGGTATGTTGAACATGAGCTAATTCAACCTTGTCTCTAATTTACTAGCCGAAACTAGTTTAAACATTTTATTTTGAGCATAATCCAGTGGGAATCAGGTAGTGCTTGTTAGAGTGGCATGCCGATCATATTACTAGATCGCTATCACGATGATTAAGGCGATGACAGAAATAATACCGATGACATGTAGGACATTGTAGGTGTTGATGTAGTTGATACAAATGAAAATGATTGTGTGGAATATGACGTAATGACAGTGGGATGATGATGATGACGATGATGATCATTGTAGTAGAGTCCAACCTAGTTCAGTATGATGAGTATTTGATTGATTCTGACAGTCTTGCTTCGCTAGTTTCGTCTATTCAATTCTTTTGAGCTATAATTATTAGCACTGTTACGTTGGCTATACAATGTACAGGCTAGATATTCAATAGACCAGGACATACTGGTTGTCACCATGGGGCAATGTTTGTGCAGTGATGATGGTGGCGAGGGCTATGATGATGATGACGATGGTGATGATGATGATGATGACGATGATGATGATGACGATTACGACGATTACGATGATGATTATGATGATGACGATGATGGTGGTGGTGGTGGCGGTGGTGGCGGTGGTGGCGGTGGTGGCGGTGGTGGCGGTGATGATGGTGATGACGATGATGATGGTGATGATGATGATGATGATGACGACGATGATGATGATGGTGATGATGGTGACGATGGTGACGATGATGATGGCGATGACGATGACGATGATGATGATGATGATAATGGTGGTTCCTGCCTAGGTGAGATCGCTCCGATCTCAGATCGTCAGAGTCATACATCAACGAGTTCAGGATCAACGGCCAACGCTCGAGACGCGCCATCACTCGCTGAGTTACGATTGTCACCATCTCACGACGAGCGTCCATTGTCACCCGATGACGAGTTGCGCATTCGACAATTGAGTTCGGAAGTCGTGAAGAAAGTGATTGATGATGCGAGAGATGTGGTTGCTTCGGAGGAGGGCACCAGCCTCCCCACATCACCCATCCAAGATACCAATGCCAATCCTGAATTAGATGCAACAGGTCTGATCCTATAATGGAAATATTAACGACAGATCTGAACACACACCCACTCATGCACAAACACACACACATGCACATTTGTGGGGCACGGTGGTAGGGGTATGTTCGGTGTCTTGGGCCAGAAAATTACGGGTTCTAACCCACCTCAAACTGCCGCGTAAGGACCCTGAGCAAATCCTTCACGCACAATTGCTCATGCGCTTCAGCATGAAACTCCAATTCAGTGTCCATGCTGTAGTCGGGTGCGCCTCTGAGTAGAAATCTTGAAGGGTGCTATAACAAGTGCTCATACATGCATACATGCAAATACACATGTACAAACAATGTACATTGCCATATATCATGCATACATGCATTACATACAGCACTTGAATGTAGCTACCAACATCATCAATATTGGATACATTAGCTTCCTCATCTCTGTCATGTGTTGGATGGTAGGAGTTTGAAAACTTTTGTACCAGCAGTTGCCCAGTTACATGTGTCTGACTTTAATTTGGATGTGCTGGGAATATAAACAGTGGCAGATAGTAGTGTAAACGTACAGTACTGACAATAACGGAGGAATATTACATGTGTGTTTGTGTGTTGTTTATTTCTAGATGAGGACGTTGGTTCACTAGTGAAGGCTGTTTCTGCTGGCAGTAGAATGATTGACCGAGGAATTGCGTTTGTTGACCGCGCCAGACTGGACAACTGGACAGGTAGCAACTCGTCACTCACGTTTCATAGTAAAATCATGCCAAAAAACTGCTGCGACTAGGGATTTGGTCTAAGATGCTTGCGAAGTTACTTTCCAAGCCAGTGTTTAAAAAAACAGATGAAAGGAGTTGGAGGGGGCAGGGATGCCACTCTGGATTTTGAAAAAAGGTCAGATCTGGTCTGGAAAAAGGCTAGAAACCTAGACTAGACCGAAAATACCTAGATCTAGGTGGAAAAAGCTATGAGTGGCATCCCTGGAGGGAGGTAGGAAAGCGAGTGCAGAAGTCGATTCCATTCCCTGGGGAAAGTTGCCGTATTCTTGCGAGCCCATAACTGTTCTGCAGCTGAATGATTACTGTATTTTTTAGAAACATTCAGAGTTATTTGGACATGATTATTATCTAAATTTTCTGAAATAATAGATCTATGTTTGCATTTGCTGGAAATGTTTCGCCCAGATCAGTTTGTAGTTCAAGATGAAGACTGAACATTTCAAAAAGATTTTGCAGTGGATGAGAAATCATGTGACGCCAAAGTCATCATACAGAACATAGGAGCACACATGTGACCATTAATAAAATCTGTTTATTGGTCGCTAATGTCTCCTAGCATTCATTGCATTCATTTGTATTTCATGGCTTTCGTTCGTTTGCGTGCGTTAGGGACGCTGGCGTACAGTTCCCTCAGCCAGTCACAGTTGTGCGTCTTCAATGAGTACACGCTGAACGGCGCACAGTTCGTTCAGCTGATCGACACGTTCCTTAACATGTCCGTTGATTCAGCACTTTTCAACCAGCTGCTGTCGTACATCAAGGAAGGCTACGTCATGGCGGAGGATGAAATGACACTGAAAATCATGAAGGTCATTAGCTGGATAACCATTCTTCTCATAATGCATTTGTTATTTATATCTTAAAAGCGATTTAGGAACTTTCTATATGTATGATGTCACGCACCTACTAAAGGGAGGGGTATCACACATTTGTGATGGTCTCATGCTAGGTATCATGTGACTTGTGTTGATTTGTGACGAGGGGGATGGGGTAAAAAAATCGTCCAAATTGCATGACGTCATTTATAAGCGACCCCTTACTTGTGTGTTTTGTTTATGTTGTTTTTCTGTTCTTCCATATTGAGTTATTAACAGTCAGTGAATGTTTTGCCCATTTGAACTAATTTGTCTGTTTTATACCAGACCTAAACATGGTTATTCGTCAAGTATTATCTATTATGCCTACTAGGACTGCCACTTCTCAATCCAGATTCCTGCATAGGTCCTTCTCTATGGAATGGACTTCCACCATCAGTTTGATCCAACTTTCTGGTATCTTTCCTCATCTTTCTCTCACCTCAAATCTTGCATTTTCTTTTGGGATCGATCACACTAACTACAAACACTACAAAAATCATGTAGTTTTATAATACAGAATACAGGAGCATGTGACCATTAATAATATCTGCTTATTATTTGTTAATGTATTCGAGCATTCATAACATTTGGGAATCAGTGTATGGTCTGAGTCTGAAATGCTGAGAAACTGTTAGGTAACAGATTTTATTTTTGACAAAATTATTAAGTGCATTGGACTTCTCAGGTTTTTCTACCATGAATAACATGGTTGCCATTTCAACTTATTCATTTAAATCTTTCACTGATTTAGTTGTAATCAATTCTTCTTCTTCTTCGTTGTCCATGGGCTGACAGCCCGTAGGTGTCCACTGCGCACTTGACTACTCTCTTCCATGATTCCCTGTCCCGTGCTCGGTGTGTCAGCTTCTGCACATTCATCCCACACCACTCTTCTATGTCCTGCAACCATTTTCTGCATGGTCTTCCCCTTCTCCCCGTTCCCTCCATGATTCCCGTTATGGAGGGAATTGTAATCAATTAGACATATAATAAGTTTTTAGTGGTTGTTTTATATCCATCAGTTTTAAGTGAGTGAAGTGCAACATGAGTATTCTGCAGAAATGCGCATTTTGGTAGCATGACCTAATAATCAGAAAGATTCTTTTATCACACTTACTTTGGCACACTTTAATTGTTTTATTTCATGGTGGCTAACTTGCTGATTCACTGACTTGTCAATTAATACATAATTCTTACATCACACTAACTTTGCAACACTATATGGACTGAATCGTTAATTAAGAAATTTATCACTTTATCAAATGTTGTTTAGTTAATGATTTATCAATTAATTTATATACGTAGAAATGAGGTAATTAATTCGCTGTTGTTGATTCTAGGAACGATTGACAACGGAAGAACTGCAGCGCAAGGCTAAGTTGAATCGCCTCTTTGACATCTGGGACAACGAAGGATCCGGATTTCTCAACTGTGACGAAGTCGTCTGGATTATCGGCACATACAAGGACGTTCGAGATCGGGAACTTGCCGATAAAGGTCAATAATTACAGGGCTTGTTGTAGGGTGTGGCCTAGTGTTGACATGGAGATGCTGGGTTACTAAATATAGTTATTAATAACCATTGAAGAAGATTGCCCTGCAATTGACAACATGGTGTCTTTTGATTTATTGTTGCCTCTATTCCATAGAATGTTTGAAAACAAACGATTTTTTAAAATATATGTATGAGCACTTGTTATAGCGCCCTTCAATATTTCTTCTCAGAGGCACTCCTGACTACAGCGCGGGCACTGAATCAGAGTTTTACACTGATGTGCATGAGCAGTTGCGAGTGAAGGACTTGCGAGGTGGCTTGAGGTGGATTCGAACCTGCAACCTTCTGGCTTTAAAACTCGGAACATACCCCTACACAACCATGCACCCACAAAGTGGTTCTATGTTGTCGGATTATTGTTAATGTTCTGATGAGCTTCTTTTCAGCTGCGTATATCTATTGTTATAATTGCAAGTACAATTTGTATATGATGACTAGAATATTTCTATCCTCACAGCTGCAAAGACATCCTTAGAGACACCTTAATGATATGGGAAAACTCATCAAGAAGCATTTAAGCTGATTAATTAACCATAAACCCCTACTTAAGAAATTTGAACAGAATTTTCTAAGCATTTTGTTTAGCATTCTTTATGAACACATCTTGCTCAAAGTTCTGCTGCGGGAGAATGTCATCGTGTTGTATGTCTAGTACTTGCACTGTAGTCTGTGTTTAATTTGTCTGGCGAAGAAGACTTGCAAGTCAGTATCCATTTGGTTTAGGAAGACACGTGAGTGAGAAAGAAAGCTTGAATTATGTAAGCATATCACATTGTTTATCAATGAAGCCAACAAAGTGCAATGTAGATAGTAGCCTATTTGCAGTTGCACAAGATTCTACTTTGTTGCTTATTTGCTCTCTTGTTTGCAGCCATGGCCACTTTCCGAGAGAAATTTGTTTTCGCTGACGACCGATTCACAAAGCACGAGTTCCGCGATTTTCTCATGGCTGTTGTCGATCTGTTGCCGCGTGGTGACACGTTCGACATGTTCATCGACTTTCTCATCGGCAGCATAGCGGTACGTGGTGGTGGTAGCTCTCAGCGTCATGCTAATGCCACTGCTTATAAGCTGCTTAAGATCAGGTTTCAGTCGTAATGCATTGCCTTACTCAATCAATCAATCACATAAATTTGTATAGCGCCCCTTTAAGATCGCTACTCAGAAGCGCTCCCAACCCAGACCTGGTCAAAAAGAAAAGTCTTGAGAAGACAATAGAAAGAGCCAGCAGGGTATGTATGTATGTATGTATGTATGTATGTATGTATGTAGGTGTGTGTGTCTGTCTGTCTACGCATATATGTGCACTTGCATGCAAGTATTGTGGTATGTATCGAATGTATGTATACGTAATTTATATCTGGACTTCTGTTTAGCACTTATTGAGAACCTTTTGAGTCGTGTTGCATCGACTTCTCTTTACAACTTGGTTAAGAACCAGTTTTATAGAATGGCTCAACGTGTTTTGTGTGAGAATTACCAGTACTTTACACACAGTATGAATAGTACCTTTAAGTATAAATTTTTATATGTATGTAAAAGAACTATGTATGTTTGTGTGAGTGTCTGTGTAGGTGTGGGGTGTATGTGTGTGTGTGTGTGTGCGTGTGTGTGCATGTGGCACTATGTGCATACTACCAGAATTTATTTTCCTCTCTTGCAGGTCTAAGCATCAGGCAACATACATCTCCCCTCATCTCTATTCGCTTCCAGTTTTCTTCTACTTCTTGATCCCTGGAATCTCTCAGCAATCATCTCTTATGGTCACCAGCCAATTCTGTGTAGACCTTCCCTTCCTTCCCGTTCAGAAATCCAATTCATTGTTGTTCTTGGTTGGCTGTTAGAACAGCCAAATGTTCCATTCATTTCAATCTTCACCGCCTCACGATAGTCTTAATTCCTGTCTTGTCTCCTCTTTTGCAGCATTTATATAGATTTGCTATTTTAGAGCATCGCGATATGTGGAGGAAATTCTTCCCATCGAGTGCAGTAACCAATCTTTTAACTAGTGACATCCTAAGGTATTACTTGCATCTTGGTCATCAGAAAACAACGATTGTCGATGCTTCAGGGATTGTTGACGTTGAAAATCGATTGCCTCTTTTGCAATTTTCAAACAATGCAACACAAATGTAATCGTAATTGTAATCGCCAAATTTCTAAAGCGCGCTCCGCTGAGTCATAAGGGTTGTCCATAAGAGTTGTCCAAAGGTGGTCCAGGTCGAGTTACCATAGGATCAGAGGATCAATGTGTGGCTAGGTTGCATGTTTTTCCTGAGTCCACAGTTGCAATGGACATCATGTTTTCTCTTTCAGTTGAGCTATGCTGAACAGGCTCGTGGTGATGCTCGCAAGAAGTGGCTGCAGCAGATGATTGTTGCCGCCGAAACCAGTGGGTCAAACATGGAGCCTGTCTACAAGTGTATTTTTGATGCAATCACCAAGGTAACAGAGATGATGATGCTTGATGGTTTCATTCAGTGACGCAATAATTGTTGCTTCAAGTTCTTTTGTTCTGTGTTGTTAGGTGTATTCGTGCTTTTGTTATCTAAGCACTGCTTGCTTTCTGATGAATTGTTGTTAATGAACTTTAGGGTAATTAGTTGAAGTTTCTCTGATAAGTTTCTCTTTAACAGTTACAACAAGGAATACAATGTTCATTTACATACGCATGCATGTCCGCTTACACACACTCATATGTACAATTGTACATATGCATTCAACAGGACATAGTGTAATAATGTATTTAGGTGCATTATAATCACTGCAAATTAATCAGGCAGCACTTAACCATTTGAACCCGGAGCTCCCGTAACTCTATGGATAACGGGCTGGAAAACCGGCCCGTCGGGTTCGAAGGGTTAAGAACCGATCGTTCCTAATCTTTTTTCTAGGATAATAATATATGAAATCAAATATAAAAGGAATATAAGAATCTTTGTGTGACAGTAAAATGCAGAAATATTTCATTTTGTGAGAATGAATTATGTTGTGACATGACGTAAGATTCAATTGCCACAAGTGAAATAAGAAGTTTTTAAAACCACAGGACGCTGAGCTGCATGGCGATGATAAAGCGGTGAGCATTTCCATAGCACTGTTGGAACGGAATCTCTTGGAACCAGGAAGAGGCGCCTACGTCCTGCACTACACGGCTGCTACACCGGACCACTCAAAGCTCGTGCTTGGCAATGTCATCTATAAAGACATGAAAGGAATTAGGTCAGTTACGTGTAAATACGGTTAAGACAGATTTGTGTGCAAATCTGTTTAATGTGCAGTTATGCTATGGCTGTCGACAATACCTATTTAACATACAAAATGTTTTAGCACCTAGTACAGGAACTTAGTGTTTTGTGATTATAATAATAACAACAGAATACAGGCTGCAGTGAGCAAGCACAGAATCACTATAATTTGCATGTAGCATCATTACTATGGACTCTGTTATTATGGAGTCATGTTATAATCACAAGTTGATATCATTAGCTTGAGAAAAGTTAGCATCGTTCATATGTAGTTTTCCGTACAAGTTAAAATTGTTGATTGAAGATTTGATAGATCTGGTTTTGATTGTCATTTTGTAGTTTTGCTGTGGTTGCGAGTGGAAGACCAATCCACGTTCCAAAGATCAGTAAACATGGCAACATCCACTTCTGGGATCCAGAGAGGAATGCTGAGGTACTTTTCAGAAATATCAGACTATCTATTATTTCATTTCATTCATTCATTCATTCATTCATTCAGAAATTTATATAGCACCCCTTCAAGAAAAAACTACTTAGAGGCGCTCCCGACCCGAGCGTGCCAAAAAGAACAGTTTAGGCTTGGTAAGGAAGGAGTTAGAGTCCCAGGTTGTAGGTGCAGCTCTAAAGGAAGGTCATTCCAGACCACTGGGCCAACCACAGAGAATGCTTGATTCTTCATGGTAGTAGTACGAGCAAAAGGAACTAAAAGGACTCCCTTTTCAGTTTTCAGACTTCAATTAACCTGCATCTGCACGCACCCTTTACTGCTTTGCCTCTGCCAGGACTGAGCCTTAACAGTTTTCTGTCAGAGTCATTACTTTTCGAAAGTAAGTAGTTACAGTAACTAGCCACTGGTAAGTAGAAATTAGCCAGCTGCCTACAAACAGTTACTTTAGAACTAGTAACTGATTATATTTACTTTGGAAAAGTAAGTTTGAACTCCTCCATTATGAAATTAGACTTTGAAATTGTTGAATAAAATGAAAGGTTGGTTACATGAATTAAAACTCCCTTGCTCCCTTCCTCTGTCCCTCCCTTCCGGAGGGTTGGAGGGATGGGCGGACGGTTGGAGGTGTAGAGAGAAGGATGGAGCGAAGTATGGACAGACAGGTTGTGGGAGGGAAATGAAGAGGACTTGTCAGGTACAATTCACATGACGACACATCTCCTGATATTTTCAGATTCAAACATGTGGTTAAATATTAATAATTCAGTGTAGGAAACCTTTTGGGGGGGGGCCCGGTAGCGCAATGGATAACACGCTGGCGTCGAGTGCGAGAGGTAGTGAGTTCGAGCCCCCGTTGGGCGGATTTGCTTTGTAGGCTGCTATTAGCGCCGTGTAATTGCAAAGCTGTCTGTTCAGTTAGTAGTTAAGTTTAATTAAGATTACTGCATAACTTGTAAATGTAAAGCGCAGTGCATCTTGCAGGCGTTTAATTAAAGAAAATATATTATTATTATTATATATTATTCTGACGTTGTATCGTGTGTGTGTGTGTAAACAGAATACGGAGGGATCATTCCTCGCAATTCCGTTCAAGGATAAGAAGAAGCGCGTGTTTGGATTGCTCTGCGTCGACACTATAAACGACTCACGCAACGAGAAGCGTCCGGAACCTCCGGTGGAGCACGTCGAGGTGGAAGCGGTGGAGGAGGAGCAGGAGGAGGATGATGAATATGATCTGGAGAGGGAGGAGGAGGACGAGGCGGCAGCAGCAGCAGCAGCAGCCGAGAAACAGCTGCGGAAGAGCAGCATCAGCTGCATATTTAGCGGTCATGAAATTCAGTTCTACCAGGTCTGTTCAGTTGATATTCTGCTGCATCTGCTGGTAAATGGACCCAGTTTCCATGGTTACGGTCCAAACGAGAGGCTTGCTAAGTTGCGTAAAATGTTACTGAACAACATAGGAATTTGTTTTGTTTTCCCATGGACCTCTATGAACTACCTCGCTACATAGATAACATAATGTATCAATGGTTTAAGTGGTTCAGAACCATTCCAAGTTAACATGTAGAGCTTCAGAGCATATCTCCCCTACCTTCCACAAGTTTGCGATACAAACTACCTAGGGGATCACCCCTTGGTGGCCCAAGGGTTAACTGGCTATTGCATGACTTATAGGTCTTTGCACAAAGTGTAACAAAAGTGTTCAACTGGCTATTTTTTCAAACTCTGATCATAACTGACTGTGCATCGTCTTGCAAAGGTAATCTGCAAAGCATATGATGTAATTAAAGTAATTTCCCCATCAACAAGTGCCTATCATTATGCAGAGTAATCACACAGAAATTTTTTTCTGCAGGGCATTGCAAAGGCATTCAGCATTGCCTATCATCTCGTCAATGTCCGTCAGAAGATGATGCAGACTTCAGAGCATGCTCTCGCGTGGATTGTCCACCGGTGTCCCCACATCCAAGAGAGCACCCTCTATCTTGTCGAGTCGACGCGTGAGACAATGGACATTGTGCTGCGCAAAATGATGGTAACCAAGAATGGGAGCGTCAGTGTCTTTCACCTTGACCCACCACACCTTGAACGAAAGGATAATTTCTTCAGGTATGCAAAATCAGCTCTGAACTGCGCGTACTCTCCAAATGAAGTTCTTTCACCTCTGAGAGTGCTTCTAAGCAGCTCTGCTGCGAGAAGCGCTTTACAAATGTTCGTATTAGATTAGATTAGATTAGATTAGATTAGATTGTCAAATTGCTTAAAGTTGACTACATGAAAATTTGACTGACATTGCCAACTATTTTCTGCTATAAGAATGCTTTTCTAATTGTACTTAAAATTGCATTGTCGTGCATTCTGAAGAATGCATACGTTATTGTGTTTGTCTCCTTTGTTATTTCTCTGCCTCATCGTAACCTGTTCACTTTTCCAAGTGCTTCTGAGATACGTCCACTTTTCTTGTATTTCTGTTTTGTTGTTGCCTCAATTCCCTTTGACCAATGCTGCCACTCACTGTGCATCATTTTTGTTCAATACTTCAATTTATTTGGCAATATTTCGTTCTGTAGGTGTCCCTCCCAGCGGGATTGTGATCCTTTTGGCCTCCTATTTGTAGCCAATGTCTTAGCAGTCTGTAACTGTTACAGTTTTGTGTGTGACATTGGTTGAAATAAAAATTGCTTGACTCAACTTGACTTGACTAATCTATCATGAAATATCTCTGTGAGAGACTCTGACAGAAAAGTCCAGAGTAAAAAGTTGGTTAGAACTAAACCTGCATTGCTGAGTGAGAAAGGTCCTTAGAGGAAAGCGTACTTAAGGTCAATTATTTGTTGAATGTTGTCATTCGCTGTTTGCAGGGAATATCTCTTCAAGTGCGCTGATAGTTCTGAGCTGGTGGCGATGACGGCCTACGGTGAACTCCATCTCGTGATTCCACTTCGCAACAGCGATGGGCAGACGGTCATTGTTTACGACGTCAATCTCGGCAACCTGATATCGCTGCCGAAGTCCGAGATGTTTGAAATGACACGAACTTTGCAACTGCTGCAAGCGGCTTACAAGGAAATCACTCTCGAGTCGCAGGATGGAGTCCGAACGACAGTGCTCAGTGAGTTGACAGTTACTTCCTCTTGTTTTATATATAAGGTCGAACGATGGAAGTTGATGGCGCTAGATTAAAGTATCCAGCTTAAAAGTTTCTAACCTTGTGGCTTGGTCAGTGCATAAAGTGTGGAAAAATAAGTGCCTGGACGCCCCTTACCTCTCCAAAAGAAGTGCCTGGACGCCTCTTATCTTTCCAGTCTGTGCTTGCCAATAAGTGGCTGGACGGTGTTCAGATTTAAAACAAGTGCATGGACGCCGTCCATGACCGTCCAGCCACACTTTAAGCCCTGGGCTTGGTAAATTAAGAGACAAAAGTTGCAGTGCGTGAGAAGGTCTTTGAGTATTTTTCATTGTATTGTATTGTATGTATAAATTTGTAAAATGACTCTCACCAATGGACACCAATCAGAGGCGCTCCCAGTGCAAAAGACCGAAAGTTTTTTGAGACGGCGAAAAAATGTGCTCAGGGTACCAGTTCATTACAAAGAACGTGAAGACGCTTTAATTTCATGTTTGTTTCTCTTAACGTCACTATGTACCAGGCTGCGGTGTGTCAACCTGCACTTTTTCATGAATTAAATGAATATATATAATAGAGAGAGATGATCCAAAGTGCAGGACAAATGAATGCAAAAGCTACTGACGGAGAGGGGGAGGAGACAATGCAGTGTAACAAAAGATTGGTAAGTGACAAATGTTATACCTTAACTATGTACCTCCTTAAAGGTAAGCGCAGATAGACTTATAAAGGTAATGTTAATGTTTCGTATTGTAGGCATAGTTTTGATTAGTTGTCAACTGTTTATATTATATTAAAGCAAAATGTTTTGCATGATACTTATACATCAGGATTTTGTAACTCTTATTTATTATTCTCAATAATCTGTTGTGCTACATGATTCTGTATAGATAATATATAAATATAAATATTGTATATAATATATAAATAATATATACATATAATATTATGTGTATATATAATGGTATATATAATAGTATGTATGTGTGTGTGTATTAACAGAGGGTGACCAGCTGGACAATGACACGCGAACTGAAGTTCTCTTTGGTCGGCTGATGCTGCTCAAACTGCGTCAATCGATTGCAAAGTTGGATGGAAGCGCCTATGCAGAGATGCGCAATGATAAGGATGTCGCAGAGGTCAGTCACCCGGTCATCACGGCTGTGCTTTGTCTTCTGCAGCCGGAACTTGCGCAGAAAGGAATCCACGAGGACTGGCAGAAGTGCCAACTTGTAAGTACAGAAAATGTTTTTTTTAACGAGCAAATAGCGGAGCGGCAGATACATTGAAGCGCTGATGACATCGCGGTTTTATCATCATTTCGAGTAATAACTATGGAGTTCAGTATCTTTGGTAACTAGTTTTTTTCCAATGGATGGATCTGATTTGACCAGGGTCTATGACATCAGAGGCCGTTACCCTGGACAGAAATTTGCTCGGCATATTACAGCACTTAAGAGCAAGGTACCAACAGTCAGTCATTCATTTTTGAATGCTAGCCTAGGTAGTTTCTTACCTTCACTTTCCAACTGAATTGAACTGGACCTCTTAACTTTACGTTCTCTGGTTTCACTTCTAGCAGCTCGTTCCAACACAAGACCCAACAGCTCCCCACTAGAGGTAGAGCAAAGAGCTCTGTGAGCTAGCACAACAGATTCTGAACAGTAGAGCTCTCATAGATAGGCCGGAGCATAGCCAAAGTGACAATGCCAAACCAGTGCAGTAATTCTGTACTGGGAGACAGGAAACCGGTCTAGGGTGCCATGCTTGTAAGCTGAAACAAGGGCAATTTAAGGATTCGCTCAATTAACCGGGCTCTAGAGCAAAGGACGTGGTCTAGTTAACCTTGGTGATTATTCTGCAATTTCTAATTTGAATAAAATTAATATTGTCCCATTTTCTTTGGCAAATGAATCAGTAAAAATTAGCCTTAGATAGGGAATATGACCACTGAGCTGCCCTTGAAATCTTTGTCATTAGAGTCAGTCCTCTGTTAGAAGTAGTTACCCTTACCTCCAGGGGCTAGCGGCCAACAGAACTGCAGAACAGAACTGCAGAGTGTTCAGCCTGTCACCCATAGCCATGTTCAATGTTCACTCTAACAGTGTCTTACCCAATCACATTGCAGAATAGTTTCTATGAAATCACAAAAAGCTTCTATGACATCACAATGCAATTACAACAAGAGGTTACTATGGCAATTTATAGTCTATATGAAATCACAATGCACATAGGAAGTTGATATGACAATTTATGGTCTCTATGAAATCACAATGCCATTATCATGTTACATTGTTACTATGGCAATTTCTAGTCTCTATGAAATCACAATGCGATTATTATAAGAGGTTGCTATGGCCATTTATAGTCTATATGAAATCACAGTGCAATTATTGTTGTAGGTAACTATGTCTATTTATAGCTCTATGAGATCACAATACAATTATCATAAGAGGTTACTATGACAAAATTGACAAATAAACTCTATGGAATCACAATGGAATTATTGTAACAGGTGACTATGACAATCTATAACCTCTGTGAAATCATAATGCAATTATTATAGAGAGGTTACCATGGCAATTTATACCTTCTATGAAATCACAATACAATTATTATAATACATGCAGTTATTATAAAAGTTAACTGGCAATTTATAGCCTCTATGAAATCACAATACAATTATTATAATACAGTTATTATAAAAGGTAACTGGCAATTTATACCTTCTATGAAATCACAATACAATTATTATAATACAGTTATTATAAAAGGTAACTGGCAATTTATACCTTCTATGAAATCACAATACAATTATTATAATACAGTTATTATAAAAGGTAACTGGCAATTTATACCTTCTATGAAATCACAATACAATTATTATAATACAGTTATTATAAAAGGTAACTGGCAATTTATACCTTAAATGAAATCACAATACAATTATTATAATACAGTTATTATAAAAGGTAGGTAGCAATTTATAGCCTCTATGACAGAGGTGGGCAAGTGCAACATATGGTCCCCAGGATCTCTGAACTGGCCCTTGACATGTATTTTACATTAGCATTGGCGTGTCACTTGGAAACCTTTTATCTGGACCTAACGAATGTCTGGATTTCTGTACATGTGCAGACGTTAAAACATCTGTTTATTTATTGTGATTCCAAAGCTTCTAGTCTAGTCAGCTAGCTACTACTCAGTCATCAATGTAATCAACTCTCTGATTGAAACAATACTACAGAGTGGGTAGGTGCCCTACTTTTGAAGCCATTTTATTGGGGGGCAGTCCTACTTTAGTAGCCATCTATCATTCTATCTGAACTTTATAAACAAAGTTTCTACGTCTACCTACTCTAAGAAAATCAAATATTAAAAGGCAGACATCATTTTCCATGTTTGACTAAAGCATGGCTGAGGCAAATATAAACACCAAGAAGTACACAGAACAAATAATTGTCTTGAATGTAGTGTTCCAGTCCCAGTTAATTGATATTTATGCTCACGAACCTGATGCTGTGCAACTGAAATTGATGTTGTGTTTCTAATAACTGACCAATTAATTATTGTCTGTTGTTCAGTACATAGGGCCAAGTACAGGTGCTAGGATCATCCATTACGATCCAACTGAACACAACACCACAGACACACCGGTAGCACTGATTGACAGCTGGCTGAAAGGTAAATGATTAAATGATGGTCCTACTTTTTTAAGCAAATGCTTTTGGTATGAGCTGTAAATTAAGTCATGAAAGTCTCCTTGAAAATGCTATACATGTGAATATTTTTTATTGTTTATAAAGTATCTCTAGCAGTGGTGACTATTCAGAGGCACTCCCAGCGTGCACGCTCCAACGAAATGAAAAGTTTTCAGGCAATGGACTGAAGTTGATAAACCATCTGCAAAATCTCAACCTCAAATTGTGGAGGAGGGTTATTCCACAAAGGAGGATCCACAATTACAAAGGCATGTGTTGAGCAATGGCTGGACAAAGAAATCAATTCACCTGTAGAACAAAGGCAATGTGAGACAGAGAGAGAATAGAGGCAGGTTTACTGCAGGGGTCACAAAGGTACTTTGAGGCCCTGCACACAAGGCTTTCCAAACATAGTTCTGTGTGAGAACATAATTGTTGGTGTCACTTAAAACTTGCCAATGTATGGTAAATAACAGCATTTCTTCAGGATGACTCTTATTAATCACTTGCTATAAAAAGCTGATAATTATTTTGGTGGAGTAAGAATAACTATCATTCAAAGTCATAGATTTCCTGTAGAGTAAGGAACTCTTTATTTGTATTTTTGTTTTATTTAAAGAATTGTAACTGTATGACAAAGCATAGAATTTATTATACGCTATAATCTAGAATCTGTTGGCATTGGCAGATGCGGCTAAGAGACCTGCCATAAAACACCTGACCTCAGATGTGTACGTAGAAAGGTTGTTGCTTTTCACAGATATAACGTATGAGAAAATTACGAAGCACAAATTACTGCTAGTGCGGCACCTTTACAACTGGGTCTGGAGTTCGTTGCTGCTGATTAAGAGTGTGTCTAATGCAAAGAGACATCAGCTTCATGTGACATTGGAATAACTCCTCCTCAGTGTACGTATCTAACTGCGGTCCATCATGATCATGTAGAAATCATATGATGCAGAAACTGTGGTGTCAAAACAACCTTATGAAGGTAATGTTAGGTAAAGCTTAAAGTAAGGTTAATATGTAATTGTATGTCAGACATTTTTGTAATCCCTGTACTGTGATTTTAGATTTTTTGCTCTTTTAAGGTCGACTGTTAGGTCATCTTAACACCAGAATATAATCTGGCAACCATTATATTATCATCAATGTGGAATGACTGCCCCCCCAGCAATTTGCCCTTTTTATTTTCATGGGCCTGTCATGCTGAGAGCGCTTCTGAATAGCTCTGCTGTGAGAAGTGCTTCACAGATGTACAGATTAGATTAGATTAGATCTTAAGGTTATGTCCATGGCTAAAGAGTGAAATGTCTGATTTCTCATAATAAACCAGTATTTAACCGGTGATCTCAATGGTTTATATAAAGGGTCTCTTGTTTAGGTATATTCTGGTATGCAATTGTAGCCGTAGGTGTATACTGATGACTAAAACTGAAGTGTGAATGGCTTTTAGTGCTTTTCCTGAGTTGTTATTCAACCTCAGAGTCGGTCTTGTAACGGTAAACTTGTCAGAGCTGTCTGGCGTCAGAACCATAGACAAAGTGGAGCATGGAGGAGAGATATGAAGAAGGCCTCCCTCCATGCGCCGAATATCTCAATTTGATTTTTAGGTTATTTTGTTTTGACATTTGACAATGGATGCATGCTTTGAAACACTTAACTCAGAAGCATCCCAGGGCAGTGGTTTCTTTGGTCTATTTTTTAATTACATTTGGGTGTAGACAACAACATTTTTGTAGCAATGAATTTCCTAGTACAGGCAGAACAAGCATCTGTTCTGTTACTACTTATAGTGCTAGACCAGTCATATTCAAATGCTAAGCCTTATTGGCCTCTCATGGGAAGAAAAGGCAGCATCTCCAACATAGTCTAAGCTTTACTCAGGTTCAGGACCAAGTGAAGTGATTCTAGTGACAGTGTTTGGTGATCAGCCAGGTATAAAATAGTTTGTAATTGGTCAAAGATACCGGTAGGTGGTGATAATTTTCATCTTCATTTTGCTATCCCTTGATGTCAATATAGAAGTTGCTTTTAATTATATTACGAATTGAACAACTTATTAAAAGGAAAACAATGAAAATAATATATTTGAACCTGCACCATTCTGTTTGACTTGCCAGACCACCCGGGTTAAACATGGGCGTACCACACATAGGGGCAAGAGGGGGTCCAAGAAGCTAAAGCATGCAGGATTCTACTAGTTGTGGAAGTCATTGTGAGAAAGAGTTCACAGCTGAAATTTTCAAGTGATATGAAAAGTCGTGTGTGTTTGGGTTTATGTATTTGTCTGACTGCATGTTTGGGAGTTGTGCATTTACCTTAATATATAATGTGATGATTTACTTTATCTTTCAGATAAATCGTGCCAATGAATCAAAATCCCTGCAAATTGACAAGCCAAGTGAACACAGAACTTAAAGAAGCAATATGTTGTGATTTTATATATTTTCCATAGTTTTAATTTAATTGTTGACGTATAGCAGATTGCAGAATGTTGCTTATTTTGTATATAATTTACAGCTTACTACAAGACTCGTCCTATGCTAGAGTTTACTGATATATATAATTCTGCTGAACTGGGACGTGACAAGACCAAAGTACATTTATATATTTATTAAAACAGAGGTAGAGCTATTTTCGTGTTGATTTTGCCGTGTTGAAAGTTGCAACTGTGTTTCTTGTATCGTCCACTGTCTCAAAAGTCTAGCATTGGCCATTCTTAACTGCTAAGTATTTGTAAACTGGATATTGTATGCATCATTTTGTTTGCAGTTGACGGAGTAGTGCAGTGAAACAGAGCCAGATTAACAAATGTGGACCCTGTTCAGTAAAACTTTGGGCCCTATCCTGGGGGGGGGGTGTTTCAAACACCCAAAACATCCCCTACTGTCTTGTGGGCAACATCAAGAATATAGGCCCTACTTAAAGCGGAAATACAGTGATCATTTAACAAAAATGTTAAGTAATTTAAATAATTAAACCTGAATTATAACTATAATCATTTCATCATTTACAAAGACACATCAATCGAGGCTCGCTTCACGTAGAATCACAGACTAAACTCCTAATCCAAATGCAGAAATCAAGAAAACATTAACAGACCGGAAAAACAAGAAGTCAGACGACCGTGAGAAAGCAAGTTGAAAGAGATCAGACTAAAGTTCAAATAGCGATGGGATAGAAGGATTAATATATCAAAACAGCTATAAGAAAACAGAACCAATAGAAGAGAAGGAGAAAATGCAAAAGCAGAAGCGTTCATCTGATTTCATGAGCTGCATCACAATAGCCTATACCTATAGCATCCTCACATGATACGACGATTTCATCAGCTGCAGCCAATAGGCTTCAGATATGTCTGACATTAAGATAAACTCAAACAAACCTATAAGTGCTTCCACGAGGGTCGGTCAACTGGATCGTCTTTGTCGCTCCTCTCCGGAATTGCAGTCATCCTTCGATCGCTGCCGGAACCAAGTACCAGTCAACAGCCAGCGCGCCATGTCAGATACCAGAGCCGACAGAGCTGACCGGTGGCCAGGACGGACGGTGCCAAAACTGCCGGACTTCTCTGGCCGCCAGGACGGACGGTGCCAAAACTGCCGGACAAGTCTCAGGCCGCCACTGCAGGGCGGACCCCGTCAAAACTGCCGGACTAGTCTCTGCCATGGCCTCTGCAATTTATCAACACCTTCAACTTCAGGTTCTATAACTTTTATACATTTAAGTAGCGCCTTAACAGGGCTATTTATATAGATAGGCTAGATAGAAAGTAGTAGGGAATGGAATGTCTACATGTAAAATCGCAAAATTATTTTTGCATACTTTCGAGTATCCTAGGGACTAGCATTGGCAATACATTTTCACATTGAAATGATGAAAACTCTAAAAAAAACGAATAATGGCTAAAGAATTCTAAAAGATAATGGAGAGGGAGAGAGAGAGAGAGAGAGAGAGAGAGAGAGAGAGAGAGAGAGAGAGAGAGAGAGAGAGAGAGAGAGAGAGAGAGAGAGAGAGAGAGAGAGAGAGAGAGAGAGAGAGAGAGAGAGAGAGAGAGAGAGAGAGAGAGAGAGAGAGAGAGGCAGACAGACAGACAGACAGATAGAGACAGAGAGAAAGACAGACAGAGAGGGAGGGAGGGATCGAGAGAGAAGCACCCATAGCACAGAAGAAAAAGATATTAATTCAATAGAAGGACATTGGGGTCACCGTTTCCTACACTTTAACTTCTTTGGCCTGTGTACGTGTTCCACCCTTTCCAGCAACTCAACTCCGTGGACTCTCTACGTTCAAATTAATGCCATGTCCTTTTCTACAGGGTGGGCCATAAAAAAGTAACCCCCTACGGTTTTTAGCCCATATCTTGGCCAAACATACGAATTTTTAAATGAAACTTTACAGTCTTAAACGCAATTCATATTTACGTACAATGGTCAAATTTCAACAAAATATTTCAAACAGAACAAAAGTTATATCACTTTTAGCGAGGCCACCCCTCATTTTTTGACGATTCAAAAACGTAACGCAACAAAAAGTAGGTTTTTGCAAAAATCTTGGCCAAAAGTAAGAATTTCGAAATGAAATTTTACAGGTTTATAGACAATTCATATTTACATATGTTGGCCAGATTTCACAAAAATATTTCAAACGGAACAAAAGTTATATCACTTTTAGTGAGGCCACCCTACGTTTTTTGATGATTCAAAAAAGTCAGAAAATGATGGGTGGCCTCACTAAAAGTGGTATAACTTTTGTTGGGTTTGAAATATTTTGATGAAATCTGGCTATCATTTGTAAATATGAATTGTCTTTAATCCTGTAAAATTTCATTTCTATATTCTTACTTCTGACCAAGATATTAGCAAAAAACTAATTTTTGTTGCGTTTCGTTTTTGAATCGTCAAAAAACGAGGGGTGGCCTCGCTAAAAGTGATATAACTTTTGTTCTGTTTGAAATATTTTGTTGAAATTTGACCATTGTACGTAAATATGAATTGCCTTTAAGACTGCAAGGTTTCATTTAAAAATTCTTATGTTTGGCCAAGATATGGGCTAAAAACCGTAGGGGGTTACTTTTTTATGGCCCACCCTGTACTACTCAACTCCTTAATTGGGACTCTTTCTAAAGGCCACACTTTTTTATAATTAAACTTCTTGAGGCTCTCTCCGTTTAATTGTAAAGTCACCCTTTCACATAATTCAACTCCTTGCACCTCTCACTCCTTTTATATCTTAAGTCACCCTTTGCTGCTATTCAACTAATTGAGGCAACTTTCTGTTCAACTTAAGGTCGCCATCTCCAATTCCTCATCGCTTTGGAGTTTGGAATATCTGCCTATAACATTTATTCAACGGCATCCTTCCTCGATAATAATTAAGTCTGACACCCAATTTCAATTACTAGCTTCAGCCACTCTCCATCCAAGGCAGCTGAGGACAGGGACTGGCTCTGTCAGAGTAATATGCAGTGGCTGAGTCTAGAGAGAGGTCTCCAAGACTGCTACTAAGATGCTTGCTTTCTTCAATAACTTACAGCTGTTGACAAGTGTCGCTCGTCATTCCAACCATAAGAAGCGCCTTCTGTCGACGGATGTCGAATCTTCGTGAAGGATCTTTGCGGCTCCGACGACGATAGTACATCATAACCATCACCCCAACTACACAACACACCAGATAGGTTTAGCATAGCTATGCATATGATGTGGTATCATAGAATGCAGCAACACATTTCCGAATGACTAAAACGACTTAACTAGCATCTTTAAAATTGTTACATGATCACTGTATTTCCGCTTTAGGAATATTTCCATAGGAATCGTCTATAGATATTCTTGCGCTAGTGCTGCATCTACCGGTTTAGTAGTTTGAACTCCACCACTGCTCGTGCTTTGCCAGTGCAAGTCCCAAGCCTGGAGAAAAGAGGAGGGCGACACTAATCATCCTTGATATGACAGTGTCGTTACATGGGACTGATGTCGTTCCAGTCGCAAGAATCGCCACCTTCCGATTGATGACAATTAATTCGCCCGACGGTTTCTTGCAATCCCCGAAAACGAACGATCTGGATAGGAAATGTTTCAACAATCGCTCCACCGACAACGGAAAGCAACAAACAGATTAACAATTAATTACTTTAGAGCAGCGAATCTCAAGTAGACCTATCAGCACTTTTTAGTGTGTCGACATGCTGGCAACATTTCCAAAGTTGTGACGACCCAAACAAGAAAATTGATTAGGTTATACTCCCTTCACTGCATTTTATTTACTATTAAAATAGTAAAAGTGGAGTTTAGATTTGAAAACTAAACTGGCAAAAATTGTTGGATTCGCATTATTATTTGAACGGATATAGCCTAAATATCTTAGGAATAGGACTAACATTAATATTTCACGATATGGCATATTTAATTTCCCTGTTCCCAAAATAAATCCTGATGACTTTTTAGGGGAGGGGCTTAAGTCGAAATTTCATGAAAATATTTCATTTTCCCTGTGCAAAAAAACTGACGACCTTTCTTGGGGGGGGGGGGCTTAGCCCTCCCTAGCTGGCGCCGCCACTGAATCTCAGTCATAGCTCAGAATTTCTACGGTGCGAATTCAATCACCATCGCTCGCTCTTTTTGAGTTAGAAAATAAATATAAATTTGACAAAATTAAGAACGTACTTAACTCAATTGACGACTCAAACTTCGTATCGACTTCAGTCTTCAACAGAAACAGTCACATTTCTCTTTCTGATCGAAATTTTTATGATGCTGCTGTTCGAAGTGGCATTTCTTATTTTCTTTCTGGTCAATATATAGGCTATAATTAGCCTATGTGTCTTCATATGGCATTATTCTTCTCATCGCCTTTCATTTTCGTACTTCTTCTTATCGAAAAACAATAATGATTTCTTTTCGAAATGTCCATTTTAGTCTGAACTCTTTCAACTCGTTTTCTCAAACGGGTCGTTTCCTAGCAACGAGCAATGGGTGTAAGATTACGTCACAGTATCAAAATTCAAAGATGACGTGTTCAGCAAATTCACGTCAGCAGTATATAGGCCTTAATAATAGGCGTTGAGCCCACGGTTGTTGTTGATGATGATGAATAGGCTATAGGCTGATTATTGTCCATGGCATGATGGTACGCATTGCAATTGATTTTATATAACGCCATTTTTTAGTCATCATACACTACTGTTGTACTTTTGTGAAGGTCTGCCGAACTGATGGGGGAGGGACAGTCCATTTTGCACGCCAAAATGGCTGGTGAGAAAGAATTTTCTAAAATGGGAGGCCATGCATGGCCGGATTGGCCCCCTGGATCCGCCCCTGGGCACCAGCGTCGTTTGTGCAATAAATAATTCTAATTGACCTCCATTTTATACAACATTGCGCCAACATTGAGCTATTCTCTTTGTGATATAGGCCAAGGCGCCATTCACGTCTTACTTCTCGTTTAACGGCTGCCATCTCCCGAATGCATGAATGGCTCAGTCGACCTTAGAGAGGTTCTTAGAGGGTATACCGTGTCAGAGCAGGGGCGGATCCAGGGGCCAATCCGCCTCCTTTCTCTAGCTGTTGCCTCATCCTAGATCTAACACTTTCCATTTCGTCGTGTGTTTTAGAGCACGCACACAGCCTAGGCCTACATAGTGTACCATTACGTTCACAGCTGCTGCTGATGTGTGGACACTGTTTTAATCTAAACTATAAAGTGTGTCGACACACACACTGCTCACTTAGTTCAATTAAATTAAATTTCGTTTAATCAAGATTTCAGAGTGGCAGAATTAACGCAGCCTGAGCTTGTTCCACATAAAATTAATTTTACAATGGTTTTATCCTTACTTTTATGTGTAAGTTCAGTTCATATGTATGCAACACAAATGCATGATTGGGTTTGAATTAATATAGATGGTTTCTGATGTGAGTTTGTCGAAGGATTTGAAAGGCTAAAATATGTTTTAAAAATTAGGCTACTCTAGAGATAAAGTTACAATTATCTTTATAGGGTGTGCGAAAATGTTGGATTAGTTCAATATATACCATTATGTGTATTGAGAAGTCAGAGCCAATCTTTCCCAGATAACCACCCACGTCGGATTGACGTCGGTGACTCATCAACAAACTCATCAGAATATGACGTCTATCCGCCCTCTGCCCGTTCAGCGGGTGCTCATCGTCACGCGTGTTTTAATGACGTCAAAACGACGAGTTTTTATGACGTCAAGCCGACGTCGTAAAAACTCGTCATATGGACGTCATAAAAACTCGTCGGATCGACGTCATAAAAACTCGTCGGCTGGACGTCATAAAAACTCGTCATATCGACGTCGTAAAAACTCGTCGTTTTGACGTCATTAAAACACGCGTGACGATGAGCACCCGCTGAACGGGAAGATGGCGGACAGACGTCATACTCTGATGAGTTTTATGACGTCAATCTGACGTCGGTTTTTTACGTCAATTCGACGTGTCTAATTCACGTTGGTTCGACGTCTGATTTTGACATCTATCCAATGTCTCTATTCAAGTCGAATCCATGTCGATTCCCAAAATGTGGGCATAGGTTTAGGCCTATCCCATGATCTCTAACTCGGTCCAACATCCACTGTCACCAATTTGGTAACTGATTTCACATGAAATCCTACGCTTGTGGCAATGCTCAGATGAGGACCTTCGTGAAGAAGCAGCAAGACATCATCTCTTAGGCTATACCTTGTGGTTGTTGGCTAGTACTATTAAACCATAGGCTACATGAATTATAAGCAGCCTGGACCAACAACTTATGCTCACTTCAATCAATCAATCAATCAATCAAATATTTTTATTTGCAACCAAAAGTATACATGGCAGGTTTACACATCTTGCTCGTTGGTTACAAAAAAGGGAGGCCCTAAAGGGATAAAATAATCCCGCTGTCTAGGGACACCAACTAATATATTGAGTTGACGATGTGAGGTGGCCATGACGAAATCTTTGCAAAATCAACATAGTGAATGACAAAAGTGACAAAGCACAGTCAAGCAACTTATGCTAGAAAAACGGATGAGAAAACACAACAAAATTACGGTAATGGAGACTGAAAAGCTCAACGTTGCTGAGTCACAACCAATTATGAAAAAAGAACAAAAAACTTAATTAACGAACAGAGACCTGCTGCAGTGCATACATCGAACGAACAGTGCTTTACTCTTATTAGGTGCCTTCTATTAGAAATGCGCTAAGTTTCTTCTTAAAAACCAAAATACTGGGGCTCAATTGTATTTCCCTTGGAATTTTTCCCCAAGTGGTGATTCCAGTAGATTTAATAGAAAATAGGCGTGTGTTAGTGCGAGCATAGGTTCGGCGATACGAAAAAGAGTATCTTGTAAAATGATTATGAACCTGGGAAGAGAGCTGTAAATAATTGTTGTATATACATGGCAGAAGAGTGGCACTTCACTTAAATAACTACAAGGGTACATGATCTGCTACTTTTGCGGTTAAAAACAGCAATGCTGTCGGGCAGCTACCCAGCCAGAAACCCTAAAGAGGAACTGTAGGTGAGAATTTATTTTCCAGTGCTCGCCTAGCGGTTTACACTGCTAGTTGACTCCCATTCTGTCTTGGCCACATTTCTTGGGTCAGGTGCATTTCTTTTTACGCCACTCACCACATCAAATATCAAACAATTTATTTTTATAGCAACTAAAAACATGCAGTAGCACTCATGCAGTAGCACTTATTCAAATGGCAGGAGACTCCAAAGAAATCTTACAACCCCGCTAAATAGAAGGATCCTACTTAGTTGGGTCGTGACTTGTTACTTCAGAGTCCTCTGTGCAACCGAAATAATCATTAATAACCATAGGTACAGCTTGAGGAAGCAAGCCAATATTACATCAATAGTTTAAACCAAATATTAAAAAAATCAAGAACATAAATCTTAACTAGAGATATGGCACATAATCTTTCTATACAAGATGATAATGCTGCAGTTAGCATACAGTAATCTTTTATATGGTGTTGTTTAACTTTATATAATGAATGTATGAATGTACATATATATATATACACACAAACATATATATAGTTAAGGAACACATTATAGATTACTGTATATTACACCAACATTACGCAATGTATGCATATATATATATATATATATATATATATATATCACAGCATTTTTATATCACCTCAAAGCCAGCGTTTCCCAAACTTCTCTGGTCGCTACCCACTTGTAAATGACGTGGACGTCTCGAGAACCAATTAATAAAATTGAACTTGTACTTAAATTTGCTAAATTGGCATGGAAATATGCTGATTTACAGACGCTGTTTAAAAAATTGGCATATTTGAAACATTATAATGATAATACGACAGGCAGTCATAGGTCAATCACATTCAAATGTTGTTTATAACATGAATTTTTAGATTTTGCGAATAAATGACGAAAAATAAACATTTCCAGAAAACCATGGCAACACACTTGACAGAGCTTCGCGACCCACTTTTGGGTCTCGACCCACAGTTTGGGAAACTCTGCACTAAGCAATCTTCAAAAGCGTTCCACCAACACTACCTAGGACAAAGTGACAGCAATGTTCTTATTAAACCAATGTTTCGAGCCAGAGCTTTTTGCCCATACTGCTGAGCGAAAGGCAGGCCTCATAAACAATTAAGTGTCCATGGTTATTTTTAGGTAGGAAACTGAAATGCCATTTTTTTAATTCTGGTTCTTCGTACCGTTCTCTTGACACACCACGTTCCATGTTTTCCAGGCTTGTTTGACGGAACAGAGCTGTGAGAATGGGTCGCCATCAACTTTTTGTTTCTTGGTTCGTAAATCGTAATCTCGAAATGTGTAAAGTGTCACTCGAAAGCCAAGCGCGGGGCACCATCTTATTTATGAGCACTGCGTTGAGTCACAAGGTTGTCCATGGCGGTGCGGGTCGAGTAGTAGAACTTCCCTATACAGTAAAAAGAACACAAAGAAAACATCATGTAAGAGGCAGCAAATTCACGAGTATAAAAACTTCTTCCTGGCAGCACCTTTGGTTGGGGGTCATGACATGGGACATTTTATCTACATGCGGTAATGTTTTTCTGTAGTAGGAGAATCCCGATAATGATGTGCCTTTCCTTGCCCTTTTCCTGTGCTTAGGCGTCTTGGGTGGGTTTCTGGGCTATTCTACCCTTCTGTTGCAAATGATGAATAAAAAGTATGACAATTTACATAGCGCCGTTACACAGCCTTGATGTTACAAGGTGCCTTAAAAAAGGTAACACACATGATATGCCAAATCAACCACTTAATATACACTTTTGTTCCAGCATCGAGGACCGAGAAAGCATGATTGCCAAAGCAGATAGGTCCTCTCAGATGATTAGGGCTGAAGCGCAGCCACGCAGGAATGAGTCTTTGTACAGCAATTGCGCAGGTACTCAGGTGCAGCTCCATGAAGTGATTTGAATGTTCAATCTTAGGTACTTGTGCTGAGAGCACAAGGATTCAAAAGCAAATTTTAGCCAGCAAATGCATAATTATTTGCCGTTATTTTTAGTAGAGCAAAAGTGCACAACTGTCCAAGACCAAGAATGCAATGGGTTGCTGCCATTCTATGAATAAAGCTGAACTGATAACATTAAGATTGTTGTGCTATTAATATTTACATGGGCACTTCAGATGTTGAACGACTAACCATGAAGAACTTCTTTTAGCTGCAGCGATTTGAAACTGTGTTTTCCACGCTGCCCACAGAAGTTGAATTGCCTGGCCAAGTCATTCATCAGCACGGACCTCAGCACGTTAACTGTGGTAGCCTTAATGGTCAGCCCACCAATGAGCCCAAGATAATTTACCTGCAAACACAACGGTCTATCATGAATCATGATAACACAGTTTTTATTTTTCTCCTAGCTATATGCTCTACCCATTGTGCCAAAATAGAAATAAAGTGACATCATCACCTTAAATAGAATGTTCTGGCACAAGCACCATAATTTTGACAGTAAATCGCACCTCATTAGATCTGTTGTGTAGCTACAATAAGCGCACGCGTTCTGTTTGCCTTCCCGTTAGGCCTAGGGAAAACGTATTACACAATCACCTAAAAAATAAAATATTTCTATAGGCTATACAGCTTAAAATTATATAAGAAACCTTTCAGGATAATCTTAACCTAGCTAGTTCTATGTGGGTATTGTAGGCCTACCCATTTACAAATTACAATCATTCAGCGTGGGTCAAGTCGAAGTAGGTCATAAACAAGTTGAAAACAACACAAGCATATACGCGTGACACGTACGTGCAAGATGGCCAAGTGGCGAACTTCTACTTCTTTTAACGATGTCCGCGGCAGTCTGCCCGATGTGATTGATAATTGTCTGAGAATATTATACAGAATGATTAATTAGGCCCTATAAGTTATGCAACGCTGCTAACAGAGCTATAAAAAATTTAATAGGAAATCTGTACGGTATATTCCTCACCTATTCACAAAGACCAGCATCAGTTTTCAAAAGACCGAATCCGCTGCCATATCAATTTTCAAAAACCGATCGTTACGTCACCCGCAGATCATTGGCTACCGCTCGACCCACGTGATCTCCATTATCCCAAACAGATGCCTCTAACGGTGAACTAGCTGCAGGCTAGGCCTACAGCTAAGCCAACGGCAACTCGTCCGAATAGAGACGAGAAATAGAGCAACCACGAGAATCCATCGACTAGCTCATAGGACCGATGTCTGTCCGTCGAGTTGTGGTTTGCTGGGTTTTGGATTAAATTCTATCGAAACCCTACTTCTACCGTATACATTGTATAGGCGTATAATACACTCCAAGTTCCATGCCAGCATTTTGCATATAGGCCTAATTATAGGGATCGCACAGTTGCCTGTGTAGCGATATCCTTGGTCCCACCCATACGTTCTTACCCTGCTATATATATTGTTGAATGTTAATTACACATGTTAAGTTAGGGAGAGGCCCTAGTTAATGATTAGTTAATAATTTGACTTAGAACTTTCACATTGCTCTGTTTAATTAATTGACCAGTGCTATGATCAGTACTTAGGGGCAAAATATATATTAAATCAGGGACAAATATTGCGGAATAAAGCAACGTACAGCTGATGGGACACGAGTAATAAAAGATCGGCTGCTGCGCCTGCGCAATGAGGACAGAGGACGCGGAGGAGAAGGAGTTGATGGCCGACGTTCGAACGGTCGCGAGTTGGAGTTAATTGTTGCCGGATAATGCCGGGTAGATTCAGAGACATTACGGACGTACGGTGTAACGATAGTTTGGTGTCCTAAAGCGAGGACAATACAGGAGATTCGAGGAGCGAAACGGAACGATCGAAATAGCGCAAAACTAACCAGTTCACTGCGTCGATGTATTGCAATCTTAAGCAGACATCGGAGATCTTCAATGTTACTTCACGATACATTGCGAAGTAATAAATAAACTACGAACGTTACATCGAACTCTCGAACTTTAATCGAAGGTAGTAACAGTCGGTAAATACGTTATCGAACAAGTACTGTTGGGATCGTAGACTGTTACATCGAAGTTATACGACATCTGGTAAGAAGAGTACGGCAAAGAATATCTGCAAAGAATCGAGGCCTACAGCTTCTGGAGATCTGCAACTGGGGAGAAGGCGATGAAAACTGGACGATGGTGAACGACGACGCGAGTTAAAGAATTCAACGCGGGAGGGTAGATATTATAGTTATATCCCTCAAAATAACTTTAATTAGTACTGGTCATAAGTAGGTATATTTAAGAAAGACTTGTATCTAATTTGACATTTCTACATCCCCTCTAGAAGAAGGATTTGTGATTTGTACATGTTGATATATATTAATATTCATATGCTAATATTATTTTTATATTAAACCCTCGACTTGTTGATTGGATGACATATAGGGCAATGACCCACATTGCAACGAATTGAAAGACATTATGCAAATGAGTAACCTGATTTCCGCTCTGAAATCTGGAAAGTGTTTCCACTAAACTTTTGAGCCATAGTGTGGTCTCACTTCCCGTTACAGCCTGCTTCTACCGTCTACGGGAACGTTCTCCTATAAATCCCGCAAGAGGATGATCCTATCCTAGAGAAATAGCATACCCTGAATTAAGGCCCGAAGCCTATAAATACTTTTACGCGCTAGACCTCGTCGGGATCTTCAACGCGATCTTCATTCGTTTCTGTATATATATATATATATATATATATATATATATATATATATATATATATATATATATATATATATATATATAGGCCTACGCGAAGCAAGGGAACTTAAAAGAGCACTTGTAGCCATTGGCATATTGCTTCAATGCATTGCAGCAATGGCATCGTGTAGGCAATTGCTTCAGATATACTTAGAAGCAGGCTACACCATTCACAGAAACCTTAGCCTCTGGGATGGAAAAGGAAGAGGAAGAGGAAGAGGAAGAGGAAGAGGAAGAGGAAGAAAGGCGACTTCGGAAACGATCGCAGGTCGGAGTGGTGGCTGCAGGAACCGAATTACGAGATCTGTCATTAAAGGTTGCCCTGAGGCTCGACGGATTCCTATACTGGAGGAAACGCCTGGCCCAGCCATAGATATAGAAGAGAGCGGGGGAAAATTATGTGGCTGGTGGAAATAAAATCAAGAGCCTCTGTCGATAACATTATAGATATCTTGCGAAGACGAGCAACGTAGCAGTGTACTGTATACGGCAATTCGTATAAATTGTATTCCAACCAAGGAACGTTTAGCGGTTTTCTCTTTGTGTTCAAGAGCAGAGGCTCGTTTCTAGCAGTCCCACTGACTACAAACGGTCACATAAATGTCAGGCTGTAAGCTACGTTTACAGTAGGCTACTCTTACCGTTTTATGCCGAAAAGCTACGCAAGTGCTTGGCTTTAGAGAAGCAGTGGTTTTAATGTTGTAGGGTTTCATTTGCATGTCACTCCAAGTCACTTCCAGGTGTAAATTATGACTCAGTCATTGAAATTCCTCTGTCTCAAAGTGACCTTCTCCAGGGTCAACAGAAAGATCGTCGTCGACTGAAGTGTGAAGATCTACAGAAAGTTGAAGCCTTGAAAAACTAAGCACAGCAGAACCGTCTTCGATGTTGCCTTGAAAATTACTTCATGGACGATCAGTGGCATAGCCAGGAATTTATGATGGGGGGTTATGGCCTGGCTGGATGCCCTTCCTGACACAACCCAACAGTATTGCAGTAAATAAAAAGGGAATAAAGTAACGAAGGGAATAAAGTAAGAAAGACAATTGTTACTACAAACTCTTGTGGTTTTTTCTGATTTAAGTGGATAAAAATACCTTTTAAAACACTTTTTCCTAAGCCAATGGGGGATTTACCCTCGAACCCCTCTTTGTCTACGCCACTGTGGACGAGTAGGCTAGAGGAGCTCTTCTAATTAATATTATTATAAATACTGTACTAAATATTGTACAACTACTATTTTTGTCCAGCTAAAAGCATAGATGACATCCCATCCAGAAACATTTGACAAAATTATGGTAATTTTAGTAGCTATTTGCATAATTGTACATTGTATTACATGAACTGAATTATATACTGCTAAGCGTTAAGAGCTCTTGCATGGGACGGCGCTTCTCATCTTCCTTATAGGCCTACATGTAGGCTCCTCTGTACATCACACATCGGGTTTTAATTCCAACTGCGAACGATGATTGATGAAGCGTATATCACTACTGCATCTCTCCGCAGGAATCTTTGACCCAACCAACCATCCTCAGTATTAAGTGTTAGGCACTTGAGTTTCTAATGCTTATCGTCTGATGGGATGTGTCGACAGTATTCCTTCTCGTCCTCCTCATCCTCCACCTCCTCCTCCACCTTTCTCCTCCTCCTTCTTCATTCGTCTTTTCCTCCTCCTCCTCCTCCTCCTCCTCCTCCTCCTCCTCCTCCTCTTCTTCTTCTTCTTCTTCTTTTCTTCTTCTTCTTCTTCTTCTTCCTCCTTCTCCTCCTCCTCTTCCTTCACCCCTCCTTCTTCTTTCTTCTTCTTTCTTCTTCTTCCTCCTTCTTCTCCTTCTCCTCCACCCTCCTCCGTCTTCTTCCTCGTCCTCCTCCTCCTCCTCCTCCTCCTCTTACTGCTCCACCTCTTCCCTTTCTCCTTCTTCTTCTTTTCTTCTTCGTCTTCGTCTACCTAGTCATTTCCTCCTCCTCCTTCTCCTTCTCCTTCTCCCTCTTCCTCTTCTTCTTCTTCTTCTTCTTCTTCTTCTTCTTCTTCTTCTTCTTTGTCTTTGTCTTCCTCGTCATTTCCTCTTCCTCCTCCTCCTCTTCCACCTCTTCTTCCTCTTCTATGCTCAGTCTGTCTCTCCATCTGATCTCTCCATCGTCAGTATATATAGGTCCTAAAGCGAAGTGCTTCTCGCACAAACGGGTTCTATAATAAACACCGTTCGAATTTTATTACACCAACCGACCACCTTCCGTTCCATTGTTTCGCACTTAACGGTGCATAGGTGGCGCCACACGTAGCCGCACGCAACACTTGCACGGCTTCGACCGGAGACTAAGTGAGCTGCAAACAGAAAATCATCGATAAAGCCGACCTTCATTTCAGGACCCATTGTACGGCGTATAATGGTTTCATAAATCTGCCTCTTCTAAAAGAAATCTTGAGGAATCAGCTGTTCGTATTTTTCTTCCCCTTCCGCCCGCCAATCCATTCAATCGATCGTTCAGCCTTTCCAGTTACCACCGCATCGGAGTATACGCTGCATACGCAACGCCAGCAGCAGTAGTGGCAGCGGCGGCGGTATCGGGTGGCATATGGTCTACGTCTGGTATCACTAGGTTCAAAAAAATATTTGCCCATCGTTAAGCTCTCGCCCGCACTCATCATCTCATGAGGTCGATAAGAAGTGGCAGTAACTGTTGTTGTAGGCGACAAAATTATTACGCGGATCTAAGATTCGAGTGCGCGCCACCGGGTTAAGTGGACATAATATATAATACTGCATTACTGCAGGGTCGGTATAGGTGTATACTTGGAATAATTTTATCTTGTTTTGACGCTCTGCCACCTGTAGTAGAGAAAGCGTAGGAGGAGGTGGAGAAGGAGGAGGAGTAGGAGGAGTTGGAGGAGGATATGTCTCTGTGTTTCAACGCAAAATTTTTGGAGTTAATCGACTCTTATCTATGTATTCAAGAAACATCCTACAGGACCGCATGGGGAACGAAAAACACAGTGGGTCATGAGGCACGTCTCCTCGTGCACTCACCATGACCACCCCTCATCCTCGTTATTTCGATCGATGTCTCCGTATATATACGCATCTCTATCGTAAAACTAAATGCACGTATATAAATAGCCAAATCAAGCACTGTCCTCACGTTTTTGCAAACCACAAAAGTCCGTCAGTCAGTATAGACTCACTAGCATCATGTGTTGACCAGCTAAACAGCTTCATGACAGCCGAACGATGCATTTACACTCTACAGCCCACCACCCCAAACTACACGTCGCATCACCACTAAAAATAGCTCACGCACCTCAACTGCCTGCATGGCGACTATTACCGCACAGCAGCTGCAACGCGGTCAATCTATAAACAGCCCCTCTTCGCACTGTCCAAACCCGGGCGTCGCCATCAACGCTTCCTTCCTTCATACCACAAACGTCCCTGCCTGCCTACATGCCTGCCTGCCTGCCTGCCTACATGCCTGCCTGCCTGCCTGCAGAGGACTAATCTTATCGATCCCAAGCGACCGACGGACATGCAGCCATCGTTCCTCCTCGGGGGCCGCCGCTGCTGCTGCCGCGGCCGATGGCTTCACCGTCTCCTATTCGGCGGCGGTGGTGGTGGTGGCGGCGGCGGTTGGATCCCGTTCGATTGCGGCGCCGATGCCAGCGCCACATGATCTGACGGACGGATGGAAGGACATGCAGACGAAAGAGTATACGCACAGAAACAGCCTCTCGTGTCAGAGCGGCAATTCGGAGACAAGCTGACGTAGACCTACATCGAGTCAAACATTGAGACAGACGAGAGCGTATATATATAGAGAGAGGCGCACGTGCAGAAAAAAACAGGAGAGAGAGAGAGAGAGAGAGAGAGAGAGAGAGAGAGAGAGAGAGAGAGAGAGAGAGAGAGAACGAAAAGAACAGCGCAGAGAATAACAGACACAGAGTAAGCAGCTTTGTACAGAAGCCAGAAGCACAGAGAGAGAGAGAGAGAGAGGGAGGGAGAAAGAGAGAGAGAGAGAGAGAGAGAGAGAGAGAGAGAGACAGACAGACAGACAGACAGACAGACAGACAGACAGACAGACAGACAGAAGTTTTCCTGGATTCGCATTTTCCTTATAGCAGCTCCGCCGCTTATCCAAGTGCAGCAGGTGTACAACTATCGATTGTACGCTTCCTCCGCCTCTGCCTCTGCCTCTGCCTCTGTCTCTGCCTCTTCCTCTGTCTCTGCCTCTTCCTCCGCCTCCGCCTCTGCCTCTGCCTCTGCCTCTGCTTCTGCCTCTTCCTGTTCCTCTTCCCCTGCCTCTGCCTCTGCCTCTGCTGCCTCCTCGTCGAGTGATGTGCGCTTGTGGTGCACAGTCTTCCAACGACGTCACGTAGTTTGCATGGGCTGAGCGCCCGCCAGGCGGCTCTGCTGCTGCTGCTGCCGCTGTGCAAAAGGCCCAACGCAATGGCGGCATCGGGCTTAGCTCCATAATCTATAACCGCTCCTCCGTCAGTAAACAGAGGAGGACGGACGGACGGACGGGTGAGGAGCCCTGCGCCCACCGCCGCCGCCGCCGCCTGCCTGCCTCTCCCATCGACCGTCCGTGGCATGTAAAGCGTCTATCGGGCCCAGCCATCTTCGGAACGTGACGCGCTATCGATTGACACGACGCGCAATGAGTTAACGTCTATCTGACGTCATTGGCGTTTCTATGGGACCGCCTCCTCCTCCTTTTTCTCCTCCTCCTCCTTCTCCTTGTCCTCCTCCTTCTTCCCCTCCTCCTCCTATCCAGCAACGTTGTCAACCGGCGTAGGACTCGCAGTAGAGTAGATCGACGTCGCCCTTCTTACTATCAGGGGCCACAACAGTGTTGTAGTAGTGGGCGCTTGTTACGACCAACGGCGCCGTTCAACCATCGTCACCGTCGTCCTGCAGCACTGCAGTAAGCAGGCGTCGTCATCGGCGTCGTCTCAGACCCGTACGGCGGGCGGACGGACGGGCGGCCAAGGAACACGTGAAACGAGTTCCCCGGTGGTGGCACGTCGCCGCATCTTTATTACCTAATGCTGCTGCTGCTGCTGCTGCTGCTGCTGCTGCTGTTGCATATAATATACCCAGTTTACTTTCAATGGCTGAAGGCGCAGACAGAGATATGCGTCTGTGAGAGCGGCAGCGCAGGTCGCAGCGGTCAAACGGCCCGAACGCAACGCAATCTACGCGCTGCGTTCCGCTAGTATTTCTCAGCACGTGTGTGTTTGGGTGTGTGTGCGTGTGCGCAGCGTTAGACGATAAAGAGGAGGAGGAGGGAGGTAGAGGAGAGGAGGAGAGAAGGAGGAGGCTTCTTACCCCCCTCCCCACCCATAGTGGTTGCGTCGGCGGGCAGGCGAAGTCTACTGCTGCTGCTGCTGCTGAGGCAGAAGGGCCTAACGATGATGATGATGACTCAAGCAGCAGCAGCAGCTGACGGTATCTGCAACCTCCTCCTCATCTCCCTCTCTCTCCTCTCTCTACTCCAGGAATTCTGCTACCTGTGTGAGCCGGCGATTGGCAGATGAAGAGAAGGCTGAGTTGGAATCGTTGAGGGTTGCTGCAGCTGGGCGCTGAGCACCGGTTTTAGACCGATGCATGAAACGACATAAACATACATCTAGAAGAAACAAGAACCTATATTGTGTATAGGTCGTGTATGATACGACGACATGCATAATCGAAATTAACAGGATTCGCTTTTTGATCGCCGTTTGGCAACGAAGCGATCTCTCTCTCTCCGGGTGACGTCACTTATCGACGCGTGACGTCACACGAATCGGTGTGAAGTCAAGGAAGAGGCGACTGTGCTGCCGCTGGGCGGTGGCATTTACAAACGGATTAATATACTGTTTTTAATCGTTCGTTCGCTCGCTCCTCTCTCGCCAATGAAGGACCTGCTGCTGTCGGGTATTGGATCGACAATCTCTTCCCATCCGTGTAATATAGACGCGTGGTTGCTAGTCGCCAATCTCTCGCTTTCTCGCTGAAATCTCGTTTAGCGCGAGAACTAGGAGCTACTCCTCAGTTGCGCATGCGCCTTGCTTCTTGCGATTACCGTAAGAGAGCGTCAGCGTGTTGTGACGCATCTGCTTCCGCTTTGGCCACGTCTGCTGTCGTCTGCTGTCGTCTGCTGTCGCCTGTCTCTCATGGATTTCTACGTCAGACGTCACGATGACGTCTCAGAGGCCTGACATCTGTGGTGGTGACGAGCAGTTTACAGTATCGTCAGTGGTGAGGTGACTTATCTTGGGAGATTCTGTTTTCGAGCGGCAATGGTTTGAACGCGGAAACGTGCATGTGGTCACGTGTTGGTTATGATTCGGTAAATTGGAAATGAAGATTGGTATAGGCCTATACCATACAGATTTCAGTTGCTATAGTGCTGTGAGTTGTTAGGTGTTCTCGCTATGAACGGAATGCGATCAGTGTTGGATTGACCATAAAAATGATTCTCTTCATTGTGCTGAAAAACAAGGGAAGCTCTGGCGACTTACATGGGACTCGTTTTTAGTCAACAGGCGCAACTTCGAAACCGAATTTCTTCAGATTGAACGAAATTAAAGCGACCAACAATGTCCGTCGATAAGGGTCGATAGGATTTCGTCAGATTATCAGTGGAATAGAACTCTCCAGTTTGGAACACTTACATCCGGTAAGACCAACGTCACATAATTTAATTTTTGCTAATTGCTTATTTTGCCAAAGTTTTCCTGAGTGCTGTAGAAATGTCGACATTAAAAGAATAAAAGTTACCGTATTCTTAATGATTGTTGTACGATATTGGCATTTTTGTGATGCAAGATGGTTTATTTGAAGCGTTTTCTGATAATTCTTCATTGGCGGAGTTACAGTAGGCCTATGAGAAGAGTTGCAAAAAAATTACTGGGGTGGGGGGTGGGATGGGGCGGGTCAGACGTTGATTTATGTGGACTTGGGGTGTGAAATGAGAACTTTACTATGGCGTCGAACTCCACAGTCCCATGGCAACAATTCTCACTCTATGCATTTATCGTTATGCCGAGTTGCCATGGGAACTGGAGACCAGACCAAACCGACTGCGCATATTAATCGCTGATATAGTATACAGTCTGGTAGTGTTTTAGGACAGAAGGGATCGTTGTGGCCAACCCTTGACCTTTCGATTAAGCTAGCTGAGTATGTCGACGTCAAATAGCACCGCATGCAGAGAGGATCAATGGATCATATCGACCGTTGCGAAGATTATAATAAAAGATGCTGACAGACTTGTTTACACACGCCTCGGAAGAAGAAATTCCCCATGGTATAGTATACGTCGTTCATGCCATATCATGCCTCTCCAGGGGCACTGCCTCTCGGCTGAAGTATAGTCTACACATTATACAAAGACAGATGATTATAAACGTGTATATTCGTTGATAGACTGTTTGGACTATCAACTCAGGATGAGTGACGGTTAGAGTTCGTCCAGAGTTGTCTGGTACTATGCAAATGCCTGGCGTTGCGTGACTTTACCAATCTGTTATATATATATAATATATATGTATATATATATAATTTATGAGGAATTCCTCAGCGCAGTTATCACCAGGCGCCACTAGGAACTGTTGATAATATGATATGTTTCAACCAGAAATGTTAAGGACCAGCTCCTCCTCATCCTGTCTGTAACTATAGACGTTCGTCGCACAGACATATATGCAGATAGACAAACAAGCAAAGAGATTGACGTTTCCAATAAACAGTCAGAAGAGTTTGTCCAGAACTTCGCTTCTGTTCGTACTTTGACAGAGCCAGTCCCAAGCGTGAACGAAGGAGGAGGTGAACACCAATGATTTATGCTTTCACACAGCGGCGCTGAACCTAAATATACAGGGTGGGCCAAAAAAGACCCCTCCTAGGTTTTTTGGCATATATTTTGGCCAAAAGTAAGAATTTCCAAATGAAATTTTACGGGCTTATTGACAATTCATAGCCTATTTGCACATCATGGCCAGATTTCATTAAAATATTTCAAAAAGAACAAAAGTTATACCACTTTTACTGAGGCCACCCACCGTTTTTTGACGATTCAAAAACGTAACGCTACAGAAAACAGCAAAAACGCGATTTTATTAAGTCACATCTCAAATAACTGTTGTGAAATGAATTTGATAGTGCTTCACAACTTGTGTTCAAACTTCAATGTGGCCACCACCATTGACAAAACTTCTTTTGAGTCTCTTTGCAAAGTTCTTGATGTCCCTATTGATGCGTTCCAAAGCCAAATCTTCTCATGTTAACTCCAATGCGCCCATCAATACTCTTACCACTCTTGGTTTTGGTTGCAGATTGTGATATTTCTTCAGCATAGCTCTCCACAATTGACTATCAATCCACCAGGTTCAAATCCGGAGATTTGGGGCCATTGGCTCTGTCAATGAAACAATCGAGCCGATCTCCTTTCATTCACGGCAAATCTCTTAACTCTCAGCTCAACTCTTAATGTTTGCGCTCTCACTGTTTATCAGAATTAACGTTGCTCAATGTATCTCTAGAATCTTGCTTAAGAGGTGTCTGAATAAACATTTTGTCTGTCATTGACACCTTGGCCATTTTCATTTTTTAGAATTTTGAATTGCATTGCTTTAATAACAAAATGACTGATCTGACAGATTCCTTATTTGCCGACGTGATTGTCATCTTGCACAGTGACTTCACAGTTACGTGCAGCTACGCTGGTACCCTGTTTCTTTTTTAAATAGTAATAATAATGATCATCTATCAATATCAAGGCTATTTGATAGCAATTATTTGAGATGAAACCTAATAAAATCATGTTTTTGTTACTTTTTGTTGCGTTACGTTTTTGAATAGTCAAAAAACTGTGAGTGGCCTCACTAAAAGTGATATACCTTTTATTCTATTTCAAATATTTTGATGAAATCTGGCCGTCATATGCAGGTATGAATTGTCTTTAAGCCTCTAAAATTTCATTTCGATATTCTTACTTCTGGCCAGGATATTGACCAGAATAATTAAATTGGTTTTTTCGTACTTTTTGTTGCGTCGCGTTTTTGGAACGTCAAAAAACGGTGGGTGGTCTCACTAAAAGAGATATAACTTTTGTTCTGTTTGAAATATTTTTCTAAAATTTGGCCATGATGTGTAAATATAAATTGTCTATAAGCCTGTAAAATTTCATTTGGAAATTCTTACTTTTGGTCAAGATATTAGCAAAAAACCTAGGATGGGTCTTTTTTGCCCACCCTGTATATATATATATATATATATAATATGAGGCCTTCTATCAATAACTTAATCTTCGTCTATTTCTCAAACTGACATAACATAGTATTTGAGTATAATCAGTATACTATACGGTAGTTTCAGCTTCTCGGAACTTTTGTTCGAGCGCATGAATATATGAATGTGACGTCGGCAGGCCTACTGCATTCGCCGATCACAGCACTAATCGCTTTTGTCATCTCATGGTCGTCATCTTCGTTCTTCGCTATAGCATCATAATTATACTTGCCATCATTAAAGTGTCACCATCTTTCGCATGTTTCCGGTCGGATTCATTCAAAATATAATTTGCGTGAAAAGTAAATAAACTCAGGGGCGGGTCCAGAGGGAGGGGTAGACGTAGTAGAGTAATAGTTGTCCCGGGAGACACTCGGCTTCATATCCCGCAGATGTGGCCGTCCAGCAGTCCAGACCCTTGATCCGGAGTACACGGACTGGAGGAGCGCGTTTTTCGTTCACGCGTTTTCATGACATCGATAACCGTGATTGAAGAGTGGCAGATGCTTGACCAAGTGATCATCGACCGGACCATCAAACAGTAGCGTCTACGTCTACGGTCGTGTGTCCGTGAACAAGGAGGACATTTTGAACACCGGATATAGCTGAATTTCACTTCCTTTCAGGTTTTCCATGTTGGAAAGTTCAATTTTTTGGTGCTGCATTTTAAACGCTCATAAATTAGACAAACTCACGAACATTTCTAATCGGCTTTAGGATCTTGTGTATATATGGTCACTGTTGCTCTGCTTAAAATTTCAGACAAATCCTAAGAGTTTTGACCGAGTTATTACACTTCTTTTTGGGGTCTACTTTTTATCCGGACACAGTGTAGATCTACTACACATAGACCTAATTAATTTATTATCAATAGCGTGCCGCCTGTTTTTGCACATGATGTTCCCGTATAAGCTTACATAATATTCTGTCCCAAGTCAGAACCTCATTAAACACAAGCACACAACTGCTGATCGGAGAAATGATTCTGCGGAGTCTCGCCATCTGGCGTTACGTCACAGACGTTCAATTCTCTTGTCTGAATTATTTATTCTATATGGTGTCCTTTTATGATTATTATGTCTCCAGCGACAACTGACGGGAAGGACTGGACGCGGTTGCTGCTTCCATGCGTTAAAATTCACTTTCGAGTTGAGTCATTAAGGAAATTGACAGTTACTCTACTTTTATGCTTCATGCTCATGCTCATGCTCATGCCTATGCTCATGCTGATGCACATGCTGATGCTTCATGCTGATGCTTCATGCTTCATGCTCATGCTTCATGCTCATGCTCATTTAAGCCCATATTTATGGTCTACCCAAGTATCATATGTGAGGCCTACGTAGTACGTATACCCTGTGCTTTAGAAGCTGGACTGTATATCCCTACAATTAAGTTAAAATATAGACCTATTCTAATGCGGTCATTCACTCTAGCTGACAAGTCAATTATTACCAATTAAAATAGTACGTGCAGATACTTTCGGAGGGACGGCGTTAAGTACTTGCTAGACTTAGATAGAGAGAATGCTCGTGTTTGTTTGTCCCATTAGAAGCAATGTATACTAAGAGAGAAAGATGAATGCATTCAAACGGAAGCCATCTACATGTATGCGTGTGTTTGATGGCGGAGGCCACTTTCGATCCAGCGGGGGTCGAAAGAGCGGATCACAAAAGGAACCGAAAACTCTAGCAGCAACAAATCTGATCGAACTGGCAAACTGCTGCTTTTATCATTATACGTCTGCAGTATAAAGGTGTATGTAGCCAGAGGCAATTCGGCCATGGCTCTCCCATTCAGTGATTTCTGCAGGACGTGCCTCCACACCATCAGGTTCCAACAAGCTTTCAATCAAAGCAGCGTGGAATGGTGAGTGAAAGAAAAAAAATAGCAAACGACTAAAAAGGTCATCAGATTTAAAATAACCGGAGTTGCCACGAGTTTTAGACAAACGGATTTTTTTACCCAAGACCAACAATTTTGCTCCTCTCCTTTAGAAATTTATGTAGGCCTATCCGCCCCTTTATATAGTCCTACTGGTCTCGAGTACAATCGAGTTGCGTTTCAAAAGGCTTTGTATATCTTTGTCGTCGTCGTCTTGAGATTAAAAGTCTTAGTCATCGTCATGGGCGACCGTAGAATTTTTTGCAGGAGGCGGGTGGGTCAAAACAGAATGGCCAAGGTTAAAAAATTCGCAAGAGTTTCAAAAATGCAAAGAAGAAAATTAAGAATGTTTATTTTCATTGAGGTTTCTAAATGTAAACTTCTCAGTTTCGCTTTCTGTAGACTATCATTAGTATCGTGACTATCATTAGTATCATGAGTATCATTAGTATCATGAGTATCATTAGTATCACTAATATCATTAGTATCATGGTATCATTAGTTTCATTAGTATCACTAGTATCAATAGTATCATTAGTATCATGAGTATTATTAGTATCACCAGTATCGTTAGTATCATGAGTATCATTAGTATCATGAGTATCATTAGTATCACGAGTATCATTAGTATCATGAGTATCATGAGTATCATTAGTATCATTATAACGAGTGCCTTAGTGCAAAGATATTTGTTAAAAACCCAGGTGTATACTTAGTCTTTCATGTGCAGGCTGCACATCGGACGACTCATCTCCTCCACTCCAATCTGCTCTCTATCCATCGCCGGTCTATTCGCCTCGTCCCATGTCAGCTCCAAACGTCTTAGGTCCTTTCTGACTGCTTCTAGCCAATTTTTCCTCCAGTGTCCCTCGTTTCCTTTTTCCTCCAGTGTCCCAGTTCATCACTTGCTTCGCTCTCCTGTCGTCGTTCATGCGGAACCAGCATGAGTAATCTGATTCTAAAATTAGAACTCTCATTACTTCAGTTTGTTACGGAATCGATCGTCATAAATAAATAATGCTGCGGCTGCTGCTGCTGCTCAGATTTTCTCTTCTTCTCGTCTCTGCTTCGTAAAATACTGTTTCGCATCATGTCATTGTTGCTAAGACAATATACTCGATGAAGCAACAGGCGGCTACTTTAAACATTAATACAATACTTCAAAGAACGTCGCCCAATTGCCCTGACCGTTGGTCTGATCGTCTGCATGATATCGTTTCTCTGTCTCGGTCTCTGTCTGTCTGTCTCTCTTATGTGTAATTATATATAATCATATATAATTGAGCATATATATATATAATTATATATATACACCGTGTCTCAAAAAAAACTGTGCAAAATTGTTTTTGTCAGAACTTCATCAAATTTCCACCAATCTTAATAACTTTTGGTAGGTAGATGGCAAAATGGCCGAAATTGTATGCTATATATAAATTTTCCACCTCACCTGACTCATATCACCGCACTACCTTGTTAAACACAGAATACCAATTTTTCATATAACGCTCAAATTTTCTTGCTTGCAACAAACTATCTGACGACTGAATTAGCGCACAATAAAGTAAAAATATGGTTTACTTAGCCGAGTGTTTTAATTGTGATGACAGATCTGCTTAAAAGTGTTAGAATTGGTGCTCGAAATGTGCCCCGAATACACGGGCACAAGCTCTTAGACGGCGACGCAACTGACCGATAGGAGCATCAACGATCGACTGGTCAAAGCGCGCCCACTCGTTAAGCAGGAGCGTTTTGAGTTCATCGACGTTGGCTATTCTGGACCGGTAAACCCTCTGCTGCAGCACACTCCATATGCTATAGTCGACTGGGTTAAGATCCAGTGAATTCGGAGGCCAGAGTGTTGGAGGATTAAGATAAAGTCGGGCGTCTCTCGCTCCAGGAAAGAGACGGCGTCGCGCACTTGATGCGCCGGGGCGCCATCCTGTTGAAAGACAATAAATTCGCCATGGGAAATCCTGGCGTATGTCTGACGGTATCTTCTGGGCAAGAAGGTTGTCGCAATAGTAGGCCTATGCCCCATTCACTTTGACATCCGGCTGGATGCAATGAATTTCAGTGCAGCCAAGCTTCGAGACGCCGTTATATGAAAAATTGGTACAACTGTGTTTAACAAGGTAGTGCGGTGATATGAGTCAGGTGAGGTAGAAAATTTATGTATAGCATAAAATTTCGGCCATTTTGCCATCTACCTGCCAAAAGTTATTAAGATTGGCGGAAATTTGACGAGGTTCTGACAAAAACAGTTTTGCACAGTTTTTTTGAGACACGGTGTATATTGATTTTTTAAATGTCTACCTGATTTGGCCCTGTTTCCTTCGTGCTGCTCTCTATATGTGCCTCGCGTACGTCCCGTGCGAAATACTGTCCGGACAACGGATTGAGAATAGTCTGACATAAATTATTATCTCTACCTTGTGTATTACTACACCGTTTATCTTATACCTTATGCTCTAGCCTCTAGTCGCATGCATCACATGGACAGCTATCCTCATTGATGCATTGCGTTTATATACGTTACCAATAGCAACCTTCGTTGCTAAGGTAAACCACACAGTGCTTATTGTCTGGGGTTTTTCAAATCGTCTGCTGGGGTATGCACCGTTGCTATTCTCATCATCATCGTCGTCGTCGTCATCGTCGTCGTCATCATCATCATCTTTCTGCACCGAATACCTCGTCTTTGTATACTCGCAACAGAGATCGTTTACATATTTCTTTTTATACATTTTGTCTTCCAACCTCTCCTAATGCATGCCATCCTCCTCCTCCAGTTTTCTCCTCCTTCGTCTACTCCTCCATCTCCTTCTTCTCCTTCTCCGTCTCCTCCTCCTTCTCCTCCTCCTCCTCCTCTCCTTCTAGCCTGTCCTCCTTCTTTATTCCGTACTTGACGGACATGAGCACAGAAATCACAAAGAAGAGGTCGCTATAGCCTACGCAGATACAATGTTGCTGCAGCACGAGGGACACAGAGCGGCATCAGTTAAGAAGGCAGACAAAGAGCGGCGGGGGCATGCAATCCCTCAATCAAGCAGACAGAAATATATATATATATATATATATATATATATATATATATATACAACTGCATGTCCGTCTTAGCCAGATGTCTGTCTGTCTGTCTGTGTGTGTATGTGTCGCCTAACCTGCAACGTCTGAATATATATATATATATATATATATATATATATATATTCAGACGTTGCAGGTTAGGCGACACATACACACACAGACAGACAGACAGACATCTGGCTAAGACGGACGGCACGAAAGAAACAAGGACAGCTAGAAAGACAAGCAGAGGTATAGAAGCGCATGCGCAGCAGACGACATTGTTGAGCATCGGCCAATGTTCGTCTCGATGAATGGATGAACGTACAATGCTGAAGGTTATTACGTGTGGACGATGAATGATCCTGGGAATAATAATAATCTGCAGATCTCGATTCATCCTTCGACGGACGACGGTCTTTCTATTTCCAGGCTATTTCCTCTGAGGACGAGGGAGGACCGAGTAACGGATGGATCATGGAAGGACGTCTTAGAGGGGTTGCCCACTCCAACCCCTAAAGGGCAAGGACGGGCGTCAGGCATCCCCCCCTCTTCTGGGCAGATGATGGGAAAAGGTTTTTTCGGCTTTCGTCCGATGAAGCTCTTTGCATCCCAGATTTGCTGGACCCCATTGCTGTGTGTGTGTGTGTGTGTGTGCGTGTGCGTGTGTGTGCGTGTGCGTGTGCGTGTGTGTGTGTGTGTGTGTGTGTGTGTGTGTGTGTGTGTGTGTGTGTGTGTGTGTGTGTGTGTGTGTGTGTGTGTGTGTGTGTGTGTGTGTGTGTGTGTGTGTGTGTGTGTGTGTGTGTGTGTGTGTGTGTGTGTGTGTGTGTGTGTGTGTGTGTGAACTGAAAGAGGAAGATAATGTGGAAATTCAATAAACGTACACGTGGTGGCAACATGGAAGCGAAATAAAAGAGACGGAAAAGATTAAGACTAGAGTTTAGGATCAGATTATGGGATATCTCTAATTATGGGTCAGTGAACGAGTTTTCAATCAGACCGATGACCACTGACCGATGACCACTGACCGATGACCACTGACCGACCAACCCACAGTCCGATTGGCTGATGGAGAGGGCGTGGGAACGACAACAGGTGATCATCGAAGTCGTGAAACTGAGGTAGGTAACCGTATATTGCTGAAGTAGTACTAAAATTATATTTCCCAATGCGGATGAATAATAATTATATCTGGAGCAGACGAGACTAATCGTCAACTGCAGAGCTCGCGTAGGATGTGGGGGCTCTGCTGATGGGTAGTTCTCAACGTATACACGAGAGCATTCATTAGGCAGCAGATGGCAGCAGCATTCACCGCTGCCTGATTAATCAGGATGTCTAATTAAATAGGAATGACTAATTGATAAGGAATGCATAAATTGATAAGTGTGTTGAGTTGTCCACAGACACGAGTTCTTCCAAATATTCAAGTCCAAGTAAATTTATTTCTAATATTCACATACACAGGCACAAAAATACTCTAATGCAGGGCTTTTAAACGTGCAGTTTTACACAAAATGTGCAGTTGTAGCTGAATTTGTGCAGTTGTGAAAGTAGTTATGTGCAGTGGAAATCATTAGAAAAGGTAATTGGAGGCCGGTTTACCACGGAAGAAGGACATGTGCAGTGAAAAATAAGCAGGAAGGTTAAATAAAAAAATGTAAAAGTTGATTAGCAAAAAATTCATCAAATTTTTCGTCGCCGACTTGCAACATTTCTTGGGAAATTTTTCAGAATTTCGCCTAACAAAAGACGCACTAAAAAAACTTCCTTGTTGTGCAGTTCTGCAAATTTCTTTTAAAAAGCCCTGCTCTGTTGCTCTAATGGTTGTTATTGATCATCACCTGCAATAAATGAACAGTCGTATCGTGCCATTACCCTATCCAGTACTCACGTATATGCAGGGGCGCATCTGCAGGTTGCATCTCGTCTTTGTGCACGTGTGTAACCTCGCACGAAAAAGAAATAAGTGAAACTGCGTCTGGAAATTAATGGAGATGTGATTGACCTGACCTAGGCATGCAGGCACACAGATAGACAGACAGACATACTAAAAGACAGACAGACAGACAGACAGATACACAGACACACAGACACACAGACATACTGACACACAGACAGACACACAGACACACACAGACACACACAGACAGACAGACATTATAGGCAGGCAAGCACACAGACAGACATACAGACAGACAGAGACAGTCAGAGGAGCTCAGAGATTAAACATCTTCGTGTCATGTAGCCTACCTATATAGCCTCTTTGTTTTCCTTACTTTTCCTCCAACTCCATCGCTTCAAATGATCCCTTCCGTCTCTTGCTTCCTTGCTTCCTTCCTTTCATCCGCTTCTTTATCAGCTTCTTCCTTCTCGTTGGTTTATAGTTTTTATTTTTTCTGTTCAACACATGCAACGTATTCTCTCTGCTCCACTGCATGATCATCAATATGATCATTATCGTAAAGACCATAATGATCATCATCGTCATCATCGTCATCATCATCATCATCATCATCGTCATCATCATCATCATCATCATCATCATCATCATCATCCTACGCCGCGTGCTCTCTGTATTCGTTTTTTTTCTTCATTTCTACTTTCTTTTGAGTCCATTCTTTTCCTGTTCTGCGGTTGCTGGTACTGCTGGCACTGATGGTACTGCTGGTAGTATTTCTGTACCTCGTCTCATCAGCTGTACACTTGCAGCCGGCTGGTGAAGGCAGTTGGGCAGAGAGAAAAATACAGAGAGGGACAGACAAGCACACAGACAGAGAGAGACAGACAGACACACAGACAGATACACAGAGACAGAGACAGAATTAGAAAGACAGATACAGACACACACACACAGAAGAGAGAGAGAGAGAGAGAGAGAGAGAGAGAGAGAGAGAGAGAGAGAGAGAGAGAGAGAGAGAGAGAGATGGAGAGAAAGTGAAAGAGACTTTATGTATCGATTTATGTCACACTTGTTTGCCTCACTGCGTCAATCGACTTCTCAGTCTTTATCCGGTCTCTGCCACAACACAACAATAACTTCAACTGCTTCTAGCATACCATGCATCAACTGCATCAACTGCATCTGCTGCATCAAATGCATCAACTGCATCCTCGTTAAGCATATTTTTAAGTAGGCCGATATATGCCGAGTTCTGCTGGAAGTTTGCATGCCTGCAGGTGCTTCTCGTATACTTCTCGTATATATAGGCTACTTCTCGTTTACTTCTCGTTCACTTCTCGTATACTTCTTGTATATACTTCTCATGATGGTAATTTTCGTGCAATTCTACAATTGCTACTCTACATCACAAGTTTCATTTCCACCAGTTTTTACCATTTGTTACCATTCACTGGTTATACCATTACCTTATGTAGTCATAGACATAGGGCGCGGTGGTGTAGTTCGTTGCCTTGCAGCCAGAGGGTTGCAGGTTCGAATCCACCTCAAGTCGCCGCGTAGGGACCTTGACCAAGTCCTTCACTCGCAATTGCTTATCGCTTCGGCGTGAAACTCCGATTCAGTGTCCGCTCTGTAGTCGGGAGCGCTTCTGAGTAGATTTCTTGAACGGGCGCTATAGCAAGTGCACATAGGCCTACACATACTGAACTGTGATCTTTCTGCACGTGATGACCCCCACTTCATTATGGATGCTTCTCCTACTCCAGCTGATGTCCTTTCCGCCCAATTCCTTTCATTTGGCGACAAGAAATTCCGTCACGTTTCTGTTGGTCTAAGACTTTAAGTGCGCATGTACAAGTTGAGATTCCTGACTTCTTCTTCCAGTGACAGCGTTTCCATGGTGCGATCGCATACCATCCATCCATCCATCCATCCATCCATCTCCATGTTTTCCATCAGTTTCCAGGCAATGCTATTTCCGCAGACATCTTAATTGCACGCTCATCAGAAATCCGATGCAGCCTCTCGATTCATGTCTTTAAAGAGCAACAGCTTTCTCTTTCCCCCACCCCACTCCAGCCCCACTCCCACCCCACCCCCAACCCACGTGCATGACCTTTCAAGTAGGATCTATTCTCTGTCGGTCGGTGCAAACAGCAGACTAATATGGCAAGTTAGCGCATACGCAAATTGATTGCTAATGAGGGCGCCACATGTTTCGAGAGCCCATGCGAATTTAGCATTTTATCGACATTTTTAACAGTCTATTTATAGCTGTTGTTTATCGCCTGTCAAATCCGAATATAGAATAATAATATATGGATCTGTATAGATCGGTATACGTGGCTTACATTTTCCTGCAAATTATTTTGTCTGCATGCGATAGTTAATACGTCATCTCTGCATAGTAATTATAATCGCGAAATGAGTCTATGAATGAGGTATATCGGCGAACTATACCTGAGCATAGTTAGTTAAAAAATATTCCTTTCATGAAAAGAATTGCATCTGTCTTCTCCAAATGCAAATTATTGTAAATGCCAATTGATCGAAACTGTACCACATGTCATTCACATCATGGTCTGCACTGAAAATGGAAAGGTTACTGCTCTCATTTTACTTGATCTTTCTGTCGCTACAGTTACAACACACTCCGTCCTGAAACTCTAAAGCATATGCCTCTAGTTAGGGAATGCATAACTATGGAACAAAAATATTCGGCCAAACAGAGATTTTACAAATCATGATTGAGTGTTGAATTATTTATTTGAATATATATAGGCCTATGCATGTAATATGTACGTGTTTATCTACATTATACATATACTAAATACTCATGGTTGACATTCGTATATACATGTATAGCCTATGTATACTAGCTGGGGTACCCGACGTTGCCCGGGAAATTTAGGATACGACCCGCTCCCGGCCACAATCACGCCACACTCCACCCCATCCCACCCCCACCCCACAACACCCCACCACTGACATATTATTTAATATATAATTATATTATAATATAATTATAATTATATATTGCAGGCGGTCTGCTCAGTTAGTATAGTTAAGATTTGTGTATTCTGTGATCTCCGTTCTTGTGAATTGTTTCAACTGCATAATTGTAAATTGTAACCGGTTGCGGTGTGTCAGCCGGATTGTTAATAAAGAGAATATTATTATTATTTAATGCATTCATTTTAAAATCTGGTGCATCTTACGGTTTTACGTTTCACAACAATTATCGTCCAACGATCTCTGTTAATTATTTTGTGTGAGAGGACTCAGTCGAGTGGAACTTACATTATGGAGTTATATTTGTACTTAATCTCAGTCACTGCTTCTCGGTTGTTAAATCGCTAACGAGTCTCTGCTCGCGGTTCTTTAGGTTGGGGGCATCACGTTCATTCACAATTTATTATATATGTGTGTACATGTATATGTACTTGTTAGTCACTCGGTTCGGTCATCGATATTAACCTATTGACTAAAATTAATCACATCATTATTTCAATGTCCTCAGGCAGGTTGTGCATCATTTACCGGTCTCATAATATATATAATTATATATAATAGTATATATTATATACTTCCGCTATATATGACTCAGATAATTATATCTGTCTTAATCACCAATTATAAGTTTTTCAATTCAGAGTTAGACCTAGCTATCTGGAGTTAGATATAATATGGGCCTATGGCTCGAGTTTCGAGTCAGCTGACATACTATAAGCTTACACACCCTGCAGTAGAAAATGTCTTATCGTATATTTATACTGTGAGTCGACTTTTTGCAGAAGCCGTTAGTCAGGCGTAAACGAAAGAGGAAAGCAAGAGCAGAGAATCAGATAACATTGGTTTCAAGCGGAGAGGCAAAACGCATTCAACACCAGATTGATTAAGAATAAGCCACGGTGGGTAATGTTGCCTAAACACATGTAGGTTCCTGATCGAAGAACCAAAAACCAGACAATAGTCTATCTATGTGGGCCAGTAAATAATATCAGACATCTCACAGTTATTCAAGGACATTTAATGGCAGATGTACCAATGCTTTTAGTTTCGGAATAACTAACGCTGCTGCTGCTGTTACTGCTGCTGCTGCTTCTACTACTACTACTACTACTACTACTACTACTACTACTACTACTACTACTACTACTACTACTACTACTACTACTACTACTACTACTACTACTACTACTACTACTATTACTACTACTACTACTACTACTACTACTACTACTACTACCACTACTACCACTACTACTACTACTACTACTACTACTACTACTACTACTACTACTACAACTACAACTACTAGGCCTACCACAACAACTACTACTACTACTACTTCCACTACTACTACTACCATTATTATTATTAGTAGTATTATCGTTATTATAACTACTATTGCTATCATTTACCCGAGGTACATTGTAGAAATAGGCTAATCTATCAAGAACAGAAAAAATATTTCAGAAGTAGAATCTTCGATAAATAAGGCCTAGTCCCATCATTTTTTATTATTCAACAGTTTAACGACATCATATAACTACAAAGGTTGTTGACGTCTTTAAAGTTTGATGTATTGCAGCTCACTTTTGTTCAACTGTTCAGCAGTTTCTGTTTGTACTTTCTTTTTCTTTGTTTTTTCCTTTTGTTCTTTTTTTGTTCTTTTCTTTTCTTTTCTTCCTGAATTTGACTAACCGCCTTTCATGACGATAGTGTTCACCAAATGGCCGTAGTCGATCCTCTTTTATACATGCATCATTATTTATTATTTAGCATATGTGCAAAATTATGCCCACATGCATTTATATATATATATATATATATATATATATACATATGTCACCATAATTACATATGCCTATAATTCTTTATATACAAATGAGCACATGTACACATGTGCCCACATATGTATTGTCATTATGTACACTTATGTATTATTATCATTAATTTAGACATTTCATGAAGTTCACATGACATAAAATCTAGGCCTATTTAGTTTGATTAACATCAATTCTTATGAGTTCTCATTTCATAAAGTTCACACGACACAACATCTACTTATTTAGATCAACATCAATTCATATCATTTCTCATAATCTCATATTTGCAAGCAATTTTCAATGTTCATATTTCACCAATAAAGTTACAAGCAGATAAGATATTCAACATTAATATGAAAATCAAAGTATTCACTCTTCAGCCATCATTTAGCAGCTTAAACAATAATATTAAGACCATTTTATTCAATGCCTGTTTCATCTATTACAGAATTATTCAAAATTTTATCAATCCCCACACACACATATACACACGCACATACGCATGCACGCACACAAACATAATCATATCAATTTAATAATGCAATAAACAAAAAAATCAAGGATAAAAGAAAACTTATGAAACATTTAAAAAAAAATTATCTTTGTGAAATTGAAGCAAAACCATCTAAATTTATAATTCACATACATTTCACATTACACACAAGCCAATTATTATGTAACATTCTATGAACAGTCTTAACAGACATCTCCACTCTATAACCTAACTAACCACAGTTATCGCTGACAAATTGCATTTCCAATTCAGTTCAAGGCCAATTACCTGAGGCATTTAGTGATCAATGTGTTAGCAGATTATACATTTCTTAAATATAATATTTAATATAATTATATATACTTTTTACATAATTTTTCCATTAGTTATAGTCATTAGTATATTATAAGCTTCAAGATAAATATCTTGAATAGAAAATATACTTTTAACAGTGCATTCTACTTTTTTGTCCGCACATTTTTTAAGTAGTAAAACTGATATGTCATTCTTCTTGCAAGCAAACAGCGTATGTTCGATTGTTTCTGGCACTTGACATTCAGAGCACAGGTCTGTTGTGCTTTTACCTATCACTTTCAACCAGTTGTTATTAAGGACATGCCCCATTCTAAGTCTGGTAATTTGAACTTCTCGTTTCCTTATAGAATCCATAAATTTTATATCAGTGGATACCAAAGGCTGGATAGATTTGTAAAATCTCCCTTTTCCTTCATTATCATATTCATTTTGCCATATATTAATAACATATTTCTTTATTAATGAATAGATTTCCATCAATTCGAGATAATTTGTTGAGTTAATCTCCGGTGTCTCTTGTCCTTTCTTTGCTAGGGTGTCTGCCATTTCATTTCCAGATAATCCAATATGGCTAGGGATCCATGCTATGACTATACTACTATTTTTAAGTTTATTAATATTATCTATAAATTCCAGAAATAAATTAGGCCGTGAACTAGACTTATTTTCTTTTATAGATGTGGCTACACTTAGGGAATCAGTATAAATAATATACTTATTTGTACTGTCATTCACATTTTCACTTTGAATAATCCATTTTATCGCTTCAATAATGGCTGTTAATTCAGCAGAATAAATGGAGGAATTATCTGCTAGTCTATAAACATTGTGAGAATTCACAGAGGGAATATAGAAAGCTGCAGACACTACATTTTCAAATTTAGATCCATCTGTATAAATTGACGTGTGATCATTGTATTTATCAATTAATTGTAATGACAAAGAAGACATAATATTAGGAGAATCCGTCTTTTTGTTTATATGTTTTTTCAAGAACAGATCTACTTTAGTGGTTTTATTAAGCCATGGAGCGGTTAACGGTTAGTCCCATCATCCTTCACTTCTGCCATTATATAGCGCCAGTGATAAATACACAAGTCATCGGTCGATGGTATTTAAAAAAGCAGGACGTAATCGGACGAATATCAAGAAGATCCGTCCGCTCGGAAAAGGAGTCCACAGCATATAGGATAGAAAACCAAATCGAAATGTAGGTAATAAATGGAAGTCTGAAGATGTGAACAAAAATAACACAATTGACTGATCTGATTGATCAGAATGACCAGAACCAGAAAGGAAATTGCAAAATCGATATCCAGCGACCGATAAGTACGTTCATCAAGACGTATATATTCCTACGACTATATACAGAGAAGATCGCCTGCATGCACGTTGAATAATGATTTCTGGGTAATATAAAGACCGATATTGAGCGTCGAGAATAGCCAGAGATCAATAAACTATATACGTGATATTATATTATGCGTGCATGATATTATATACTATAAGCCGCAGTTTTTAACCCTTTACCGACCGTGTGTAGCCTATAGGATTTCCAATAGCAGTTACTACATTCTGATGGGCAAAGGCAAGGGGTAGTATGCATGTCGAAGATGGAAAATGTCGGCACGTATACCTGTACGTTACATGTGGTAATTGTTGTAGGCCTATTGCAAATAAACGACGACTTCTCAACTCTTCTGAGTTTCGTAATTATTTTGGACTTTAAGATACCGACAAGGAACTATAGTTACGGGATACGCTACAGTTACAGTCAGAAAGACGTTAAAGAACTATTATATATATATATATATAATATAATATATATATATATATATTATGGATTAATAAAACATCCTATATTGGCCTGCGTATAATTGCGTCATGATGCATAGCCTACAGTGCATGGTCAAGGCGACTTGAGACCATATGTGTGCCAAAGGTATATATAGCCTAAACGCAGAGAAATGACGCTTATATAGGCAACATTTGCCAAAACTTTTAACCACCAAAGTCTTTCTTTATTTGTTAACACGAACCTAACTTCTTCATTAGCCACTTGAATCATAGGTTTGCATACTTCACATAGCTTACGTCTACAGCCATGGCTAATGGCAACTTTGTTTTGCTAAAAAAAAGCAAATCAGCGCAGGCGAATGACCACAAGAACACAGTGAAGGTTCCTACACTTTTTGAGAACATTAAAAAGAACAGTCTTAGAAAAAATACGATTAATAGACTGCGCTCTGGTCCGCTTACGATTTTGAAGTTTGGCCAAATAATAAGAGTCTCCCTCCCTCTCTGTCTGTCTACAGTGTCTCTGTCTCTATCTGTCTGTCTGTCTGTCTGTCTGTCTGTCTGTCTGTCTCTTTCTCTCTCACACACACACGCGCGCGCATATTCATGCTCACAAACAAGCATACATTCATGTGGAGGGTCTATTGAAGGAATGACTGATGTCTGATTCGGATTCGGCGTCTGATAACCAGTCGACTGTTCTCTCTGTTCTGTGGAATCGATCGTCGATCGTTTGGTGGGAATATTCCTCCTCAGCAGAGTCTTTCGCCGTGAGGAGGAGGAGGACGGAGAGTGCATCGTGGTTAATGGAGCCAAACACCACCGCCGCCCAGATAGCAATAACACAAAATAATAGAAGCCGTAATATGGATAGCAACTGCATCAGCAGCAGCAGCAGCAGCAGCAGTAACAGCAGCAGTGACAATAGCGGTTACAATAAGCATCAATAACAGCAGATTCAACAGCGGAGGTATGTGTATACGTGTATGTGTGTATACTATGTATATATATATAATGTATAGGGTGGGCCATAAAATAGTACCTTCTGAAGTTCTGAGGTTTTTTGCCAATATCTTGGTCAAAAGTTTGAATTTTTAAATAAAATTTTACAGGCTTAACGAGAATTTATATTTACACATGACGGCCAGATTTCATCAAAATATTTCAAACAGAATAAAGTGATATCACTTTTAGTGAGACCACCCCCTGTTTTTGACGATTCAAAAACGTAACGCAGCAAAAAGTAACAAACGATTTGATTAAGCCATGTCTCAAATAGAGAGACTAATTGTTATCAAATCAACTTGATAGTGCTTCACAACTTGTGTTCAATGTGTTCACCACCTGTGCCCACGCTTGCTCTGAGTATCTTTGTAAAGTTCTTGATGGCTTTGTTGATGTGTTCCAGAGTTAAATATTCTCATATCAACTCCAATGTGACCATCAATTCTCTTATCGCTCTTGATTTTAGCAGCAGATTGTGTTATTTCTACAGCATAACTCTCCACCCTTGATAACCCATCGGGTTGAAATCCGGAGATTCGGGACCATTACCTCTTCTCAATGAAACCAGAACAATTGACATTCAGCCGATCTCTTTCATCAACCGCTTATTTCAGAACTCCAACTTAGGCGTAACTGTTAATTTCTGGGCTCTCACTATTTTTCAGAGTAAGCGATGATTACAGCTTTAGCTCCACAATTTTTTTCTTAAAGTGTCTGAATAACCATTTTGTCTACCATTGACAACTTGGGAATTCAAATTTTTTAGAAATTTAAATTTCGTTGTTTTTATAGCAAAATTATTTTTCTGACACATTCCTTATTTACCAACTTGATTGTCATCTTGCTAAGTGACTTCACAGAGACGTGCCGCTACGCTGGTACCCTGTTTCTTTTTTAAATAATAATAATAATAACGATTAGATAATCAATATAAAGTTCATTTGATAACAATTATTTGAGGTAGACTATGACGATAAAATCGTGTTTTAAAAAACTTTTTGTAACGCTATGTTTTTGAATCGTCAAAAAAACCGGTGGGTGGTCTAACTAAAAGTGGTATAACTATTGTTCTGCTTGAAATATTTGGCGGAATTTGGCCATTGTACGTAAATATGAATTGCCTTAAAGCCTGAAAAATTGCATTAAGAAATTCTTACTTCTGGCTAAGATATTGGCAAAAACCTTAGGGGGTACTTTTCATTGCCCACCCTATGTATACATAACCATATAGGCCCTATACATATGCTTATACATATGCTTATGTAGGCCTATGTGAAGGCCTACGCATGTATAATAATGTATATATACATGTGTATATACATGTGTATATCTATAATTATTATATGGCATCCCGAATGTAAGCGTGCGTTGCAACAGCTTCGTTCGACAACTGAGAGTTTGTTTTGATAATTATTTTTCGATCGTCTGCTGTTTTTTTGCAGTTTTGACAGATGAGTTTTTCCAATCGAATAATTGATCGAAACGTTGAAATGTTTTCTCCGTCAGTCGTTTTACGTCACCCAGATGCAAATTGCGCATGCGCTTCAATCACCCTATTTATAGCCGCTGTCGTCTGCTTCGCTCCCGCCTCCGCCGCCTCTGCTGCCACCTAGCGGACCAAAATGGATCTTTAAGCCGTGTGCTGTCGTCAAACGTGAACTCATCAATTTCCATATCAGAGTTCCTCACCCATCGTGCTCAGTGCTCACAGTCATAGGACTATAGGTCAGTTTTAGGCATTTTTTCTAGTCTGAGAACCTTTTTAAGGTCGTCGAAGACACTCTTGCATTCGTAATTTCGTAGACGCCCGACAACATTGACATGGGCGCCCGCACATAGGGGCAAGAAGGGCACTTGCTCCCCCTCTGGAAAATTGACACCTATTTTTACTAACTACTACTTTGTGTTTTAACTAATTATTTCCCATTAAAACACTACTGATACGAATGATACACACAGTGAAAGTCAGACATCGACATTTAGAAATCACTGTAGAAACAAACACGCTCGTAATATTCAGTCTTGCAATTTTTAAACTCTTCCAAAAATCTGTAACAATGACTATTGATTTTTAACCCTACTGTGGGTGCCCATGAAAATAGTAGGCCTGTCGATTATAGCCTACATGATTGAAATCTCGCTGTAATACAACCTTTCACAACTGCAAAAGATTAATTTCGATAAATTACACTGATGTAAACATTTGACATTTTTCAAAGGCACAATGAAATTACTTGAGAAAGATCTGCTTATACACCAGCGTTATATATAAAATCATCATCATCATCATCATCATCATCATCATCATCATCATCATCATCATCATCGATAACCTTGGGTTCAATGCCCGTAGGAGTCCGATGCCACTCTCTGTCTGAGTCTGTCTCGCGTCATGTTGCCCAACTTCAATCAGTCCGGTCAGCAGGTCTGCTCCATACCATTAACATTTTGGAGCAACTAGACCACCTTGTCTAAATGAAGAGAATATTGGGAGAGAGGCATGAAGGACACTACTGATACGAATGATATACACAGTGAAAGTTAGACCTGGGTCAATGCCCGTATGTGTCCCACGCTCTCCCCCGACTCTCTCCACCGGTCTGTCCTGACCGGCCTGTGCATGTCTGCCCCACATCATGACACCTTGAAGCATCTGGGTCGCTATGCCACTTATGCCGTGGTTTTTGCGGATTTCAATCGTCTTGGTCTTTTACTGCCAGCGTATCGCCACCCATCTGGCAAACCTTCCTCCTTTTGTCCGGGCTTAGGACCGGCACAGGGAAGTTGTTGGTTCCCTGTAGCGGAGGATGGATGCAGTTTAACGTCGTGCCCAGGACATATATGAAATCAGGTCTGCTATATATAAGCTAGGCTGCGTTTGGTCCATTTTGCATGCTGCCAGTACAGAATCTAAGTAGGTCAAGCTGTAGAGACACTTGGATAATTGCCTCTGGTCGTCACGCCTCGGAATTTCCACCCAAAACGTTTTGCATTAAGAAACCGCTTTGAAAAATGACCTTCTTCTCACTTTCCAGCTTTGCTTTTTTAAAGTTCTTGCTGCTAAGATATTTAAGGTTCCTTGACCATCTTAAAAATTTTGCCCCCTCCTTTCTGCGTGCGCCCACGAAAACTGATAATTGAACTGGTGATAAACCGAGGGCAGAACTGAAGATAGCCCGAACTTGTAGCGATGTATTGATTTTTGTCTTGCATGATATATAGGCTAAGCGAGATGCGATGGTAAAGAATAATATTAATATGATCTTCTAATCTCTTACAAAGTGACTAAATGACTCGCCCACTGAGCCACATACATTCGCATTGATATATGGGTCATTGATTCCTGACGTGTAGCCTGTTAAAAAGCTGCAGACATTCTGGTTCCAAGCATGAAATCTGTGCGTGTTGAGAGCTTGAGACACAGCTTAATAATTGTTTGATTTAATGACCTAAGAGTTCTGACTCGCGCTTGATTGAACATAATTCTACAAAGTGTAGACTGTAGAGGCCTAGAGTAAGCAAGTATGAACAGTCTTGCTCCTCCTCCTCCTCCTCGTCCTACACCTCCTCCTCTTCCTCTTTCTTCTTTCTTCTTCCTCTCTTTCTGCTCCTTATCCTCCTCCTCCTCCTACACCTCCTCCTACTCCTGCTCTTCCTCCTACTCCTCTTCCTCTTTCTTCTCCCTCTCTTTCTTCTCCTCGTTCTCCTCCTCGTCCTCCTATATATCATTGTGCCTGTCACTACAAATGGTTATTTAAAGAGGTTCCTCGTTTGTTTGCAAATGACAGACGGTCATCTATCAACAGTTGACTGAATCAAAGTCAAGTCCTTTGCTTCTGTGGTAGGCCGTGCGTTTCTTTTCAACGTTTTTTCTTCTATTTTTAGAAATTCACAAAACAGAAGCAGTGTTGCTGTCATGACATGGAAACAATTCTCGCCTAACTGTCTATTGTGGTAGAGGTGACGATCGGCTCGTTGAGTACTTCAGGGCCATTTCATTTTATGCAGGCCTATAAACTAACAAGTTCTAGGTTTACTATCAAAACCGTGCACACAAAACCGCGAATATCAAAACAGCGCACGATCATTGCCGCGCTTGTATGCGCATTTGCTGAAGTTTGATAATTGACTATTTTCTTCAATCCAGCTACCATTGGAGCAACATTATTTTTTCATAAATCCAACTTGTATTAAAATAGAGGTTGGATTGTTTATTTGTCTCAATCCAGCTCCTATTTAATCAAGAATCTTTTCATCAATCCCACTTCTATTTAAAAAATAATAATTTTCATCAATCCAACTTCTATTTAAACAGCAATTATTTATCTCGATCCAGCTTCCATTTAATAATTTAGTTTTAATTTTTAATTTAATTTAATTTCATAGTTCGTTTGGATCCGAATGCTGGCTTCTTACCATATATAATTATGTGAAATTAACTGTAGGCTAATAATTACCGGACTTTGATGATGATGACCCTGAGCGTTGTTGCCGTCATAATTGTCATCAACAACAACATCACGATCATCATCATCATCATCATCATCATCATCATCATCATTATCATCATCATCATCATCATCATCATCATCATCATCATCATCATCATCATCATCATCATCATCATCATCATCATCATCATCATCATCATCATCATCATCATCATCATCATCATCATCATCATCATCATCATCATCATCATCATCATCATCATCATCATCTTCATCATCATCATCATCACCACCACCAACAACACCACCACCAACAACAACAACATCACGATCATTATCATCATCATCATCATCGCCAACAACAACAACATCACGATCATCATCTTCATTAAGTCAATACCACCATTGCAATCTTGATCATCATCATGATCATAATCATAACCTTTATCATCATCATCATCATCATCATCATTATCGTCATCATCGTCGTCATCATCATCATCATCATTGTCATCATCACATCTGTAGTCCAAGGTCTGTATGCATGTGTGCATGCATTTGTATAGATCTACAATCATGTGAATAAATATTCCTATACGAACGTTGGCTTCTTAATATAATGCGAGACATGATTGCGAGGCTCTTGATATACAGTACAATGGCAAACGAGATCAATACAAAGTGTTTATGGTTAAGACGTTCTTTGCTAACAACTGGATCCATAAAAAGGCGCAAATGAAGGTCATAAAGACTACAAAGTCTTGTATTAATCCTATATATATATATATAAAATATAGGCTATATGTCTTACAAAAATAGATATGTGTGTGTACATGTTTTCTGTGTCTTACCATACGTGTACCGTGTATACATGTATACTGTTCTTCCATGTCTAAATATATAATTATATATATATATATATATATATATATATATATATATATATATATAGCGGCAAAGAGAGCTGTTGAGTCGTTGACCTATATATGCATATATATACACACATATATCAGTATATAATCTATATATAATATATATGCTGTGAAATTGCGACAGTTCCACGCGTCATTGGCTTTGCAATAGCAATGGCTTGCAAACTGCATGGGATGCAAGGCTGTAATGGTCTTAGAGGGATCGAGTGGGACATATAGAGAGAGGACTGCAGGCATTGGCATTGACCAGAGCTAGGACGCTTACCATTCCTGCAGACGTGATGGTTATATAGCGCCCATATATCTCTTGTTCTCGACTGCGCTGCAGCCAAGGGCTACAGAGAATCGATACATGTTCTAGTTTACTATAGAACTTACATAGACTTAATGGTACATTGATTAAGTCATTGTGACAGTCGTCTGCAATAGACTCCACACAAGCGAGTATACATGCAAACAGTGTATTATGGGTAACATCATTAACATGCATTACGTGCACTTAAGTATATTATCTCCGTCTTATAATAAGAAGAAAGACAGAAACAAATTTATCGTGATTCCATGTCCAACGATGGCAGAGGATGGCAAGGGAACCACCTACAAATACATACATGCAATGACGAACGTCAATCACGCCATCTGCCGTCTTCACTTCGTCCTGTGTGTATTTTTTTTGCTCTAAATAAATGGCCATGTAATACATACACGCATATATATGCCGGGTGGGCAAAAACACCAACGTTTTTTGCCAATATCTTGACCAGAAGTAAGAATTTCGAAATGAAATTTTACAGGCTTATAGACAATTTATATTTACACATGATGGCCAAATTTCATAGAAATACTTTAAACAGAACAAAAGTTATATTACTTTTAGTGAAACCACCCACCTTTTTTGACGATTCAAAACGTAACGCAACAAAAAGTAGCAAAAACGCGATTTTATTAAGTCTCATCTTAAATAATTGTTATCAAATTCAAATAGCCTTGATATTGCCAGATGATCATTATTAGGCCTATTACTATTTTAAAAGAAATAGGGTACCAGCGTAGCTGCACGTCACTGTGAATTAAGTCACTTAGCAAGATGACAATCAAGTTGGTTAAATAAGGAATCTGTCGGAATTTATTAAGTTTGCTATTAAAGCAATGAAATTCAAATTTAAAAAAATGAAAATGGCCAAGGTGTCAATGACAGGCAAAATGTGTAATTGTGTATTAAGACACCTCTTGAGCAAGATCCTGAAGATATAAGGCTACGAGCAACGTTTACTCTAATAAACAATGAGAGCGCACAAATTAAGTATTAAGGAAAGTTAAGAGATTTGCCGAGAATGAAAGGAGATCGGCTCAATGTCCATTGTTCTGGTTTCATTGAGAATGCCAGTGACCTCAAATCTCCGGATTTGAACCCGATGAATTGATAATCAATTGTGGAGAGCTCTGCTGGAGAAATATCACAATCTGCATCCAAAGCCAAGCGCGGTAAGAGAATTGATGGGCGCATTAGAGTTGATATGGGGAAGGTTTGCCTTTGGAGCGCATCAATAGGGCCATCAAGAACTTTGCAAAGAGACTCAAAAGAAGTTTTGTCACGGGTGGTGGCCACATTGAACACAAGTTGTGAAGCACTATGAAGTTCATTTGACAACAGTTATTTGAGATGTGACTTACCAAAATCGTTTTTTGTTACTTTTTGTTGGCCAAAAACTTTATGGGTCTTTTTTGGCCCACCTATATACATACAGACATGCATGCATGCATGCATGCATGCATACAATGTCACACATGCATACAATGTCACACATGCATACAATGTCACACATGCATACAATGTCACACACACACACATACATATATACATACATACATACACGCATGTCTACTTGTCTAGCGCTATTCGGGTTTGAACTCTCGAGCGATCGCATACACATGTGATCTCACCTTTGGTTGGTTTGATGGCCATTAATGATACATCATCAATTCATTATTGATTTATTTACATTAACACAACTATATGAATCTTATTAGGCTATAAAATAACAAAATCAGGCTCTTCCCTGTCTTTTCTATATGTCTGCCGACTGTTGGCTACATGCTTCCCAGCTGCAGCTGACAACAAATAAAGTAAATAAAATGCTAGTGAGATGATAATGAGAGTGTAATATCCGTATAGTACCATAGGCCCATGCATTGGTGGCAGAAGACGACTGGATTCGTACTTAACCCTGTGCGGTTTAGCCATTCGTCTCGCCACTAATGCAAATCCAACTTTCCTTCCTCTCCCTTCTTCAGCGGCCATTGTGATTGATTTGGTGGAATATTCTTTCATCGATGGTCGAAGTATTCAGCGTGACGTCGTTCGTCGTCTATAGCAACGGCCCGACAACATCGCTTTGATCTTGCCGCCGCTTCTTAAAGAAGCGACGAATAATGAAAGGAATTATTTGTTAATTGCGAGTCGATATCACTGCTTGCCCTCTGGCGTCGTTCTCTGCACTCTCTGCCACCATCCATGTGCACTCTATCGCTAGTGCGAATTAAGGCTGCGTCCATGCGCATATTTATAGATATAAGACTTATGTATAATGATATAATTATGTGTATTGTGCATATTATGTATATATATATATGTAATGTATATATATATATATGTAGTGTATATAGTAGTAATAGTAATAGTAATAGTAATTGAACATTTATATAGCGCCGCTCACAGATTCAGTGGCGCTCCCGACCCAAGCTAGTGCTCACCGCTAACAAATAGTATAGTTTTCAGACGTTTACGGAACAGGGGAAGAGAAAGGCCAAGAAGCTCAGAACGGAGCTTGTGAGGAAGGCGGTTCCAACAAGTAGGACCAAGATATGCAAAGCTTCTGGACTGGGCCGTAGCTCCACGCATGCGCGGGACAACTAGAAGGCCATTGGCAGCAGATCGAAGGGCAGAGCGGCCAGGAAGAGTGGAGACCAAGTTACACAGTGCCCGAAGATAAGAGGGGGCTACCCCGAGAAGAGAGTTGCGCATAAGAGTCAGGATCTTGAACTCTATGCGCTGAGGTACAGGAAGCCAATGAAGAGTGTCCCGAATAAAATCAGATATGTGAGAGAATTTGGGAAGACCAGCAATTAAGCGGGCAGCAGCATTAAGAATAGACTGAAGCTTAGAGAGGTTAAGAGAGGAGAGACCAGCATAGGCAGAGTTTCCAAAGTCGACTCTAGAGCAAATCAAAGCATGGACAAGCGCCTTGACCGCTTGAAGGGAGAGTGAGTGGCGGATAGTACGCAATTGTCGCAAGTGATAGAAACATGTTCGAGAGATTCGGTTAACATGATCAGTAAGAGAAAGAATTGGATCCAGAGTAAAACCCAGATCACGAACAGTTGGAGAAAATTGGATATCTGGGTACAACGTGCTGAGGAGCTCCATATCAATCTTGGCGAGCTGGACTCTACCACCAAGCCAGATGAATTGGGTTTTATCAGAGTTAAGGCGAAGACGGTTAGAAGACATCCATTGGTTCAGTTCCATAGTGGCGTCAAGGATAGTTGCAACCAGTGAAGAGGCAGCACTGGGAGAACCGTGGACAAATGCTTGTGTATCATCAGCGTATTGATGAGCAGAGGCACCCTTGCGGGATAATAGGTTCAATAGATCAGCAGTATATAGGATGTATAGAAGCGGCGCCAGGACAGAGCCTTGAGGCAGGCCGTAGGGAACAAAGGTCCAGGAGGAGCGTGTGGATCCAAAGATCACAGATACAGAGCGATCAGAGAGGAAAGAACTAAGCCAGAGGAGGGCAGAGTCACCAATGCCAAAAGATTTGGACAGACGCTCGAGTAGAATAGAATGGTCAACAGTGTCGAACGCCGCACTGACGTCAAACAGGGCAAGTAAGGTAATGTGGGATTGATCAACAGCGGCAAAGATGTCAGTAAGTAAGCGAGTAATAAGAGATTCAGTAGAATGATATTTCCTAAAGCCAGATTGAAGAGGGGGCATTAGTGAGTTGGTTTCAAGATAGTCAACTAGCTGGAGCGAAATACATTTTTCCAGGAGTTTGGAGAGAAAAAAGATATATTTATAATATGATATATTTATAATATGATATGCACTTAGGGGATGGATGTTCATGGATAAAATGCAGTTATATGGTTCACGAATACCTACATTATATAGTTCTCAAAACATAGTGGGGCGCTGTGGTGTAGTGGGTATGTTCGTTACCTTGCAGAGGGAGGGCTGTAGGTTCAAATCCACCTCAAGCCGTTTCGTAGGGACCTTGGGCAGGTCCTCACTCGCAATTGCTTAGAGGGAATGTTACACCTCTACAACATGGTTCTTAATGTGAGTCGTCATCGACGTAATTAAATTTTACAGTTGTTTATTTATGGCGCTAGACAGCGGCGCCCCCAGGATTTTTTTCTTGTACGCACAACAGGGGAAAATTTTCGTCAGGGTCGCCGAAAAAACTGAGATGACCTTTTTTTTGTCATCAGCCACGAATTAAAAAAAAAACTTTTCCATCCGCCGAAAAAACTGATGACCTTTTTTTCAGTCGTTAGCCGTTTTTTTAGCCTTTCCGCGCTGTACGCACTTGCGTATGTGCGTACGCCTGCGGGCTTCGCTGGCGCTAGATCAATTACTCTGTGAGTAGGCTATAATATACCATGTTTCTTTTTTACCCGTATAGGCGCCATGATTCTCGCTTATCGGCGAAACGACTGAGCTCGAGAAATGGACGGCGGTGCCACACTTTGGAAGTCGCAGGACGCTGAGATGAGGGCGTTGTTCGGTGCGTTGGACAAGGACAAGAACGGATACATCGACAAGAATGAATTACGATTGACGATGTTGGAGGTCGGTCTTGACCTCTCTGAGAAGGACCTCGATACGATGATGAAGGCAGCTGGAGTCGTCATCAAGGATCGCATCTTCTACGAGGGTGGGCTGCTGCAGTATATTCTCAAATCAATTCAATCAATTATTAGTCAGCCATTCATTCATTCATTCTTTCATTCATTCATTCGTTCGTTCGTTCGTTCGTTCATTCATTCATTCATTCACTCATTCATTCATTCATTCTTTCATTCATTCATTCATTCATTCATTCATTCATTCATCAATTCATTCAGCCACCAAATCCACCCTTCTACCTACCTACTCACCCACTAATCCAGCCAGATTGGTCTATCTATCCATTCACCCACTCATCCATTCATTCATTTACCCAAATCACGTCCAATCACTTACGGTGACTTACCTATCTACCCACCCAGCCATGTATCCACACATCCATCCAGTCGCCCACCTAAACATGGTGATAATGATGACGATAACGATGACGATGATGATGATGACGACGACGACGATGATGATGATGATGATGATGATGATGGTGATGATGATGATGATGATGATGATGATGATGATGATGATGATGATGATGATGATGATGATGACGACGACGACGACGACGATGATGATGATGATGATGATGATGATGATGATGATGATGATGATGATGATGATGATGATGATGATGATGATGATGATGATGATGATGATGATGATGATGATGATGATATAATTCCTGTTTTCTCTTCATAGATTTCGTTAAGATGATGACTGGCAAGATTGGACGATCGCATCGTAAGGTAGGCAGCTACATGTACTGTAACAGACAACAACATATGCAGCATATGCAACATATGCAACATATGCAACATATGCAACATATGCAACATATGCAACATTTGCAACATATGCAACATATGCAACATGTGTAACATATGCAACATATGCAGCATATGCAACATATGCAGCATACGCAACATATGCAACATACGCAACATATGCAACATACGCAACATTTGCAACATATGCAACATATGCAACATATGCAACATATGCAACATATGCAACATGTGTAACATATGCAACATATGCAACATATGCAACATATGCAACATATGCAACATATGCAGCATACGCAACATATGCAACATACGCAACATATGCAACATACGCAACATATGCAACATATGCAACATATGCAACATTTGCAACATATGCAACATATGCAACATGTGTAACATATGCAACATATGCAGCATATGCAACATATGCAGCATACGCAACATATGCAACATACGCAACATATGCAACATACGCAACATTTGCAACATATGCAACATATGCAACATATGCAACATATGCAACATATGCAACATGTGTAACATATGCAACATATGCAACATATGCAACATATGCAACATATGCAACATATGCAACATATGCAAAATATGCATGTTGCATGTTGCATGTGCTCTTCGATGTCCAATAATTATTCTAGTATCAATCGTAATCGTAATATCTACATATTTCCAAAACGCCACTCGAAAGCCAAGTGCAGGGCACCAGCTTATTCACGAGCGCTGTGCTAGTCAACCATGCATCGTCCATTCATATGTTGACTCATTGATATCCACACAACTGCATATATTATATATATGTATATTATGATAAACAAAGGTCTATATATATATATACATCATGCATTAGAGTCAGACTCTGCAGCCGTGTGTCGTTTCTGTCTGCTATCCGTCTGCCTAGGATACTGTAGGCTACACTTGCTTCATTTGCTTACAACGAACACCAGCTGTTGTGACGACGTAAAAGTAATAATCCAGAGAATTTGAGAATATGCATTCTCTGAAGCATATCACTCGGAGGCTCATTAGCGTCAGAAGACGATATTCTGATACGTATAGTACCCTACTCTGTATGTATACACACTGCGACGTTTAGCCATTCGATGCGTAATCAATGCATAGCATGTTTTCTTCCTCGCTTATGTGGCGCTCCTGTAAATAATAAATCCGTGCGACTAAAGATTCCGAAGGACCGCTCGAAGACTGCATGCTCGATGATCTTATCTCACTCCACAAATATTCTGCGAATCGTGTTGAAAATATATTCAATTGAAACAACACAGAGGAGACGGCAGTTGCAGACCAGCATTTCAATTGCCAACTATAGATAGTTATAGTTATCATTTATAATGCTGCTCTATTGGTCAACGAACCGATTTCAATCGAGATTTCAGATAGCACACATTGCAGTCGCAAACAATGCACTCCTTAGGTATTGACAGTTGTCGTTAATTATTTAAAAACAGGCACAGCCAAGAGCGTAGGCCACCGTGGAAATAATTCATTATATACAGTCTCATACAATGTATAGCAGCGGTTAATTCTGATTCCAGGTGCACGTAATAGTTCAACATGCTACCAAGTAGTTAGATTGATGATAATAATGGCATGGCGAACTAGGTTTAGGCTACTAATACCCGGGTGAGAATTGCCGGGGGGGGTGTTTGGGGAGTTTCAACCCCAGTCTTTTTAGAGCCCCGTTGTAAGGTATGTTTTTCACACCCCAATTCCAAGTGGATCTTAGTCCAAACCCAACTTTTTCCGCGGTCTTGTACAGTCCTGAATTGTGGCATGCATTTTGAAGTATTACTGTTGCAATTATCATTCCATGCCGATCTCTGAGTTGTTTTTAAATAATTCGCGATGTAAAATCACATTCTGTGTATACATCTAAGAGTTCAATATCCCACCATTTACCAAAAGACTTGGTTCTCCTGCAACAGGCACTAAAAGCGCAACATGACTTCAGTCACAGTTCACAGTGGCATCGTATACCCTCAGTAGAAGTCAGTTAATGTGTGTATCATGGCGATGGCATGGTCCGTGACTCCAGAGAAAGCCAAAAGGAATTGAGATAAAGTGGAAGAGGCGTATACTCTTTGGATTCTAGTCAAACATTAGCGAGAAGTGAGTGGAGTGTTTGGACCCCACGAGATAACAGCAGCAGCAGCAGCAGCAGCAGCAGCGCCCGAATTAAACGACTGGCGAATTGGATAAGGAAAGCAGGCGCGTAATTTGTACAGACGAAAGTAGTCTCGTAAACACTTCCCTCGAATTCTATTTCGCGCATTGAGCTTAATGGCTGGCGTCCAGATAAAGGTTCTAAATGATGAGGAGAAGCTCGAGTAGCGCCTTGGCCCCCGATCAAGAACGACCACAACCGACTGATAACAGCGTCGCAGCAACTGCACAGGCCGACCGACCGATCGACCGCCAGAGGGAGCTAGACATCCGGAAGCACTCGCCGCCATCTTGAAGCTCACGTGCGCCATCTGTAAACGGCGTGGGACGCGATAAACGGAGGCGCTGATTAAATTTGCGGAAATATAGGGTTAATATGATATACGGCGTCGGGATCACATCGTCGTCGTCGTCATCGTCATCGTCCGTGGTCTCCTGTTGCAGTTGCTGGAGTTGGTTGCCTCCTCTTGAGACCGAGCAGAGCCAGAGAGAGACCCATGGGGAGGAGGACCAGAGATGGGTGTGGGAGGGGAGATTGCTATTGCACACTTCGTCTTCGTAGAGATAGCAAGAGACCAAGAAAGACGCATGCACACTGACAGGAAGACAGACAGACAGGCAGACAGGCAGACAGGCAAACAGACAGGCAGTCAGACAGGCAGGAAGGCAGGCAAACAGACAGACAGGCAGGCAGACAGACGGGCAGACAGGCAGACAGACAGACAGGCAGACAGACAGTCAGCCGGAAGAGATCTGATGGTCGGACGAACAGAACACGGGCGGAGGTTGGGACGGAGTTGGTTGAAACGGATCGGAAAATATTTTTGCTCCCCAGTTGAAGTAAATTTGATGAATTTGCAAATCGATTGACGGATGAAAAGCAGAAGGGTGGAAGGCAGCAGCAGGAGAAGAAGGAGGAGAAGGAGGAAGAAGGGGAGAAAGAAAAGGATTATATAGGAAGTAGGACGAAGAGGATGAAGAAGAGAAAAAGAGAAGGAGGAGAAAGAGGAGGATAAGAAGGAAGAGGAGGAAGGAGAGAAATAGGTGGAGAAAGAGAAGGAGAAAACTGAGTATTTGGAATAAGAAGAAGAAAAAGGAAGAAAAAGAAGAAGAAGAGGAAGGAAGAGAAAGAGGGGATAAAGAGGAAGAAGAAGAAGAAGAAGAGAAGGAGGAGGAAGAAGAAGAAGAAGATGGAAAAGACACTGGGAGGAGAAGGAAGAGAAGAAGGAGGAGGAGGAATAGGAGTGGCGGAGAAGATGAGGAGGAGAAAATGAAGAAGAGGAGGAGGAAGAAACAGAGGAGGATGAGGAGCAGAAGAGGAGGAAATGATGTGGAGGAGAATGAGAGAATTAGAATGGAGAACGAATTAGATGTATACATAAAATTTGAGACGTGTGCAATAAAGAGAAGGAAGTGAAGGAAGAGAAAGAGCCGGAAGAGAACCTAAAAAAGGAAATTGGAAAGAGGTCAGACGGAGGTCAGATGAAGGTCAGATGGAGAAAGATGGGTTGGGGTGTTGCCTCGTTGATGCGCAGACAGCGAATGGAAACGAATGGAAAAGTGTACGAGGAAACATCTCAGAGGAAATACGAACATTGCAGAAGTAGACGAAGAGAAGAATAAATGGGAAGACAGACAGACAGACAGACAGACAGCCAGACAGACGGACGAACGGACAGATAGGCAGGTAGACATGCAGACAGACAGGCAGACAGACAGACAGAAAAACAGACAGACAGACAGCCAGACATACAGGCAGACAGACAGACGGACGGACGTACAGACAGGCAGGTAGACATGCAGACAGACAGACAGTCAGACAGACAAACAGAAAAACAGACAGACAGACAGACAGACAGAGCCGTTAGAGGAGCAGGCGAATGGCGATAATGAAAAGGCACGAGGAACTTCCATTGTGTGCAACCGAATAATGGTTTTTTCCGCTCAAAAATGAAATCACTGAAGGGTTGCGAATGGATGCTGTTTAGAGGACAAAAGTTCCACTGAAGGAAGTGGAAAGTGAAGTGACAGAAGAGACGAATTACGCAGCAGCATGGAAAGACGAAAGAAGGGAACGACTGGAATGGGACGAAAGAGCAGAAATGGTCGATAGAGAGGTAAGAAGGAAGGAAGGAAGGAAGAGAAAAGCAATGGCAGACAAGGTCACACGGAGGAGGAAGAGGAGGAGGAGGAGAAGGAGGAGGAGGATGATGGGAAGGAGAGAAGGACGGATTGGTGTTTGGGTCGTGTGAGACATTACGTCATCGGTCAACATTCTACGCCTTGCTTGGGTCTGAAGTAGGCGCAATACAGTTTTCAGCGATGTCCATCCAAGGCCTAAGATACTACACACGTCTCTGCAGTCGACCATCTACAGACAGAACAGGAGAAGGAAGACGACAGAGGACAAGAGGAGGAAGGAAGGACAATAGTCGGAAGAGGAACAGGAAGACATGAGGAGGAAGGAGGGACAATAGTAGGAAGAGGAAGAAAGGAGGGACAATGGTATAGGAAGCGGAACAGGAGGACAGCTGTTACGTGACATGAAATTTTCTGTGGCCTTCGAATTCAGTTATTTTGGATATGGAATCATATATATAGATTTCTATCGAACGAGAATAAAGAGTTTCACTTGCCTTAATCTCTCGTTTTTCTATTAAGGTTCCGATTTTTAGCTTATCGAATATCCACTATATGTTTTGACTGAAAGTCTGTTAATGGTCTGGTTCTCGCGACCTAGCTTTCTGTGGGCACCATATAGCCTAACTATAATAGGCAACTTGAGACAACGACCACTCTACGACCATAATGCACCATAATGCACCTCTATGCTGTACATTGAATGCCTAAAAAAACTCTCAAGAACCGGGGCGTGGTGGTGTAGTGGGTATATTCGTCGCCTTGCAGCCGAAAGGTCGCAGGTTCGAATCCACCTCAAGTCGCCGCGCAGGGACCTTGGTCAAGTCCTTCACTCGCAATTGCTCAGCGCTTCGGCGTGAAACTCCGATGCAGTGTCCGCTCTGTAGTCGGGAGCGCCTCTGAGACTGAGTAGAAAGCTTGAAGGGACACTATAACAAGTGCGCATACAAACATACAAACAAACAAACAAGTGTACAACCCATTCCAAAACCCCATTATCCAATTAAAATTGCCCATCGTGAATTTTTCGGGACCCATAAAAGCTATAGTATACGTCAGAGGGAACCAGCTTATTCACCGGCGCTGTGTGTGTCTCTCTTTTCAGGCGTTGATGATGTCACGTGACGACAAGGAACCGTCGACCTATTCCATCTGCGAAGGAGATGAAGAGGATGCCGACGTACAGGGTACATACAGTCTATCCAGTTGTTGTTGTTGTATACGCAGTCATCATTGTCCTCGTTATCGTCATCATCATCATCGTCATCATCATCATCACAACCACCACCTCAACCATACCACCACTGCCACCACCATTATTATCATCATCATCATCGTCGTCGTCGTTGCCGTCACCATCGTCGTCGTCGTCGTATAGTCATCACCATCTTTATTTGTACCCTTGTCGACGTCGTACGTCGTCATAGTCATTGGTCACTTGCGAACTGCTAATTGCGCCACATAAAACATGTCAGTCTGGCTAAGATATGCAGAATATTGGTTAAAATGCAGGGATCTATTTTGGAATGAATTCAACTTTTAATGGCGTTGAGAGATGTATCAGAAACCTAAATTCCAAGTATAAATAATTGTAGCACCGTGTTACTCCGTGCGGATGTTCTTTGACTCGGAACTCAACTGAAACTATGTTTTGTATACGCTATGGATCTTCTTCAGGTTCTTTGCCCCTAGGCAGGTTCGAATGCAAAATATTGCCACTCCATCCTCCGTTGTACCTTCTCCTTGAGTTTTTGGTAACCGTCCTCCATCATTCAGTCTAACATCATCTGTCTCGGTCTTCCTCTTGTTCTTTTCCCCTCCATTCCCCCTCGATCGCTATTCTTAGCAAAGAATCTCCTCTTATATATACATATAGTGTGTTTGTGTCAATCCATTTTCTTTGCCTTTCTTTTATCGTTCTTATCAGTGTTTTTTCTTCTCCAATTCTTCACAGCACTTCTCCGATTGTTTTACGTTCTGTCCAGCTGATCGTTTCCATTCTCCTCCTTCATGTCCACATTTCAAAGGCCTCCAGTCTTTTGATGTTTCCTCTTTCCTCATGGTCCAGGTTTCTGAACCATACAGCACGACACTCCATACCCAGTGATTTGATCATCCGTAGCTTCAAATTTCTGTCCATTTGTCCTCCTTAGAGCCTAGTTCTCTCCACTTCGTGAGAGCCTCTTTTCTTATTTAGACCCTTCTTCGTGTTTCTCTGTGACATTTGGGTCTGTTGTTATCATGCGCCCCAGACAACAGAATTCCTTCACTTGTTCTATATTTGTGTCCATTCTATATTTGGATATTGATTTTCGTGTCATCACTTTACTTATCTTCAGTACTCTGTCTTCTTTATATTTATGCTCATTCCATATTCGTTCGATATTGTGTTCAGTCTGTCCATCATTTCTTGGAGGCCTTTCTGACTTCTCGCCATCATTGCCTGGTCATCCGCAAACCTGAGCGTCATCCGCAAACCTTAGCGTCATCCGCAAACCTGAGCGTCATCCGCAAACCTTAGCGTCATCCGCAAACCTTAGCGTCATCCGCAAACCTTAGCGTCATCCGCAAACCTGAGCGTCATCCGCAAACCTTAGCGTCATCCGCAAACCTTAGTTATGAATGAATACCGAGAATATGCAACTGTTACAATCCGCCAAAACTGTAATTATTGTAATCTCACAATCATAGAATCAGTTTGAAACAGTCTCCTGGTTTTCGTGGCTGATTGAAATAAGTTGCGCCATCTCTCGTCTGTTTACATCGCTTGCGTTTTATTAAATTTACGTCTATTCTGTTGTGCAGAGAGCATCACTCTCGCACTGAAGTCTTCAAATGCACTTGCATAGGTCAGATGGATAGCCAAGCCTGCAGCGCTTTTGTTAAGTACTCAAAAGGCTACAATGCTACTGTATGCATACTTACATGGATGCATGCATGCATATACGCAGATGCATTGTCGTGCACATAAGCACTTATCCTACGGACTCGATCGCCCTAAGACTTTTACACATCGCAATCGTTCTCTGTTTGTTTTACCTCTTGCTGCCCTGAGGGAAAACTACTGTGGCTGCAGATATACTGGGTGACGTTTCCGTCTTTCAAGGTTAAAAAACTCTCAGTGTGTGTGTGTATATACACCGTGTCTCAATAAAAAAGGTGCAGAATTGTTTTTGTCAGAACTTCGTCAAATTTCCACCAATCTTAATCACTTTTGGCAGGTCGATGGAAAAATGGCTGAAATTTCATGCTATATATAAATTTTCCACCTCACCTGATTCATATCACCGCACTACCTTGTTAAACACAGATGTACCAATTTTTCATATAACGGCGTCTCGAAGCTTGGCTGCATTGAAATCCATTGAATCGAACCGGATGTCAAAGTGAATGGGGCATATGCCTACTATCGCTACAACCTTCTTGCCCCGAAGATACCGTCAGACATACGCCGGATATCCCAGGGCGAGTTTATTGCCTTTCAACAGGATGGCGTCCCGACGCATCAATCGCGCGACACTTGTCTCTTAATTTCCTGGAACGAGAGACGCCCGACTTCATCTCTCCAACACTGTGGCCACCGAATATACTGGATCTTAACCTAGTCGACTATAGCATATGGAGTGTGCTGCAGGAGGTTTACCGGTCCAGAATAGCCAACGTCGACGAACTCAAAACGCTCCTGCTTGACGAGTGGGCGCGCTTTGACCAGTCGATTGTTGATGGTGCTATCGACCAGTGGCGTCGCCATCTTAGCGCTTGTGTCCGCACATGCGGTGCACATTTCGAGCACCAATTCTAACACTTTTAAGCAGTTCTGTCATAACAATTAAGAAACTCTGCTATTTACTTCTCTGCGTGCTAATTCAGACGTCAGATAGTTTGTTGGAAGTATTAAAATCTAAGCGTTATATGAAAAATTGGTATATCTGTGTTTAACAAGGTAATGCGGTGATATGAATCAGGTGAAGTGGAAAATTTATATATAGCATGAAATTTCAGCCATTTATCTATCTACCTGCCAAAAGTGATTAAGATTGGTGGAAATTTGACGAAGTTCTGACAAAAACAATTCTGCACCTTTTTTATTGAGACACGGTGTATATAGGCTTAAATTTATATATAGGCTATAATATCTATGCTATATATATATATATATGCTACATATATGCTATAGAAAATGGCATCGGGGGTATCCCACATGGTTTTACATCGTGAAATAAGTTTCTAAAAAATCAAAAATAAATCGATTGGAGTTTTCATCGGTTGATTGATTGATCGATCGTTAAAATCCTCTGTCCCAATGTAGGTATACATATATTATATATAATATATATTACATATTTTATATATATATTATATATATATATTATATATATTATATATGTTATATATTATATATATTATATATATATTATATATATTATATTCGCTCCGTTTGTTTTGTGAAGTCGTTTAATTTAGTTCCGGACCAGAGCCTAATCCTTGTGAAATCCCCTTCGACTGAACGGACCCTATGTTTTGCTTTGCTTTCTCTCTGTCTCTCTGTCTGTCTCTCTCTCCCTCTCCAGTGACTCTGAATCTCCCGCCAGATCTCCACTTCCGTTCGTTCCAATGTGTTATTGTCGTCTGCCCGATTCATGCCGCAGTTGTTTTCCGAGAAGCGATCATCGTCCGTTGAAGCTTTATGCATTGCGACCACAACGGCGCTACGTAAATGCTTTCCAGATTAGGTTAGTGTGGTTGGTGGTCGTAGGAAATGGTCGATGGCGCGATGGGATCGGTCGGTCGATCGGTGGGAGTGGGGGTGGAGTGGGGTTGGGGTTGGGGTGGAGGTGGGGTGGGGGTGGGGTGGTCGTCTGGAGCAGAAAACAGATAATGGCGGCAATGGTCTCTTGGTGTTTTATGCGCCAGCAATTTCCTTTGCTTAGCCGTTCACACAAGTGTCTCTCGCATTTTTCACTTCAGTGGACGACGTCGCTTGTTCCGTTCGCTGGTCGCCAATCCACCCCAACCCATCCCCACCCCACCCCACCCCATCCCATCCCATCCCACCCTCATACCACCCAACCTCGTCTATTCCTTATTCGATTCCGCTCTAATATTAATGATTGTTCGCGTTGCAGAAGACAGACCGTAGATGCATTGTTGTATTGTTGAATTGTCTGCAATTATGTACTTATCGACGACGATCTGTGGCACACTCCTCCCACATAATACATTGTGTCTCTCTCTATTTCCGTCTCAGTACGTCTACCTGTTTCTTCTCCTCATTCGTTGTGCCTCTGTCTTTTTGCTTCGGTAACTGCGTCCGTCTATCCTTCTCACACTGGTTCTCTGCCATTCCCATCCCACCCCTCCCTTCCTCCGTCCCTCCCTTCCACCCTCCCTCCCACCCTCCCTCCCTTCAGTTTCACATCGTCCTGATTGACAGGTTCAGTCGTATGGATGAACGGCAGAACCGTAATCGAATTCCGCGTCTCAACCTCCTCCTCCTCCCGCCAAGACGCGTTGCCATGACGACTGGAAAGGTCAAAGATCGACGCCAGAGGTCGTTGCATGCACGCTAGGCGTCGCCACTCCACCATCGTCCGTGTTGCATTCCGTTCGCCGCCTTTCAATGATCAATGCATACATGTAACAACGGCAACACGCAGACAAAGTATTCATCAACGCTGTTGCCCCACTCTCCCCTCTGCTCTCCTCAACTGCGTGTGTCTTCGAGTCAGTTTCTTAACAGAACAGGCGCTATGTAAATGTTTAGATAGACCTATCTCCAATCTCCATACATGCAAGCGTGCATCTGATGGCAAGGGGTGTCACAGTGTTGTTTAAAGACTTCACTCCCAAAATCATGCTTTCGCGTCTCGTAATAATATTCTTCTCATTTGCTGTCATTGTAACTCGAATCGTAATTTTCTCTTCACTAATTTTTTCCATTCATGCACGAGACAAACTTCTGAGACTCATTCACAAGAACTACAGTGTGGGCATCAATTATGGCCGATCCCATCAGTAAAGAATCGAATTCTCTGCAAGAATACCTAGGATCTGCTACAGATGGCAACAGTTTAACCATTTTTACCACCAGATGGAATGGCATTCCCCTTACCATTTATTGCACTTTGGTCTAACAGATGCGTCCATTGCCCATTCAAACGACATCGTCGACATCAGCGATTATGAAAATGTAGCTCGCAAGATTTACGAAACAGTACCCACCCTGTTCTATTGTTGGTCGCTGTAGAAAACTTTTGCCCATCCGCTTCTGTAGCCTACATAATATGTGTAAGGGTGCGTTTATAAATTGAGTCGGTGCCTCTTTTTAATAGCGCGTCGCGACGATGGTTCTGCGAGATATTTTATGTTGCTTTCGGATCAGTGAACGTCCGTCTGAATTCGTGGAATAATCAGAAACGAGTCGAAATTTTATGTCCGGCTATAGGACAGTCCAACGAAAATTGCAACACTAAAGAATTGTTATTATTAGACATGCTTTGAAGCAGACATTTACATAGCGCCAATAGTTGAGCGACTGCTTGAAAGGCGCCTGAGACGGAAAGTATAATATGCGAAAAGATATAATGGAGATAAGAACGATGAAAAGAAATGTCAGTACGTGACCGACGTAAATGCCATGCGTTGAAAAGCATGGGCTCAGTTGACGTGAAAGCTCCTTTTATCGCGCTATGAAATAGATTTCCGATAACATCGTTGTGTTGGAATTATGTTTCTTGTAAAAATCGTCCGCAGTCTCCTCTGTGCATATATTTATACGATGGACCGTGACTATCGGGATTCAGAGGTTTATATTTCGGGTGGAACGAGTGCAGGGAATAATATCGATGAGTAGAGGTATCAATGAACGAATGGCCCCCGAGGAGCAATGATGGTGCGCCAGCAGTAGCCTAGGGAAGCCAACTTCAACGCTGCAGCCAGATTGCTGATTTACTATTTGAAGGGAGATACAATGTAGCCTATAATTATTATTATTGTCAATATTGCAGAAAGTTTGTTTGTGCAAAGTTGTCAAGCATTGCATTTTCTTTTGTTCGCATCCAAAACTAAATATTTGAAATTCCAGCAATTTAAAATGTAGGCCTAGGCTTATTATCAAGTAGCCTACTACAGTTTAAGAGACGCATCAAATAATTTTTGGCAAAAGCAACTTGGAGGTGGTGTAGGTGGTAAGCGTGGCAGAAGATGAATACTAGCCTACATACATATAGGCTACAAGTCGGATTAGTTAAGCAATGGGTATTGAGTACAGAACAAATGTATACAGTAGCCTACGCGCTCTACATGTAAGTCAAGTATTGAACCAAATTTAATGCAGGCTCACACAATCAAAACCATTGATTATGTCCTGATCATGATTAACGCTGTCAAAACTCTTGCGACCCAACTGTTCTGTCTTTCGCTTCACCTTTCCTGTTGACCACGGTTTACTAAAGGCCATTGATCTCAACGCTCACTAGATTGTTAGGCGAGGAGTACGGCTGAAGCCTCCGCCCGGAGACTTCCGGTGCGGGGATCGAAACATCGATCGATGATGCCTGGCTTAAAATTGGACAAGGATGCTTAAAAATGCATATTCGCAATCAATGATGAGCATAATATTAATAATAATCTGCTTGGGCAGAATGATTTGATCGACCCTGTTAAAACAGCAGATGATTAATTTCATAAACCCAGTGCCCTGGTCGACCACACGCCATCGAGAAAATATTATTTTAAATTATTGGATTTTTGTTTAATCAGAAATTTAATTATTTAAAGGAAATAAGCTGGACTGGTTTGAATGAAATTTAGATCCACAGACTGAATGTCAGACGGGTGTTGGGCAGACAATTGTTTCATAAACAAAGGAAAATTAACGTTAGAGACGTAGGCCTATCATCAATTAATTCATCTGCCTGCAGCTGTGGTCTCCCTATAGATCTCTGCCTCGTATTCTTCTGACCAGGGACGCTAGCCTATTATATGAAGCTTTTATCACTAGAAACTCTTTTGCTGGAGTTGTATTATTGGGAATAGTTTCGGAGCAGATCTCTAGAGATGCGCTGTATAAATACTACGCACGAGTGCAACTTGTTTATGCAGTGAGTTTCAAAATGCGCTTTAAAAAATCACAAATGAACGAATTAAATGAATTAATAAACGAAGGAAGAATTGAATGATCTGGCCAAAGAGGTGATCTTTTAAATGGAGAGGTTAAATAGAGCAAATACTGATATGAGGAGAAAGGTTAATCTCCGGCAGGGTGTCATGCGTGTCGCCTTTTCCATGTTCGCTTGTTGTGTGTGTGCAGCCATGCGTGTTGCCTTTTCCATGTTCGACCTGGACGGAGATGGTCAGATCAGCGTCCAGGAAGTTCAGAAGACAATGTCGTCTCTTGGCATCAAGATCTCCCTCAAAGAGGTCAAGCAGATCGTCAAAAGGGTCGACACGGATCGTAAGTATCTATCGAATTCCTCTATATATAATATATGCATCTCCATTCACACAGAATCAGCAGCAGCAGCAGCAACAGCAACAACAACAACAAATTAGATTGTCCACCCATTCATGTAATCGTTGGAAGTCATATTATCCATAATATATCCATCCATCAATCGATCATTCGATTGTTCATCCTTCCATCTATCCATCTATCCAGTCATCCGCCTTTCTTCCATCTGCCGATGCCTTCTTTCCCGCCCTCCTTCCGTTCCTCTCTCCCTACTTCCCTTGCTTCCTTACTTGCTTGCTTGTTTGCTTCATTACTTCCTTTCTTCCTTCCTTTTAACCATTCTGTCCGAAACATTCACGGCGTTCGTCATTCCCATCTTTCCAGGCCACTCCATTAAACTCACCACTCCTCCATCTATCTGTCTGTATATCAGTATATACATGTAGAGGGAGATTTAGTAAATGGGAATGGTCAGAAATGGACGAAAGCAGCGGAGAGATTCTAATCTACAATGTATGCAGTTCCATCGATGTAAATCCGATCATCCGATGAGATATCAGAAGATGACAGCGCATCAGAAAAGAGGGAGAAAGGGGAAAGAATCGATACAAACACACATTGCAACAACTCCATACAAACACTGCAGTTTTTATGGAAGCAATCTATACGATTCGTCGTTTATTATTGCAAGCATACATGAATATATACACACATACATATTATATAGATGTAGGCATACGTATATATATACACATAATATGTATATATTACATATATAATTATATATGTATGTATGCGCACTTGCTATAGCGCCCCTTCAATCTCTCTACTCAGAGGCGCTCGCGACTGCAGCGCGGAACCTGAATCGGAGTTTCACGCCGAAGTGCTGAGCAATTGCGAGTGAAGGACTTGCACAAGGTTCCTACACGGCGGCGACTTGAGGTGGATTTGAACCTGCACCCTTCCGGCTGCATACACACTACACCACCTACACGTTTTGTGCAATGTGCATTAAGGTTTTGTGATTGATTTTTAGGCGACGGATCGATAAGTTTCGATGAGTTTCGTCAGGCGATGGCCAAGTACCAAACGTCATCCTCATCTCTCTTTCTCTGCTCATCATCTTCTCCCGCAACCACAGCAGCTGCTCCAGCCTCCTCCTCATCTCCCTTCTACGACGCAACCACCACAGCAGCCGCATCCTCATCCTCAGCTGCTGCTGCTGCTGCTGCTGCTGACTCGTTCTTTCCGCTGAGGCAGCAGGAGCTCATCGAAGCATTCCACGTCTTCGACAAAGACCGCGATGGATTCCTCAATGCACAAGATCTCAGGTCAGTTGCTATAAGAGAGTAGACGCGGAAGGGGAGGCAAAGCTCACAATATATATATATATATATATATATATATATATATATATATATATATATATATAATATATAATATGTATAATATATAATGTATAAAATGTATATAATGTATATAATATATATAATATATATAATATAATATAATATAATATATAGGCTAGCCGCTAGATGTTACGAAATGTTTTTGCAGCTATGTGGGGAGGGAAAGCTCCGCAATATATAATTATGTATATATTATATATATATATGTATATATATATATAATATTATATATATATATATATAGGCTAGCCGCTAGATGTTACTATCCCTACGAAATGTTTTGCAGATATATGTGTCACCGGAGTGTGTATTAAACTGAAAGCAAATCCATGAAAATCGTGATTTTCAATGGCGCAAGAAACCGTCATCTATAAGCAGAGTCATATGTAATCAGACGTGGTTTGGTGTGTTAGCAACATCTTCCGTAACGTTTTCTAGTCTTTGTGTTCACTGAGACACGAGCTGCTAATGTAGCTTACATTTCTGACAACACAATTTCGTTTCTGTGTTTAGTCATCTGGAGAGTTTTGATTGCATAAATTCAGAACGTGAATGCATTCTATAGTGTAAGAAATCCCCGATTTAAAGGTGTCTAAATATGGATTGCGTGTTTGAGATCCGTGGGAAATTCCTACTTTGCTTTTTCACCTTCAAGTAGTTAAAGAGTTGATCTTTAGCGACCCTGTTTCATAGCACACATTTTCAGCGTCGACCCACTTTCTTCTTCAGGTTCTCTGCCAAGTGGCAGGTCCAAACGTCCAATGTCTACATCTTTCCCGCTGTTGTGCCATGTCTTTAAGTTCTCTGTATCCCTCCTCCATCATCCCGTCCAGCAGTTTTTGTCGACCCATACTTAAATATATTCCTCCAAGTTTGTCCTTCCGTTTGTTTGTTTGTTTGTTTGTATGTTCGTATGTCCGGATGTATTTTGACTCTTCGTCCCAGAAAAGGCTCTGAAATGACAAGAGTGTCGGTTTAAAAAAATTTTGGCAATTGATTCTTGCCCAAATTTTAAGGTTGACGCGACTATTTTCAGATCTCAGTTCACTTTAAAACCCGAGATATTAGCGTTTAAATCCATACAGATTTAATCAGCCATGTTTCCGCATTAGTAAAGAGACGACAGTCCGCATGACGTCATTCTCGCCCAATAATAATTTCCGTTTATCAACAATCCGGTTGACAAACCGAAACCGGTTGCAGTGTACAATTATGTACAAGAACGCAGCTCACAGAAATATTAATTATACTAACAGAACAGACAGCCTGCAATAACTGTATTAGGCCACAGTCAGCACACGCACCCGGGTCATGTTTGACTTTTTGGGGAAGCGGGAGTGGGGTTGACGGGTGGCGAAAACCCGAAATTTAGCGGTCAGCGCTGGGTACCCAGAGGAGTAGTGCTGAAAACCCTAAATTTCCCGGGCAACGCCAGGTTCCACATCTAGTTTAACAATAGAAGTGAACTTATCTAAAAAGATTTGTTTCATAATAATAATTGAAGTGACGTAACAATTGGCCTGTTAGTAAGATAGCCATAATTACAAAATGTGTGCAGAATCTAAACCTAGTAACAACAGATAATAGGTCTAATATTATGTTCATCAATGAATGAAGTGACGTAACAATGCCAGTTTGCAACAGTTCAAAGCAATTAAACCTCGTACTTCGAGCGACACAATGAAGCCCTTTACAATTGAAATGACGTCACTTAATTAGTAATCACTAACTTCTATAGCGCCAGCGTATAATCCACAAGGAATCAATCGATGGCTCTCCAAAACCGAACTGTAATTGCATTTAATCATCTGAGAGGCAAATACTCTATTTGATTTAATTTTGCAACAATTATACTCTCGCATCTTTTATTTGTTTGGTGAGGGGCTAAGCTTCGAATTCTTGCTGTTCACTATCGTAATTTAAGCCAGTGGCGTAGCCAGGAATTTATGATGGAGGAGTTTGAGGTTTTATGGTCTGGCCGGATACCCTTCCTGACACCAACCCAACGGTATTACAGTAAATAAAAAGAGAATAAAGTAACAAAGGGAATAAAGTTAGAAAAACAAATGTTAGCCTACTACAAGCAATTGCTTTGTTTTTCTGATTTAAGTGGATAAATAACCTTTCAAAAAACTTTTTCCGAGGCCAATGGGGGATTTAACACCCGAAGCTCCCCTTGTCTACACCACTGATTTAAGCAAATAACTCTGGTTTGTACTAGGCCTACTATTATACCTTCCGCTCATCCATCACTATCATCATCATCATCATCATCATCATCATCATCATCATCATCATCATCATCATCATCATCATCACCACCACCACCATCTTCTGTTGCAGTTCAGCTTACTAAAACCATTCATGCTTCTCGAACTGAGTGCGATGTTTTTCGATCACTTTGCAGGTTCACAAGCATTCAGTTTTTGATCGTCCGATCCTCTTGTCACAATAATTATTAAGGACCAGGGTTTCTATAAAGAGTTTGTCTATTTAAACAGAGACTGTCTTCCTGATCCAATGTGTTGGTACAACAATCCAATGCTTCATTGCTTTCTGGTGAACGTTTAGGAGCCAGACATCTGAGGAATTTTCCAGGGATTTCTCTTCCTTGTACTGAAAAACAATTCTAATGGATTTTGTGAGTTGTTTGTGTCCATCATTCGTCAATCGGACGGACAGGCTGATGTCCTGCTGTAGTTTGCGTTGTCGTCTAACATCGACAAGAAACATCCATTTCGTTCTATCGCTCGCTGTAACATGACCGTGATAATCTCGTTCTATAGTATTTCAATACCCGGTACCGTTTACAACACTGTATGAGAAACTCGTGGCCTGCGCCGCTTCGATGCTTGAGACTCTGCAACTCAAGAAGAGATTTTTGCAAAAATGTCATTCAGCGATGTCTGCACAAATGTTCGTTTTAAAATCTCCTGTTTCTCGTGAATACGAAT